>OX578138.1:156199894-156707394 GCA_951213105.1 Amaurobius ferox
TCAGTAGAGGAATTTGTGAGTTGTGCAGAGACCACCTCGACTTAAGAGCTTGCAATTCCCTCCCAGTAGCACAACAGTAAAACGTTGACTGGACAGTTTAGAAATACAGGGTTCGATTCCCTATTGTGGCAGCAAGGTTCTTTACAATGGCGCCCAAACAAATCAACCATGTAGGCTAGTGCAAAGATGACTGAAAGTGACCTACTACGACTGGTCTGGAAGTAACCCTAGTACAACTAGTACGGATTCAGTGGACTCTGGAAGACTGAGCGCCGATTTAAAAATGAGAGGATAACGATCACGCAGGATACTAACCTGAGTAAAAATAGTAGTAGCAGAAAGCTAACCTGAGGTAAAAATAGCAGGAGGGGGTCAGTCAGATCTTCTGTTCTCCACTAATCTGACATTAGAGGGTGGAGAATGTAGAGTCCACCTCGACTTAAAAGCTTGCAATTTCGTCCCAGTAGCACAACAGTAGAACGTTGACTGGACAGTTGGGAGATCCAGAGTTCGATTCCCGGTTGGGGCAGCAAGGCTCTTTACAATTGTCTACCTAATTGCTTTTTAACACTTTACAACATAGTTGAAAAGTGTTTATGACTTTGTTCATTCTGTCTGTCTGTCCGTTAGCACGATAACTGTCCTAAAAATGGCTTTATCAAAATGAAATTTTAGTATGTTGTTCAGACGGTCTGTGGGACCTATGGGAATATAAATGAATAATATCACCCAATTAGTTTTGGATTGAATCCGGGTTGAAAAAATGAAATACATTGGAACCCTAAGGGACCTAATTTTTCAAATATTTAAGCGAATTTAAAATTCACAAATTACTTCGAAAGTTTTAAGAAATATTCAAATTATCCCATAAAATATATAAAAAAAAAATTCAGCAAAATATATTCAGTAGTTTTTTAAATAAAAATTAAAATAATAATTGCATCCTTTATATGAAGAGATTAGGTGACCATTATATGAAGAGATCACGTGACCCACTTCAACATAAGATATGGCATCCATCTTGTGTCAAAATCGTGATTTTTAACGTTCTTTTTAATTCATATTTAGTGTTCTATCCGTCTTAAAACCGCTTTATTTTTGCCTAAATTCTGTGCATCTACATACTGAAACAACGCAATTACAATATATTTTAGTTTAAATGATCATCAAACTTTGATTATTTTTACAACGAAGTCTAATTTTCACTTATGGAAAATGCAAACACCAAAATATGTAGAATGAGTTGTATAAGAATTGCTGCATTTCTTTAACACAAAATTATTTAGTTCATGGAGTCTGTAATATAGCTGATATGAATGAAACATTCATTGATTTTACACAGAGAAGAAGACGATTTTTTCGATGAAGTTTTAAGCATAGGGTTAAATTACTTGGATTTCCATGGTTTTAAGTTTTTTAATAAAATAAACTATTATAGTATTGTGAAGAATGAAAGGAATTTAAAAATTTATGAATGAAATGCTGCTTTTATATAGAGGCGATTTCGATTTCGATGACGTCATTTGAATAAAGTTCATTTGTTTTCGATGAAGTTTTCAAATATAATAAATTATTGTAGTATTATGACAATTCAAAAAATAATTCCGAGGAATGTATCGCATTTTAGAGATGTTTAAATCACGCAACTTATATTTCACTGCCGTCATTTGCATGAAGTTCATTTCTTTCGATGAAGTTTTAAGTATTCAAAATTAATAAATTAATTATTATAAGTTATTAATAAATTAATGTAGTATTGTGATAATTTTAAAAATATTACCAAGGAATGTATCGCATTTTTGAGATGTTTATATAAAATTGCATTGAAGTTGGAAAGTGTTTCATAATAAATGCTTTATGCATTATTGATCTTTCTTGTTTGTTTCTGGGGTTGCGACACCTCAGTCTCTAAGTTTATATGACTGCTTGACATTCTATGGCCATTTTACTATCCCTGTGGCTACATTAAGGTGATCCTATAGCTTAAACTGGATTTTGAATCGCTAAGTACATCTTCCCGTAATAAGGATTTCATTCTGTGCGGAATCATCCTGGATTCATTCTCTGTTCCTATGAATCCGAAGGCCTTTGATCAAACTGTTGAGCAACAGAAGTTTGAAGTAGGAGTCTCTAAGATATTTGGAGTGTGAGTTTTCACTCGACTTTCTCATCTTTTTACACAATAAAGGGAGATGTTTGTGTGTGCGTCAGAAAATATACAACCTGCCTCGACAAGATATTTTTTTAATTCGAATCAGGTTTTTAGTTAATTTATGTTGAAGCGCGATTTTAAACAATATCCACCCAAATAAGTTCCTTGGCGATCAAAAATATTATTACAGTTTCTAACTTGACATTATCGGAAAGATCAAAGAACGATCTTTCTATCAATCTTTGAACCGAATGCGTAAGATAAATTCCTTCCATATTTATTTATTTATTTTTAAATACAACGAAATATATATATTTTTAAATTGTCTAATCCCTATTTCGGAGCTATTTTGTTTCATTCACTGTATCATAATAAATCAAAATGGAGATTAAAGAATATTGAGGAAATGTAAAAATTACGTTGCTTGTGGAAGAGAGTGCTAATATATAAAGTGGTTCAATTGGAAATCTAAATTGTATCTGTCAGAGTGGGTTAACAACTCAGCTAGATGTTAGAATATAGATTTTGCAACGTGTTACGTACGGAAACTCCGCATGTGACGGGTGTCGGTTTCTATTAAGTGTGTGCGTCAGGAAAAGAGGTTAATATTTTATTTGGGAGTGAGGAGCCGTATCACGCCCGTTGCACCGGTGTACGTGGATTGCATGCAATTTTCGCTGTTATTTATATGAATAAAATGTATTTATTTCCTTGTTTCTTAGATTAATGAATTCGATTAATCCTTGATTTAACTACCGAGCAACGCCGAGTACATTTTCCAGTATATTTCGATTTCACATTGCTGAGCTCTACTTGTATCAACATAATTAACAGCACGAAAATATTATAACTTTTTCAGATTTTTTTCCAAGTTGTGCTTTTAACATGTTTGATAAAGAATGTTATAATAAGTTTCTTTTTTCAAGTTCGCAAAAGTTTATTGGATGCATTTCGCTTATTTGTGTTAACGTAAACTATTTTAATACGATTAACATCCATAGTTGTTCAAATCATCAATTTTGCCCGATTTACTGTATACTACCATTATTGTTCTGAGAATTATCGTTGTTTTCTTATGAAAATCTTAAAATTCAAATTATTCGAGTTCTAATTATGATAATTACTAAAAAATTCATCCATTTCTATTTTTTCGCATAAAGTGTCTATGTAATACACGAAATACGATAGCGGTAGGTCATTCGTTCTTGAGTTATTTTCTCCACACTTCACAGACATTATATACGCTCACAGATGGATGTCTTTCTAAAAATGCTCGAAATGGATTCAAGAGACAGTGAATTAGGCTTATCCGAAAAATTTTGGGGAAACAACAATATTTTTTCAATACCATAATAGGAGAAAGTAATATAATGCTGCCCAAACAAACTTAAATCTGGTCCCGAATACCATAGATATTTGTAACTCTATAGTGGAACTAAAAAATTTGCATCACCCCGAAAATTCCGTATTTTCAAAATAAATGTTTAATATAGCATAACAAATAGAATGCTGCATCGTATTCTTGGTTCATTGCATCAGATAAAGAGCTAGAGATAATGTAATGTTAGGATTACTTTAACACCTTCAGGTAGGTCGAAAATAGCGCATTATGAGGAAGCTTATTGAATTAACACCCCCAAAAATGTTAAGTGAAAAGTGTCGCAATTGAAAAATGTTGCAATTGAAGAATGTTGAAATTATTTTACTTAAGGAAAGCTTTTCTACCCCGCGAAATAACCGAAGGAATCAAATGTCACCACTCAAGTAAAAGTTATATAAGTCTACAGATCATAAAGTCTACAAGACATGAAGTCCACAGTCTACAGGGTGTCCCAGAAAGATTGAAACGCGCTTTAATGCTTTACCTGTTGGAGATAAGTGGGCAATGTAAATTGCAACAAGAAAGATCAATCATGCACAAAGCATTGATTACGAAACACTTTCCAACTTCAATGCAATTTTATATAAACATCTCTAACATGCGGTACATTCCTCGGTGATATTTTAAAAATTATCACAATACTACATTAATTTATTATATTTGAAAACTTAAAACTTCATCGAAAAAAATAAATTTCATTCAAATGACGGCATTGAAATATACATTGCGTGGCTTAAAAATCTCTAAAATGCGATGCATTCCACGGTAATACTTTTGAAATTATCATGATACTACAATAATTTATTATATTTGAAAACCTCATCGAAAAAAATGAACTTTATTCAAATGACGTCATCGAAAGATAAATCGCCTCTATAAAAAGAAGCATTTCATTCATAAATTTTTAAATTCTTTTCATTCTTCACAATACTATAATAGTTTATTTTATTTAAAAACTTAAAACCATGGAAATCCAAGTAATTTAACTTTATGCTAAAAACTTGATCGAAAAAATCGTTTGCATCTCTTTGCCAATGAATGTTTCATTCATATCAGTTATATTGCAGACTCCATGAGCTAAATAATTTTTCATTAAAGAAATGTAGCAATTTTTATACAACTCATTCTACATATTTTGGTGTTTACATTTTCCATAAGTGAAAATTAGGCTTCGTTGCAGAAATAATCAAATTTTGATGATCATTTAAACTCAAATATATTGTAATTGCGTTGTTTCAGAACATTGATGCACAGAATTTAAGCAAAAATATAGCGGTTTTAGGACGGGTACAACACTAAATATGAATTAAAAAGAACTTTAAAAATCACGATTTTGATACAAGATGGATGCCACATTTTATTTTGAAGTAAGTCACGTGATCTCTTCATATAATGGTCACGCGATCCCTTCATATAATGGTGACGTGATCTCTCCATATAAAGGGTGTAATTAGTATTTCATTTTTTATTTAAAAAGCTACTGAATATATTTTGCTGAAATTTTTTTTATATTTTTTATGGGATAATTTGGATATTTCATAAAACTTTTGAAGGAATTTGTGAATTCGCTTAAAAAATGTTTGAAAAATTACGTCCCATAGGGTTCAATGTATTTTATTTTTTCAACCCGGGTTCAATCCAAAACTAATTGGGTGATAGTAGTCATTTATATTCCCATAGGTCCCACAGACTGTCTGAACAACATACTAAAATTTCATTTTGATAAAGACATTTTTATGGCAGTTATCGTGCTAACGGTTAGACAGCCAGATTGAACAAAGTCATAAGCACTTTTCAACTATCTTGTAAAGTGTTAAAAATGTTGAAAGTAAAGTAGGAAATAAGACAACGTTAAAGAAATAGTTATCCCATTAATTTTTAAAAAATTACACTTTATAAATGACCCCCCCCCCTCCCTTAGACAAATTTGATCAATCAGAAAATTTTTATTTTTAATGCAACATGATCATTAAAAACAAGAAAGATCAATCATGCATATAGCATTGATTATGAAGCACTTTCCAACTCTAATGCAATTTTATATGAACATCTCTAAAATGGGATGTATTCCTCGGTAATATTTTTAAAATTGTCACAATACTACATTAATTTATTATATTTGAAAACTTAAAACTTCATCGAAAAAAATGAACTTTATTCAAATGAAGGCATTGAAATATAAATTGCCTGGTTTAAACATCTCTAAAATACGATACATTCCTCGGTAATATTTTAAAAATTATCATAATCCTACAATAATTTATTATATTTGAAAACGTCATCGAAAACAAATAAACTTTATTCAAATAACGTCATCGAAATCTAAATCGCCTCTATATAAAAGCAACATTTCATTCATAAACAACTTTACAATCCTTTCATTCATCACAATACTATAATAATTAATTTTATTTAAAAACTTAAAACCTTGGAGGTACAAGTAATTTAACTCTATGCTTAAAACTTCATCGAAAAAAATCGTCTGGGTTCTCTATGTAAAATCAATGAATGTTTTATTCATATCAGCTTTATTGCAGACTCCATGAGCTAAATAATTTTGCGTTAAAGAAATACAGCAATTCTTATACAACTCATTCTACATCTTTTGGTGTATACATTTTCCATAAGTGAAAATTAGGCTTCGTTGTATAAATAATCAAACTTTGATGATCATTTCAACTCAAATATATTGTAATTGTGTTGTCTCAGTATGTAAATGCACAGAATTTAAGCAAAAATAAAGAGGTTTTGGGACGGATACAACACTAAATATGAATTAAAAAGAACTTTAAAAATCACGATTTTGAGATAAGATGAATACCATATTTTATTTTGAATTGGGTCACGTGATCTCTTCATATAATGATCACGTGATCTCTTCATATAAAGGGTGTAATTATTATTTTAATTTTTGTTTAACAAACTATTAAATATACTTTGCTGAAATTTTTTTATGTATTTTATGGGATAATTTGAATATTTCCTATAATTTTCGAAGCAATTTGTGAATTTTAAATCCACTTAAAAAAATTTTGAAAAATTAGGTCCCATAGAGTTCAATGTATTTCACTTTTTCAACCCTAGTTCAATCCAAAACGAATTGGGTGATATTATTCATTTATATTCCCATATGTCCCATAGACCATCTGAACAACATACTAAAATTTCATTTTGATAAAGTCATTCTTACGGCAGTTATCGTGCTAACGGACAGACAGACAAAATGAACAAAGTCATAGACACTTTTGAACTTTGTTTTAAAATGTTAAAAACTGAAGAATGAAATGCAGACGATTTATTTCTTAATTTACGTATTTATTCCCAGTATTATTTCTATTCAATACAACTAAACCTTTTTTTAACACTTTACAACAAAGTTGAAAAGTGTTTATGACTTTGTTCATTCTGTCTGTCTGTCTGTCTGTCTGTCTGTCTGTCCGTTAGCACAATAACTGCCGTAAAAATGATTTAATCAAAATGAAATTTTAGTATGTTGTGCAGACGGTCTGTAGAACCTATGGGAATATAAATGAATAATATTACCCAATTAGTTTTGGATTGAACCCGGGTCGAAAAAATGAAATACATTGAGCCCTATGGGACCTAATTTTTCAAACATTTTTTAAGCGGATTTAATATTCACAAATTGCTTCGAAAATTTTAGGTAATATTCAAATTGTTCCATAAAATATATAAAAAAAAATTCAGCGAAATATATTCAGTAGTTTTTTAAATAAAAATTAAAATAATAATTACACCTCTTATATGAAACGATCACGTGACCATGATATGAAACGATCACATGACCCACTTCAAAATGATATATGGCATCCATCTTGTTTCAAAATCGTGATTTTTTTAAGTTCTTTTTAATTCATATTGAGTGTTGTATCCGTCCTAAAACTACTTTATTTTTGCTTAAATTCTGTGCATCTACATACTGAAACAACGCAACGACAATATATTTGAGTTTAAATGATCTAAATTTGATTATTTCTACAACTAAGCCTATTTTTCACCAATGTAAAATGTAAACAGCAAAATATGTAGATTGAGTTGTATTAGAATTCCTGTATTTTTTTAACACAAAATAATTTAGTCCATGGAGTCTGCATGGCTGATATGAATGAAATATTAATTGATTTCATAAAGAGAAGGACGATTTTTTTCGATAAAGTTTCAGGCATAGAGGTTAATTTTTTATAGCTCCATGGTCTTAAACAAAATGTTTAAATAAAATAAATTATTATAGTATTGTGATGAATGAAATGAATGGGAGAAAGTTATGAATGAAATCCTGTTATTATAGAGAGATCCAGGCGTGTTATTTTTTCTATGACATCATTTGAATGAATTTCAGTTGTTTTCGATGAAGTTTTCAAATATAATAAATTGTCGTATTATTATGATAATTTTAAAACTATTACCGAGGAATGTATAACATTTTAGAGATGTTTAAACCAGGCAATTTATATTTCAATGCCGTCATTTGAATGAAGTTCATTTTTTTCGATGAAGGTTTAAGTTTTCAAATATAATAAATTAATGCAGTATTGTGATAAGTTTCAAAATATTACCGAGGAATGTATTGCAGTTTAGACTTGTTAAAATAAAATTGCATTGAAGTTGGAAAGTGTTTCATAATCAATGCTTTAAGCATGATTGATCTTTCTTGTATTTTAAGACTTTACAACAAAGTTGCAAAGTGTTTATGACTTTGTTCATTCTGTCTGTCTGTTAGCACGATAACTGCCGTAAAAATGACTTAATCAAAATGAAATTTTAGTATGTTGTTCAGACGGCCTGTGGGACCTATGGGAATATAAATGAATAACATCATCCAATTAGTTTTGGATTGAACCCGGGTTGAGAAAATAAAATACATTGAGCCCTATGGGACCTAATTTTTCAAACATTTTTTAATCAAATTTAAAATTCACAAATTGCTTCGAAAATTTTAGGTAATATTCAAATTGTTCCATAAAATATATATAAAAAAATGCAGCGAAATATATTTAGTAGCTTTTTAAATAAAAATTAAAATAATAATAACACCTCTTATATGAAGCGATCACGTGACCATGATATGAAAAGATTACATGCCCCACTTCAAAATGATATATGGCATCCATCTTGTCTCCAAATCGTGATTTTTTAATTCATATTGAGTGTTGTATCCGTCCTAAAACCACTTTATTTTTGCTTAAATTCTGTGCATCTACACACTGAAACAACGCAATTACAATATATTTGAGTTTAAATGATCATCCAAATTTGATTATTTCTACAACGAAGCCTATTTTTCACTTATGTAAAATGTAAACAGCAAAATATGTTGAATGAGTTGTATTAGAATTGCTGTATTTCTTTAACACAAAATTATGTAGCCCATGGATTCTGCATAGCTGATATGAATGAAATATTCATTGATCTTACAGACAGAAGGACGATTTTTTTCGATGAAGTTTTAAGCATAGAGTTTAATTACTTGTAGCTCCATGGTCTTAATTTTTAAATAAAATAAATTATTATAGTGTTGTGATGAATGAAATGAATGGAAAAAAGTTATGAATGAAATGCTGTTTTTATAGAGAGATCCTGGCGTGTTATTTTTTCTATGACGTCATTTGAAAGAATTTCAGTTGTTTTCGATGAAGTTTTCAAATATAATAATTTATCGTAGTATTATGATAGTTTTTAAAATATTACCGAGGAATGTATGGCATTTTAGAGATGTTTAAACCAGGCAATTTATATTTCAATGTCGTCATTTGAATGAAGTTCATTTTTTTCAATGAAGGTTTAAGTTTTCAAATATAATGAATTAATGTAGTATTGTGATAAGTTTTAAAATATTACCGAGGAATATATTGCATTTTAGAGATGTTTAAATAAAATTGCATTGAAGTTGGAAAGTGCTTCACAATCAATGCTTTATGCATGATTGATCTTTCTTGTTAATATTATACCAAAATAAAGAAAATTAGAAATCATTTAGTGAATCGTCAACATGTTTAGTTCTGAATTGACGAATTAAGAACACGTAACTGGTTGTGCAATATGGTATTGTTAACAAATAGCGAGCTTTTCGAAGTAACAATAATTTATGCTCTGTGTAATAAAAATACCTCAGAAACTGCTCGGGATTTTGGGCGGCTATATCCAAACTTGCCTGAAATAACACGTACATTTGTTTATCGGATGATGAGGAGATTAAGAACTACCGGTTTATTTCATCTAAGACCTGGCCTTGGAAGAAATCGTTTGTACACGGAGGACCAAGAAACTGACATCATCGCATATTTTTCTTTCAACCCACGAACAAGCATTCGAATAGCAAGTGAAACTTTGGGGCTATCTAGGGTGTCAATTGCTAGAACACTTGGAAAATACCATTGGCATCCATTTTGTATTCATGGACTTCAAGCACTTCATCCTTCCGATTTTAACCGGCGTGTAGCATTCTGCAACTGGTTGTCAACAAGACATCAATTCGAACTTTGTTAAGAACATTCTGTGGACTGATGAATATTTGTTTACGGAAGGTGGAGCAATCAATACTCACAACGATCATTATTGGGATAATACGAAACCATTTATTTTTTGTCCGTGAAGAGAAGGTTTTCTGTGTCTGTATGGGGCGGAATTTGGAATGGAAAACTGATTAGTCCTGTGTCTTATGAAGGGACTCGTACAGCTGAAAAATACATGCAGCTTATTTTAAACGGTACTGTAACGGATTTTATGGAGACGACAATATTATCGCTTCTAAAAAATATGTATTATCAACAAGATGGCGCACCTGCACACCAGGCTATAATTGTGACAAACTGGCTCAACGAAAACTTTGATAAACAGTGGATTGGTTTGAAAGGAGTCACAGAATGCCCCCCCCCCCCCCCCATCCTCAGATCCCCTGATTTATCCCCTCTCGATTTTTACTTATGGGGTCGTCTTCTAATACTAGTTTATAATACTCGCCCACTAAATGCAATTGACCTTAAACAAAAGATAATTAATGCTTGCAACAATTTTAGGGGTGAAGATCTCCAAAATATTTACAGAAGCATTATTAGAAGAGCTCAGCTATGTATTGGAGTTGAAGGAAAACATTTTGAGAATGCTTTGTGAATTGTATTTGTAGTATTTGTAACGAAATTTGTCCTTTTTTATTAGTGGTTTTTTATCAATGTATGCATATTTTAATTATGTGCCCCAACCGCGTAGTGAGTACCACTGCTTTATATGATCTCTGGTTGTGTAATGCTTTATTTAGATGCATTTGTGACAAAAATTTTTGAGACATAATAACGTACTTTTGATTTAAACAATTTCCATCGTCAATTTGTTTATGATCCCTATTTTCACTGATGAAACAGCCTTTCACATGGTACCGAAAAGTGGCATAAGTCAGATTTTTTCCTTTGTCATAATTCAGTTGATTTTTAAAGACACAGATATGCGGGTTTTTTTAATGATCTTGTTGCATTAAAAATAAAAAATTTCTGATTGACCAAATTTGTCTAAGGGGGTCATATAAAAATTTAAAAAGTGTAACTTCTTGAAAATTAATGGGAGGACTATTTCATTAACGTAGTCTTATTTCCTACCTTACTTTCAACATTTTTGCAATTTGCATTGTCCACTTATCTCCAACAGGTAAAGAATTAAAGCGGGTTTCAATCTTTTTGGAACATCCTGTATAAGTCTGCAAGTCAAGTTAAACACTTTAAGTCTGTTCCTGTCCTTTTTCTATCTCAAAATCATGGGATGGTGTTGCAATTTTTAACACTGTAATGTTCATAATGACTCCCAAACAACTCACCGGGAAATGGCAATGTCAGCTTTCTGTAGTGCTATCTGTGAAGCCCTGTGGGATGCGTTGACCGCAGCTTCGACGCGATCTTTAAACTTGGACGAACGTAGAACAAACAGGTGCTTCTTCTTACCAGAAGAAACCAGCACGTTGTTTTTATACTTCCCCTCCTCTCGAGTACCGTCCTTCAGCGTCGTTACACCGTAGCCGTACTTCTTATTGTTGTACCTGAGACGGAAAAGGTTATTAAAGTACAATACAGGATAGTATTAATTGAAAAGAGTAAAAAAGCAAAATTACAAAATATATCAACTTATATGACAGAATGACAAATCAATAGATCACAAAAGTCATTTTATTAAAAACATCCTTCAGACGTACATTCAATGTATGTTTTTAATAAAATGACTTTTGCGATCTATTGATTTGTCATTCTGTTATATAAGTTGACAGATTTGAGGATATGACGTGTAGTCGTCATTAGTATTACAAAATCTATCTGAATATTATTTCACTTTACTCTAGTGACGTTTTGTTTGGTGCCTTACGAGGGCCAGTACTTCAGTTGTTTTTTAGAATATGGCAATACCAATAAAAAAAAAATAATAACAGCCTTCATTGCAGACGATTTTTTAAAATTTGAACTTTCACATGAACATTAGCTGTTAATTAAACTATTTTTACGGAGTCATTTTGAAGTTAATAAGGTAGTGACAAAACATGGATATAAGACGGAGAGATTTTCTAGCTATGATTCTGACTTTCGACAAGAGTTGACACAAGGAGGGGAGGGGGACAGCAGAGTGGTTAACGCGTTGGGATTGCACTCGGATAATCAGAGTTCGATTCCCGGCTCTGCCCAATTTTTTTCATGTTCACAAGGAGTACGGGCACGTTAAATATGCGAGTCCGTAAGTCCTTCCAAGAGGTTAGGGATAGAGGAAGGAGGGTACGGTGCCTGTGGATGCCACACTCACTGGGTTCCAGTCTCAATTGGGTGGCATTTCTTGACCGTCTAAACAGATACCTTACACCTTCGGGTAGGTCAGACGGTCTGGGTCAAAGAAGAAGAGTTGACATAGCAATAGTGTGTCGATCGAATGTATTCATCTTTTGGTGAAGCACCATCCAAAGCAACAATTTACAACTGGTTTAAAGAATTCCATCTTGGACGTAGGAGTCTTAGTGATGAATTTCGTAAATATTGTCCTGCAGAAATGAAAAGTATTGACCTGCAGATTGTCTCAAAAAAATTTTTTCTTAAATCAAGAACATACTCAAATTTTAATTATGGCTCTGATCATCCGATACCCTCCTTCCCCTACTTCCTACGTCCAAGTTAAATGCTTGTCTATGGTTGAATGTATTACTTCTTTCTTACTTTCTCTCCAATACATAACATATGTATACAAGGAGAGTATTGTATACAAGGAGAGTATTGTATACAAGAGAGTCAAAAATTCAAATTCAAGTTTTCGATACATTTACATGTTATAGAGATACTAAAACACAGATTCTGAGCACAAATAAAATAGTGCTAGCGTGACTACTGTGTGTGTGTGTGTGTTTGTCTATGCATTCCCCTAGCTCAAAAACTATCCGTCCAGTTTCTTCAAATTCGGTAGTCTCATCTTTCATATGTTTCACTGGTGCTGATCAGATTTTAGTACAAATCCAACTGACACTTTTTTTTTCAAATGGTCCGCAAAAATCTAAAAAGAATGAAATAAAAGAATAATTATGCCCAACTTAAGTGCTTGTTCCCAAGTTAAATTTTTGCTCTATGCGCAATTTTTAACAACGAATAAGTTCAGTTCCACTATTCTAAGATGAATCGTTTTCTGATAACAATTAAAAATACAGTACAAGAGAAAAATATTTAAAAGTTAACATTTTTTCATTTTAAAAAGTATTGGATTTTATGTATAATTCTCTGTCACGAAATTTATTTGAACGGATTGGAAAACGCAAGTTAGAAAAAAAAAATAATTAGAGTCATGTGGAAAAATTGTGATCAAATTTTTCTACTCAAATGAAATTTATCTATGAAATGTTTCCTAATTTTCTTTGTTTTAACTCCTGTTATTATTAATTTAAAATTATAAAGTTTTTACTGATTTCTTGAAGGAGCACATTCAACTTTTGTTGTTTAATACAAACCGTTTTATTATCAGTTTATCAGCAAATTCTCGCTTATATAAATTTTAGGATTCTTCGGACATATTACTGACTGTATTCTTTACAATGTTCACTAATTTCAAACTTATTCTTAACAATGTGGCAACAGGAAAATTCCATAATTCCTATTGTAGATAATATTTTTTTCTTCCACCCTACTCGAACGGGTCCACGAAATCACCTGAAAGTACTTCCCTGCACTCACAGTCAGCGAGCACGGAAAGTTGTTTTACAGGCACAGTCAGCAGCAAAAAAGGAACATCGATATTTTCTGATTGATCCTTCGATTTTTCATTTACATTATTTTTGTTTCGCAAAGCAATATACTTGGATAGCTGTAGCGCGCTTTTACACAACGTTCCATCTCTGTCGTTTAAAATAAAAGCTGGCGTGTCTGACACACGATTTGTGCTACTTATAGCAATATTAAAATTTTTAATATTTTACAAACAGAGGATGGTGGCTCCTAAACAATGATTTCAATTCATTTCTGGATAAACGTTCTAATAAATCATTCACTTGTTTGATAATAAAAAGAGAATATTTTCATTCTGATTCATTTTTCATTTTAGATCTAAAGAAAATCATATAATATCTAAAGAACGGTTCGTATAGGACACTAACTGTCCTATAAAGAATGACATTCGCTTTTAAATAGAGAATTTAATATAAAGTTTCTAAACGTTTTGTAAATATTTATTTATTTTATATTTCTGAATTTAAGTTATATAATATCATTGAAAATATAAATATCTGTCTGATATTATCGATAGAAATAAACAAACCAAATGCATGTTAGTTGTTTAATTTATTCGAGAGATAATCATGTCAGCAGACTCAAACTGCAACAGACATCACTTTAAAAGTGCTTCATTTGAATTTCTAATATTCATGGATGCTCACGTTTTGAAACATGTAAATCCACCAGAGCCAGAGGCAAATTTTCGACTTTATCACGAACTTTTACTTTGTTTCAAAAAGCAGAACAATAACTTGAGAAGTATTAGGGTTAAGGTATATTTTTAAGCGAGTGCATAGTAAATCCAAATTAAGTTACACAATGAGACAACTTTAAGGGGACTGACGCCTTTTTATTGGGGTACGGGGGTACATTTCGCTCCTTGTTAGGCATTGGGGCAAAAGTCAAGTAACAAAATTCTAGAGCATTGTAAAAATAGTACTAAGGTTTTTTTTATGGAAAGAGAAAAAGCTGTAAAATAATTATTTAAATAACGATTTTAAAAGAAACCACCTTTAATATGTTAAATTTTTATGTATGAAATTTTAATATGTATGAAATTTTAATATGTTGTTGAGACGGTCTGTGGGACATATGGAAATGTAAAAGAGTAATATCACCCAATTAGTTTTACATTTAGCCCGTGTTGAAAAAATGAAATACATTGAATCCTATGGGACCTAATTTTTCAAACATTTTTTAAGCGGATTTAAAATTCACAAATTGCTTCGAAAATTTTAAGTAATATTCAAATTATTCCATAAAATATATAAAAAAAAAATTCAGCAAAATATATTTAGTAAAAAAATTAAAATAATATTTACACCTCTTATATGAAGCGATCACATGACCATTATAAGAAGAGATCACGTGACTCATTGTAAAATAAAATTTGGCATTCATTTTTTTCCGCTTAGTCAAAATCGTGATTTTTAAGGAACTCTTATATTTATATTTAGTGTTGCATCCGTCCTAAAGCCCTTTATTTTTGCATATTATCTGTGTATCTGAATTCTGTGGCTACGCAATTACAATATTTTTTATTTTAAATGATCTTTAAACTTTCAATATTTCTACAACAAAGCCTAATTTTAACGTATGCAGATGCAAACAAATCAATTGTATAAGTTGTATAAGAATCGGTAATTTTTTTTTATCGCCAAATTATTTAGCTCTGGAGTCTGGAATATAAGTGATATGAATGAAATTTTCATTGATTTTTCATAGAGAAGCAGACGATTTTATAACATTGCCTTTGCTAGATGAAGTTTTAAGTTTCCAAGTAAAATGGATTATTGTCCTGTGATAATTTTAAAAATATCACTGCTGAATGTATCACATTTTAGAGATGTTCAAATAAAATTGCATGTCAGTTGGAAAGTGTTTCATAATCAATGCTTTATGTATGATTAATCTTTCTTGTATTAATATGCATGTAACAATGCAAACGTACAGATATTGAAAACCGCGTGGCTTATTATACGTGTGAAAACATGCATCGTGGATAAAGGTGAATAGTTTTCATTTTGTATAATAAAGTCAATTTTATCGCGTCGCATTGTTTAAGTGTTCGATTTTGGCAGAGAGTTTGATTATGTACAGGGTGTCCAGTGCTATCGGTGCCCAATGGCTATTTCCTCAACCGTTAGTCACAGAGATATACTTCCAATTGCAAAAATGTTTTAAAGTTTAAAATCTATTATCTTAGAAACAGTTTAAATCAATAAATGCATTTCAGAAGGAAATATGAAATATAAATTTTTATACAGTCCCCCGGTCCTGCCAATTATATTTAAGAAAATCATCCTCAAACAATTTTATGCAAAATAAAAAAAAAATCATCCATTTACGACCAAAATTGACCGACTTATAGCTGTTTAAAATTGAGCACTTTTTATGCTGAGAAATGGTCAATACGGTTCCTAATTGGTTGGTTGCATTTTTATTAAACGGGACATTTTTATGCGTGAAAAAGCGACTTAAGTCATAAAGTTTAATGCTTCATAACTCGGTGAATTTTGGTCGTAAATGGAAGATTTTTTTATTTTGCATGAAATTGTATGAGGATGATTTTCCTAAATTTAATTGGTAGGACCGGGGGACTGTATAAAAATTTATATTTCGTATTTCTTTCAGAAATGCATTTATTAATGATTTAAACTGTTTCTAAGATAATAGATTTTAAAATTTAAAACATTTTTGCAATTGGAAGTGTATCTCTGTGACTAACGGTTCAGGAAATAGCCATTGGGCACCGATAGCACTGGACACCCTGTATACTAGGTTTCAGAGTTCCTTTCCATCTTTTGTGTAAGGACAAAAACGCTTAGTACTTATTCTGCAACGCTCTACAACTTTATAATTGACTTTCCCTCACCTCTAACGGGAAGGAAGATAACTCCCGTATCCCTCTAAAATAGGGGATCAGCCCCCTTAAAGTTGTCTCATCGTACAGCTCTATTTTGGTTCCCTATACATTTTCATGACAATTTACGATAAATCTAATACTCATCGAGTTATTGACCTGGTCCATGACTTCCTTTGGCACCCTGTATACTAAAGCCCCTAAATATACAGGCTGGAACGATAGCGGCCATATTGACTCCCAGTTGATGCGATGGCTGTTCATGGCGTAAAAAGGGCTACTTTCTCGTTCTTTTTTCAGGATCTTGAGAAAATGAAGACATTTTAGACTACTTTCTTGAATGATTGATATAATCTTTTGAAAATATAAGCACTTATTTTACAGCTAAATTGAGTATCAAACAACAGCCATGTAACATGCATGCTCCATTGAAATAGAATCGATGGACGATAACTGACTGAACCGCTTGGAATCAAAATGGCGGTTGCGACAGACTGTATATTTAGGAGCTTTACTGTACACTATGTATGGTAGAGAAAGTAAACACCGATTTTTTTCACACGTCGTTGATTATAAATCAATATGACCCCACAAGATTATACTAAAATATCTCTTCGACATAAATTATACATAAAATATCTCTTCGACATAAATTATACATAAAATATCTCTTCGATTAAAATGACACGGATTGACTGCGACGTACGACTTCTAAATTTCGAGACAAGTGTTCTACAGACTAAGCCATTTGGACTAAAGAGAAAACAATAAACTTTTCCTATAAATATACCATTGCAATGAAAGTAGAAACAATTACAAAAATATTAATATTAATTATTACTTTTTCTACATAAATAACATATTGTAAAAGAAACGTATACTAATAGGGTCTAAAATTTGAATTCGAGTTTTCAACGAAAGAGTACGTTATAATAATCGCTGAACTCGAATCGAACGTTTTCGCAGTGATGCGTGTGTGTGTGTGTGTGTGTGTGTGTGTTACGATTGTTACAATCAGTGAATATGAACACTACTGATTTTAAACGCAATCGAATGTTTGGACCCCCAGCCCTTATTTTTGAATATTTTTTTAAATATTCATTAAAAAATCAGTATCTCCAATGTTGTTTAATAAATAATCATTGCATGCGTAATATTTTATTAGAAAACGAATAACAATTCCTAACAAACCCCTTCCTGTAGCTGTCAATCTACATATGACAAATCTGTCTCTAACTTCTAAGCATATTTGCCCTTTCCCAAAAGCTGGACCAAGAAAATCAAAGTATAGCATAAAACTGGCAAAATCTCGAATATTAAACGGCACATCAGTGAAAGGATAAATAGAAAACAGGCATGCCATGAGAAAATATCCTTTCTCCATTCCTAACGAAGCAAAATCAATATTTGTCTGAATTTTGTTTGTTATTCCTTTAAATCGAAAACTACAATAGGTAGGAAGATGGCATTTTGCATACATACGTGAAATTGCACGCAGATTTACCGAATCACAATTCCAATTATTAAAACGAACTATAACAGGGTTAAACATCCATTTTTATGCTGCACATGCTCAGTACATTTCCAATAGACAGCAACTTTAAAACAGCGAATCAAAGAGTGGCACTTGCATATATTGTGATTTAACCTTGCTCCTATAAATTAAATACGTTTTTGCAATTTAAATGAGTTGTTTTGATTTCATTGTTTTCCTGTTCATAATTAGTTTAACTTAATATTCAAATTCTAAAATCATATAAGCTATTTTGTACAAATATTCTTAAATATTGAAATTAATTTTCTGTACTTTTAATTTCATAATTATTTGTTAAAGTTTCAGTTTGAAATCTTTCACAGCTCGCATACTTCATACGCTCGAGTCCATTCAAAGTTTTTTCTAGTTATTTCATCTACCCAGATACTGAAGGTTTATTTGATGTCAAATCAGTAGAGAATGTATGTTACCGAATCCAAGAACGGTAAGAGAAACTACACAAGTTACACTAAGAATTTATTTTGATTTTTCTGACTATAAGTGCTATTAACTGCTCAGTTTTTAAAGCTAGCTCTATTCTATTTTATTATTTACTTAGATGGTCAAACCTCCCACGGGACTCGGAGAGGGGGGGAGGCTTTACCCATAAATTCTTCTTTTTTATAATCAATTATTTTTCTATTTTGGTGTGAAGCATTCTCAAGTTGTAATTTTACTTGATAATAAATTATATGATCTTTAAAGAAGTGTGTTAATAATTTCTGTGAGTGCAAAACATTTTTTACTTTCCTTATATACATAATGTATAAGAAAAGTATTGTGACGGGGTCGAAAATTCGAATTCGAGTTTTCGACGGGAGAGCACGTTTCAAGCATCCCTGATCACGAATCAAACATTTTTGAAGAAATGTCTGTGTGTGTGTGTCAGTGGGTCTGTGGAGACGATAACTGACGAACGAATGGACCAATTTGAACCAAATTTGGTACAAAAACCACAATCCGTAAACACTGGAAGCTTATTGTTTTTATACGGAATCGAATGTTCAGAACCCCCCTAAATTTTCGAATGAAATTTTGAAAAAATCGTCAAAAATCAAAACCCCTAATAAAATTACGCAAATAGACATTTCTTATGTAATTTTTCATTAGAAAACGATTGACATAAATTTTAGAACGCTAACACGAGCCGTTCTTGAAATATTGTACATTTTTCAAAAAAAATAACAAAAAGTCATAAAATAAAAAAAAATATTTCCAATTGATAAACATGTTCACTTTTCATATGTGATACCATACGATAAATTGGGTGACACCATTCTCGTGGATCTAGCTCGTTCCATTTATGAAAAAAGATACTCTGAGTAACACTTTTGTATTTGAACGCCAATAATCATTTATCTGCTGTAAGAATAACTTATTTCTTAGTGCATAACGCTTGGCGAGATTTTGGTGACGAATTTGGCGGAATGTCGTCAATTTGGCGACTTTTTGAAATGTGGCCAAATTAATAAAAATCTCGCCAAATGGTTAAAAATGACCTTAAATCAATGAAAATGACGACTGATTGTCGAAAATTCAATGTCTTGGAAAGAATATTAGTATCTACTATAAGAAAACCTATTTTTTACTGTAAAAGTAGTAAATTCAATAAATTATATAAGGAAAGTCATGTGTTGCCCACATCGGATTTTTTTAAATTGGATTTGTAAAAAGTGGGTCAACCCTCCCCAGCCTCTCGTACATCTTGTAACATCTCGATGTTTACATTATGTCAATAAGTAGAATAGTAAGATGAGGCTTTGCACTTCAAATACCTTTATTAGAATTTGCATTTTGAATAGAAAAAAGAACGTGTTAACTTTTCGAGGTGAAAGATGAATTTATTTGACTGTGGTCAGATGTGGCCATAAGAGAAGCTGCTCCATATTTGAATATAATTATATGGATTATATTCAAATATATATTCAATGAAATATAATTATATGGATTTTATATAATAACTTACCATTCTCCCTCGTATTTGAGTCCATCGGACCTCTCGGCAATGCCAAATCCACAGCGCCGGTCATTTTTCCACTCACCAAGGTAAGTTTCAGTGACCTGAGCGTCGCAGAGTTCATCCTGGCTCACAAAGCTTGCGTTACTGTCCGTGTGCAGGGAACCAGCCTGCGAGTGAGCCATCCCAGAGTGGCTCGACTCGGAGCTCGCCGAGCTCAGGTTAGAGCCGGAGCTACGGATCGAGCTCACACCTCGACGGTCAATGTCACCAGTGCTGCGTTGCTTCTTTATCTTGAGACCCTATTCAAGTGGGAAATTGGCTGTTAGAATTATTCTTGAACTTTTATAAACACACACACAAGCATGACTGTGCACGATATTCTATATTACTTAGAGTTACCTGCAGTTTGTGACTCAGACGATTATCATTGGTACCCAAATGGATGGAATTCCTTATATGTAATCCCGTAATAATGAAATTTAGGCAATGCATATATGCATTGCGTTAAAATTCGTTATTGTTAATGTTAATAATCATTATTATTCAAACTTAATATATATACTAATTCATGCCTTGGTTGAAAGATGGTGCATTTCTAAACACTTCACATCCCCCTTTTCCCTAAAAATGTTATCTTAACATCATTAAATAAGGATCAGTTATAATGCTGTTGAAGATAGCAATTTTAGTACAAATACGCTGTTTTGGATAAACAAAAAGGGGGGGGGGGAAATCAAAATAGTCCTCTGGGAAATGTTTGGCTTTAAAATAGAATTCGAAAAGTTGTCAATTTTAAAGAAATTCATTTTTGAAGATATTATTGTTAAACGTCCTCTATGCTGTGTTGTTGTTCAAGGCATTGACTGCTCTTTACAATTGCCAACGTTTAGGATTCCGCCTTTACGCATTTTCTGGTTGACAACCTACAAGGCCTTCCCTTCAATTTAGTTGATATTTTTCCCCTATGCAAAATGGGAAATTTTTACTATTTACAGATTTTTTTTTCTTCTTCAATTACATTTATATAAACCGAGCTTTTCGACATTTGTGTGAACTTTTCGCAATTTTGTTTAGTTCCCCCCCCCCCCCAATATTTAATTTCATTTTCAGTGGATAGAATAATTCAGCCTATAAAACTCAGAAATTTGGTAAACACAGGGCCTGATTACAGTAAAGCCACGAGAAGCACATGCTTCCCCCTTCAAAAGATTTAAATATCCCCTAAATTGCATCCTCTTATTCATATTTGTTTTAATTTAAGTTGTTGTTGTTGTTGTCGTGTCCCTAATATTACACTTAAGGAAGAATGAGTGCACTGCTTCTGTTTAGTCTAATGACCCGGGGCACCCGAAGGTAGAAGTCTGACTTCTGCCCCAAATAAGACATTACAACATCCATGCCCGCAGGCGGGACTCGAACCCGCAATCTGGCAGCCGAGCCATCACGAGGAAACGCCTGCCTCTTTGACCGCTCGGCCACCACATCGGCAATTTAAGTCATTAGTTAAATAGTTAAGTTAAATAATATCTTATTCATACAGGAACAAGGAAATAGTTTGCTTGAGTCCAAATTTGAATTGCCCATGTATTTTTTTCTTTTTTTTCAAATATTAAACTATTAACGAAAAATAAGTGGTACGACAGTTAACATTAAAGTTTGAATTAATTACAAAAGTAAGCTTTGATCGCCAATAATTAAGAAACGGAACTAGACTATGGTTTAGAAAATAAAATGCTGAAATGTAGAGACAACCAATTTAAAATGTCTGCTGTGGGCAACCCAGGATTTTGCCTAAAGACTCAAATTCATTTTTTCTTTCTTTCTTTCATAATTCATTAGACTGATCTTAATTGCACAAAATAACGTGAATTATTAGTTTGAAATGACACCAAATTCGCAGTTTTGCTTCAATTTTCGTTTTCATTTGGCAACTGGAAGTATTTTCAAAAGCGACGTGGCAAAACTGCAAAAAACTAAAATAGCTCGAGAACCAGTCTAAAAGTCATGAGGTTAATTTTGCTCTTTTTTTAACAACCATTTAATTCAAATATTTGAGCATATATTAGTCATTTATTTTATATTTTAATGATCGATTTTTGCAGGCCATTTCTAGAAACAAGCCAGTTCCTTATTTTCTAATCATTTCCAAATGTAATATGCACCAGGATAACACACGAATGATTTATCTACCAAATTTAGGGAAATTTTGTCCATTAGTTTCTCGGCTAGATTGGATAAATTCATTGCACAGAGAAACAGGTATGCAGACACACAGACTCAGACAAGAGCACCTATATTAGCGCCTTTAAAGGCGTCGTTAATTGACAGAACTTTTAGATGACGTGAGCAGTTAGGAAAATAGGATTTTTCAAGCACTGATGAGTATGTGGAAGCTTAATCTTGAAAACTTTTCTCAGACTATGTTCCCGAGATCAAAGTGAGGACACACAGTAGGGTTGTGATTCTCATAACTTGGGGGTTAATTAGGCTCTGAAAAATTGACCTAAAACTTTGCATAAATTTTTCACTGTCCCAAAGTACCCCATGAAGTGGCATACCTTCAAGAATTTATAAATTAATTTTCTTTTTAATTTCAATGGCAAAAACTGTGTTCAATATAATTTTCAAAAGAAAATCGTTCAAAATCTATAAGCTAAAGATATCTGTAACAATAGAGATTATACCAGAAAAATATAGAAATACATGCAAAAATATGGAGAAACGTCGATAATGGGTGTAAATGTAAATGTATATTTATAATAAATACTTCAACATTTGTCCAGGATCATGGACAGTAGCAGCTGTATGGTTAAATTTTAAAAATTATGAACAAAAAAAATAAAAATCGGAAAAACAATAAAATTAATGAAAAGGTTCATTATTTAAACATTAAAGAAAATTTACACGAGTCACAAAAAGTTCAGGACAGATCTAGCTCTCTCCTGGTAACGGAGAAATCTATAGTAATAGTCTGGCAGTGTAAACAAAGTTCCATTGAAAATAAATGAAATGTTACACTGGTGTTCAAAAGTTAAGCATAATCCCAATACACATTAATATTTCAGGAACCAAAGATCGGAATTACAAGTAATTCAACAAATAAAGTTACAACAGAAAAAAAACAAGAATAAAAAATAATGTTATGCAGAAATTATGCATTTTTTAAAAAATATTCTAAAATGTGATGTTTATTTTTTGTAGAAAAAACTGAAATAACTCTGGTGCATGAGCACTATTAAAGTATGTAGTCATCTCTTGCAGATATGCAAGCCTCGTCGATTTTTTATACTTTCTACGAAGTTATCAATGGGCTCGGAGTGTGAGGGTAAAGGGCTCCTTTTAAAGTAAGTCTGTTTGTAGCTCCGGAATGGATGAACCAATGCAATTTGCCTGCCTGGTGCATCTTAAGCATGCTCAATGGAATTCATATCCAAAGACTTCAATGGCTACTGTATTCGCTGAATATATCCAATTTGAAAAAAATATTCGACCAGCTGAGATCGATGTTATGCGCAGTAACGTCCATGAATACGAATCGTGGACCTACAGCAACTCGAAAATGTCGTCTCTGTACCTCTTACCAGCAACAGAACCTTTGTCGAAGATGTGAAGTTCTGTATGCCCGATCATCATTATGTCTACAAATACAAAGACTCCACCACCTCTAAATTGGCCTCTTTCTGTGATGTTAAAGGAATAATACCGTGTTTCTCGTGCTCTCCATATAGTGGAGCGACAAAAATCAGTTTGGACGTTGTGCAGTCAGTGGCAGATACCGATACTGCCGAGTTATTGTAGCTCTTGAACGACCTTGTACTGATTGTTCTATAATATCTAGTGTTTTGGAACCTTTTCCACTGTCTGAAGATTACATATTGTGGCATATCCAGTGCTCTGGAAACGTCTACCTGTGTTTATTCTAATTAAGTCATTCCGATGATTCTACGCTTCAAAAAAGAGGTCAATTTATAGTCTTTGTCCCATAGGAGGTTCCTGCTTAACAATAATAATACCATTTTTTACGGAGATTGTAAGAAACTGGAACAAAACACGCCCGATATGTTCAAATGTATTATGGTGTTGCGATTTACGCATCTTATTGAAGCAGATGCCGTCAACTGATAAAAATTGGTTATGCACAGAGATCGGTTCAGATTAGTGGATGATGACCTACATGCCTATTTCTGCTGTTTTGATTGCGTTAACTCTTTACTTTGCACGTTTTACGAATTACGCTCTTTTAGACACCAGTGTAGTAAATCAAATTAGAAACATTATTTTTTAAATATATGTTTTGATGGTTTAAATTTTAAAATAGGATAGCAGAATAAGGAAGATATCTATAGAAGTATTCACGATAAGTCTTGGGATGTTATTCTGATTAGTTCAACACATTCAACTTGAGATGTGCTTGAAAATAGTTTTCAGGCGTACACAGAGAAAATTCAGAGTAGATTCACATCAACCTTAGAGCTGGACCTCAGCTAATTTGATTTATCATAAGCCAGAGCTTTCCAATGGACAACCCGAGAGCAGGATTCTGCCAGCAGAGGAATTTTTGTGAACACAAATCGGGTGTGACTTTTAATAAAAAAATTCTTTAAATAAAATTAATTCAATTGCTTTTGAACTTAACAAATGCCGATGTCTACTAACCCATTAAAAAAATTTGAAAAATTTAGCGAAAAATTTGAGGACAATTTCATGACCAAGACAAGAAATTTAGTGAAATTTCGCCAACATTTCAAAATTCCTAAATTACGTTCGAATTGATAATTTAAGGGGACGGTGGACGTTGAAATGAGCAAAAATCCACCAAAAAAGTTTTTTGTTTAATATATAACATTGTTTTACACATTTAACCTTTTGCTTAAGGGTGGGACACAGCAGGTGCAATGCTTCTGCGGCGATTTCCATGGACACCAATGCCTGCAAAGGGGGATCGAACTGTTTGGTATAGGGTATGTCAAATACTTGTCTTTTTGGGAGGTTCTTCGTTTGGGATGGACGCTGTCCCACCCGTAAGCAGAAGGTTAAATGCATTTTTTCCGAAACGAAATTTTCAAAGGTTTTACATTTTTAAAATGCTCCGTGCGTCTTAATTTTTGTTTGAGATGCATGAAATTTGGTAAGAAGACACCTCTCATACTTTTTACTGAAACTGGGTATGCATTTTATAATTGAACTCTATTAAAATAACTAAAAGTGAATAATAACCCAATTAAATGATGAAAATTAAGTTTTAATGCAGAAAAATATTTTTAAAAAATTAACTTTGTAAGGAATTTAAAAATTAATACCCAAATTTGTTCATAATATCTTTTTGAGGGATCATAATGTGAAATTAATCAAAAATGTGAACAAATAGCACGCAAGGAGCATTTTCAAATTTTCGTTAAAAAAAATTAAATTAAAAAAAAATACAAAATTATAGCAAAATTGAAAAAAATTGAATGGTATTATATATAGTAATGTTAAGAAAAATATTTATACAAATTTTCATGTTTCTAAGTCAATAAATAACTAAAAAAAATTTCAACGTCCACCGTCCCCTTAAAACTTCTGAAATTAAATCTTTCGCTCTGTTGCTTTGCGGGAACTTTTAATTTAATATTCTTGATTATTTGATTTGTTAGGGAGTAGTGTTTTGTTTGGGGTTGTATAACAGATCGAGATAGGTACGTGGACTGCATATGTTTAAAGATGTCCACTGTAGGCGGGCGGATGGAAGATAATCTTTCACATAATTTTATGCACTCCGTCATATTAACATCTAGCATCCAAATAATATCTAACACCTTTCTTAAATGTAATTGAAAGCAAATAGAACGATATTTTTATGATGTTAATTTATACAATTTTCATTATAGGATGCATAAAAGCAAAGAACCTGGTGGCGACTTGTACCTGCAGGATGGATTTTTTCAAGTTGCTCGACTTTTCGACGAGGGACCTTCTCCTGGTGGGGGGTTCGTCACTCCGGGACTTGAGAACGAACCCGCCTCGGAAGTCGTCGATCTTTCGATCTCGGTCGCCGGCGGGATCCGCCTGTTCGCTCGCCGGGATCGAGGATAAGGACCCGCGGACGCTAGGCCTGTAGTGCGATGCCAGGCCGAAGTTGGCGCTGGTGCGAGCACCATATCCATGACGCATGCCCCTCATCCACTGGCCCTGGAAAGTTCCTAGAAAAGTGTAAAATGAAACACGGGATTATTTATCAGTGACAGTTCCATAAAATACGCATTAAAAATACTGATATTTATATTCTCACTTAAAAGAAACTATTTTGACGAAAGGAACCTGAAATCTTATCCCAGCAGCTCAATGGTTAGAGCATCGGTCAACTAGTTCGAAAATCCACGGGAGGGATCTTTATACATACAGTATCTTTTTCTTTCAATTTCAATTTAAGAAGCACATACTATTGTAT
This sequence comes from Amaurobius ferox, assembly GCA_951213105.1. Taxonomy (NCBI): domain Eukaryota; kingdom Metazoa; phylum Arthropoda; class Arachnida; order Araneae; family Amaurobiidae; genus Amaurobius; species Amaurobius ferox. The sequence goes on from OX578138.1 coordinate 156,226,450, forward strand.
TCATTCATTTTTACTTCCTCGTATTAGCCTGTCTGTCCGTATGGCTGTGGTCGATTTTTTGTGCAAACGGTAGCTACAGCAAATATTAATTGATTTTCACGAAATTTCATACTCGGATTTGTTATCGAAAAATCTAGGATTAGATAGAATTATTTTAAATTCGAACGAAAACATTTAAATTTATTCGAAATTTTATATTTTTTTAACATGGCAACATAGGACAAAAGTTGACGTAATCATGCATAAAAGGGATTATTCATGGCTCAATGATCAGGAGACTTTATAGTTTCAATCATTATTGTGAAAAATAGCGGCGATATAATTTCTGTGCTCGTGACACCATTAGCCCCTCTCAGGGAACAAATTACCCCCCGAGGGGTACATTATAAAGCATGGTATTACCAGGAAAAAAATTTAAGCCCTTTAACATGAAGAGTAACATGCTATAACTGTAATCATTTGGGCCAACGATATTGATTATTCAAATTTTTTTCTTGCAAAATTTGCAAAAAAATAAAAGACTACAAGTTACTTAAAATTCACTATAAGAATAACCTATTTCTCACAGTTGGGGAAAATTTGGCAATGATTTTAGAGGGATATCGCCAACTTAGCGACTTTTTAAAATGTTGCGAAATTGATGAAAATGTTGTTGAATCGATAAAAATGTCGCCAGATTGATAAAAACGACGATATCAATTAAATATTTTTTATTAAGAGATAGTACTGTAATGATGTTTCGGTAGCATTTGTCTGTCAGTCCAACTGTCCCCCTTGGCGACAAATTTGGAGACATTTTAAATGTCACCAAATCGATAAAAATATCGCCATATAAACGAAAATGTCGCCAAATAGAAAAAATGACACTAAATTGATAAAAATTCAATATTTTGCAAAATTAAGTTCAATTTCATTGATAATCCCTATTGTTTTGCAGGAATTATTAATTATATATCTTAATAACCCATTTCTACATCCCTCCGGCCTAGGCCGGCCCATTTCTACACTAGGCGAAAAACTTCCCGGCCGTCCAAATAGTTGCTCTTAGTCCTTTGGACGAGTCGGACGGTCTGGGTCTTCAACTAGGCGAAAAACTTGGCGTAATATTGCAAACATGACGATTTTTTTTAATGCGACCAAATTGGCAAAAATGTCGCCAAACTGATAAAAATATCGCCAAATTGATAATAACATGCCGCTAAATCAATAAAATTAACTTTATTTTGTTAAGAGTTAGTATTGTAATGATGTTTCAGTATCGCCTGTCTGTCAGTCCAACCATAACAAGAAAAATCGTTGTTCCAAATGAGCACAAGTATATCATGTTATCTGGTACGGTTGTAAAATTTGAAAAAAAAAAAATCACAAACTGCTTAAAAATGGATTCTGGTATGCGGTAGTCGAAATGAGTCACACTTCAGTTAATGAAATTTAGAAATGACTCCATGTACTAGTTTCGTTTGAAGTGGCATTAAAATTTTAACAATAAAATTGCTCAGTAATAAAAAGCTACAATATTGACTCTCTGCTGGATGCGTTCTCAAATATATTTTTTCATTTTGACAGGATTTTAGAGTTAAGATTACTTCTGTATTGATTTCTGAAGTGAAATAGAATAGATTGATTACTAAAGTGAGTTATTGATTGCTGAAGTGAAATATTTACACACACACACCGGCCAGTGAATTAGAAACAGAGTCATTCCATTCAAAATCACCCAAAAAAAGAATATTTGGTTGCATGATCATTTTTGAAAATTTTTATATTTCGCACAAATGTTCATACATATTTCAGCAGATGAAAAACGGTTATTAAAATTTTTTCATCTAGCTCGTGTATTTGGTACAACCATTTTTTCAACATGGCGGACTCCAAATTTGATGAATTTTGATGTTCAAGGAAGTTTAAATATTTTGGAACTTAAAAGAGTTAGATACTTGGAATAAAAACTATTTTACTGGCCTTAAAGTGATCTACATTTCATGCTATTGTAAAGGTTGCGTAACTGCAACCTGGATGGTTGAAATTTAGCGCTGAAATTCAGCATCAGTTTAGCTAAAAATGAAATTTTTAGGCTTTTTAAAAATAATGAAAGGAAGAATTTTAAATCTTCAAATTATCACCATATCTTACCCTACTTTTCAACGTCGTTGCTGGATAAATTTCAAGACTGAGAACATTCTTCCTGTTGTTTTATTAAGTTCCAAACATGGCGACGTTTTCAAATTTACAAATATTTGAACCTTAATATTTCTGGTGGGGGAACCGGGAAAAATCTAAAACTTGCGGAGAATCGAGTACTATATAATAACTAATTGTAGTAAAAAATTGGAGTTTGAGACTTTTTTAGTTTTACAGTTATGGAGTGATGAGCAATTCCTAAAATCTTGCTTATTTATGTATCAAGCATGCTTAACTTTGTTAGAAATTTTCTATTTATTTCTTATTATTAATCCTCCGAATCATGAAAATTATGAATTACAAATAATTGAAAATTATAAATGATTGTTATTAATGAAAATTTATTTAACATTTTAGCTTTGAAATTCAAAGTTAAAAAAAATTAACCAATCATGATCAAAAATAGCCAAATTGGTTAAAAGTAGCCCAACCTGACAACCATGTTTTGTATTTGAAAGAAGAAAAAGATAACATGCATATATAAAAGATGCAAGTAGATGGTGAAGAGGGTTCATCTATTTAGTAATGGAGCTGCTAGTCAATATAAAAACAAAAAGAATTTCATCAACATGTGGGTCATCATTAGTCATCATAAGTTTGATTTCTTTCTAGATGCTGATTGGAATTTTTAACTACTGCTCATGGAAAGAATGCATGTGATGGAGTAGGAGGTACTACAAAAAGGAAAGCGACAAAAGCAAATTTGCAAAGAGCTTATGAAAATCAGATCCTTACGCTAGAACATTTATATTATTTTGTGGTGGAAAAAATCTACATTTTTGTTTCAACGGAAGAAGTGAAATTAAATGAGAAAGTGTTGAAACCTAGATTTGAAAAATGTAAATCTGTACCTCAAACGAGAGAAAAGCGCAGATTTTTACCTTTCAGCAAATCCACCATAAGGTGTTACCAAACATTTATATCTTTGGAATATGTAGATATCCCAGTAGTAACTTATATTTATGATAAACAGTAGTGGCGTACTGAAATTTTTAAAGTGTATTTTGGAAATAAAGACCTATATCTGCGATCTTAGGCCAACAGGTCCAAAAATTTCTTTCCAAAAGCCATCCAATACATAATGGGTTCCTCCATCAAAAGAACTGACAAAATACACGCCTCTAGAACTTCACCTACAGAACAAAGCTACCAGATTACTGACAAACTCTGTAATGAAATATTATGACTGTACAATGACTATTTTTTGTAAAATATATCAGACTTTATGGATAAGTAAAAATTAAGATTTGTTACTTTTAGAACTCACTCATCGCTCCATATCAATAAAACCAGAAAAGTCTCAAACTCCAAATTTTTATTACAATTAGTTATTATATTGTACTTGATTCTCTGCAAGTTTCAGATTTTTCCCGGTTCCCTACCAAAGATATTAAGGTTTAAATATTTGTAAATTTGAAAACGTCGCGTAAATTTGAAAACGTAATTTGCATATATCCCCTTATGAACTACATTTGCATACATGCTCCCAGGTTTCTAATTCACTGGCAGATTTCTAATTCACTGGCAGAACTCACTCATCGCTCCATATCAATAAAACCAGAAAAGTCTCAAACTCCAAATTTTTATTACAATTAGTTATTATATTGTACTTGATTCTCTGCAAGTTTCAGATTTTTCCCGGTTCCCTACCAAAGATATTAAGGCGTAATAAATGAGGGATAATATGAAAACCAAACCCTGCCAAAGATATTAAGGCGTAATCCTACCAAAGATATTAAGGCGTAATAAATGAGGGATAATATGAAAACGTCGCGTAAATTTGAAAACGTAATTTGCATATATCCCCTTATGAACTACATTTGCATACATGCTCCCAGGTTTCTAATTCACTGGCAGATTTCTAATTCACTGGCAGAACTCACTCATCGCTCCATATCAATAAAACCAGAAAAGTCTCAAACTCCAAATTTTTATTACAATTAGTTATTATATTGTACTTGATTCTCTGCAAGTTTCAGATTTTTCCCGGTTCCCTACCAAAGATATTAAGGTTTAAATATTTGTAAATTTGAAAACGTCGCGTAAATTTGAAAACGTAATTTGCATATATCCCCTTATGAACTACATTTGCATACATGCTCCCAGGTTTCTAATTCACTGGCAGATGTGTATATATTGACATTGTTATTCTATATTCTTTTAATTTAAAAAATCCACATCAAAATTCTATTGAGAATTAATACCACGTACAACAAGTGAAATTTGATAAATCAATTGGCAAAGGATCACAATTAAAAATCACATTTTTCCTCGTGAATGGAACGTACTAAATACATGCAAATGATGTTGTAAATAATGTGTCGCATAATATTAAATACAGAAAACTTATTTATAAAACTAATTTACAGCACTTTTTAAAATTTATGTATTTTTTCTAAAACGTGCAATATCTCGAAAACCGTTTATGCCAACGTTTCCAAATTAGTGCCATTCGTTTTTGTAATGATACATTATGTATAAAATGAATATTTATTTGATATAATTAGCTGTCTTGACTTTATATGATTTTCTCAACTATTAACTCAAAAATTTAGGAAACTTCCGAATGTTCCAGCCCATTTAATATTAATATAATTCCATTATTATTCATATATTAAGATAATCGTACCAAATTTTCAATCAAAACTCTATTTGCTCTTGAGATACTGTGTTCCCACACATACACACACACACACAGACACACAGACACACTGACACACATACAAACATATTGACACAAACACATACACACTGATATCATCCCAAAAACGTTCGATTCGTATTCAGGAATGCACAAGCAGATTCGTCGAAATCTCGAATTCAAATTTTCGACCCCATCACAATAATCTCCCTATTCATCATATTATGCATGTATTGAAAGGGGGAAAAAATCTGATGCGAGCAGCACATGACTTTCACTATGTAATGCAATGAATTGACTCCTTTTACGGTGAATAAACTGATGTATAAGATCTACGACACAATGTTTTTAATGTTGAATTACACATTTGGCGCTTTTTCGCATAAGAACGTGTAAAGCAATTTCGAAGTACCCAATTAACTTATATTTCAAGCAACTCTAAATTGACAACTAGCAGTTTTGATATCATCCGCATTAAGCAATATATAGTCTATATATTAAAATATTTTAAATCATCGATTTGGCGTCATTTTCGATAATCTAGCGTCATTTTTGCAATTTTAATAATATTTTTTGTCAATCTACGGCGACATATCGTTTAGGTGACAATATTTTGCTTAATGAGTCGCCGAGTTGGCCAAATCGATCGGCAAGCTTTCCGGGACAAATGAAGAGAAGAGCATTCGTTATATGGAAATGACTGAGGACGAATTGTGAGGAGTCAGAATAGAAATCTATTACGCAAAGTATCCTCTCTCGTAAATGGAAAGAACTAGATTCACGAGAACGGTGTTAACAAATCTGTCGCATAATATTACATATGAAAAGTAAACCTATTTCACAATAGTTAATTTATGTTTTAACTTTATTGGATTTTTTATTTTGTAAATTTACTTTTAAAAAATGCAATATCTCAAGAACGGTTCATGCTAGCGTTCTGAAATGTGTGTCAATCGTTTTTCTAATGAAAAATTACATAAGAAATGATTATTTAAGTAACATTATTAAAATTAGATAGTTTGAAGATTTTTTTCAAAATTTCATTCGGAAATTTGGGGAGGGAGGGGTCTTCTGAACATTCGATTGTGTTCAAAATCAATAAGTTAACAGTATTCACCGGTTGTAATTTATGTACCTAATTTCATTTGAAACGCTCCATTCGTTTGTAAGATGTCGTCTCCACACTCATCGCAGACTCCTTCTCGGTCGTCCAAATAGATACTCTAAGTCCTCTGGACGAGTCGGACGGCCTGGGGCTTTCACACTCATCGCAGACACACACATCACCTTTACGTTCAAATCGAGTTCAGGAATGTTTTAAACGTTCGCTTCCGTCAAAAACTCAAATTCGAATTTTCGACCCCATCACAATACTTTCCCTATACATTTTACTATGTATACAAGGTGATTAAAAAAGATGGGTCAAACTTTACGAGGTGGTAGTAGACACCAAACCAAGCATTTTTCATCATAGTTTACCGGGTCGGAAATGAAACGTAAAAGCGTCACAGGGCGATGGATTGGGCGATGTGGTCCCATAGCTTGGCCCCCACGATGACCCGATCTGTCATGTCTTGACTTCTTTTTGTGGGGCTATCTCAAGAGTCTCGTCTATAACACTCCCCTTGAATTTGAAGAGAAACTCGTCGCCAGAATTTCGGCTTCTGCTGCTGAAGTACGCGACATGCCTGGTCTGTTCGAGAGAGTTCGCCAATCCCTCTATCGCCGCTGTGAGACGTGCATTCAGGTTGGCGGTCGCTCTTTTGAGCCATTACTGTAATTATTGTTTATTAAATGCTATTTTATGACTTCTATGTCATTCTTGTGTTTTCGCCCCACCTCATCGGTTTCACTATAAAGCGCCCACTGGCGCCTTTATGTTCATTTTTGTCGCGATAAACTATACCGAAAAATGCTTAGTTTGGTGTATACTACCACCTTGTAAAGTTTGGTCCATCTTTTTTTAATCACCCTGTATAGGGAAGTAAATATGTGAAAGAATGAAAAAAAATAACTTGAATCTGCGAAAAAGTCATATGCAGCCCATATAAAAATTTTCCAACTGTGTCTACACATTACCATGAATGTAAATATATGCAAAATTATCAAGGCATGGGCTGATTCAATATAATTTTACATTAGAAAACAAATAAAAATATTCAAAGAATACAGTTCATGACTCGCTCTCGAGACAAAAATATTTTTAAAATGGCAACTTCAAAAAAATCCCCAGTAAAGATATTTAACCTTATAAATCTCTAAAATATAAAATCTCTTAAATAAAAATGAGTGAAATTTTTTTTGTCCGATTAAAGCAATGTAGTTATATTCAGAAATGGAATTAGACGTAAAAAATTAACTGGAGTGTAGCTCCACCTGACTTTCTAATACCATAATCCATTTTAAACGTAAGTTCTTCCCCACCCCCAATTTTACAAGTAATTTTTTTAGAAAACAGTATCGTTGATCCAAACGATTACAACTATAGCTTGTTACCCTTCGCTTTGAAAGGTTTGCCAATATTTTTCGATTTATTCGATTTATACCATACTTGACAATGTATTCCCCCGGAGGGTGGGACTTGTCCACCTGAAGGGAGCCAATGACGTCACTAATACACAAATTTATTGCGGCTGTTTTTGACAACAATGATTGAAACTATGAAGTATCGTGATCATTGTGCCATAAATTGCGCCATAAATGAAGTATCGTGATCATTGTGCCTTTAATGCATGATTATGTCAAATTGTTAAAAAATATTAAAATTTTGAATTAAGTTTCCGCTCGAATTAAAAAAAAAATTATCTAGTTCTAGATTTTTTGATAACAAAGTCGGATATAAAGTGTTATAAAAATCTAATTATATTTGTAGCAGCTATCGTGTCAGTCACAGACATCAGATAGACAGACAGACGGACATCACTCCAAAAATAGTCAAAACGTGTTCAGGCGGTCTTAAAACATATATTGGCATCAAAATCTCGAAATCGAAAATTTTTTGTGAAAACAATACTTTCTCAATACTACGTATGAGAAAGTAAAAATCTTTTTATTAGAACTAAAAATATTAAATTCCAACTTTTTTCAAAATGAACCACCAAATTCTTCTAAAATGACGTTATTAAAAAATATCAATAAAATAATGTTTACTACAGTTTTATACCAGAAGTTGCATGCGGTTATAGAGAATAATAGTTTCAAATGTTTTTGAGATAATGAGAAATTTTAATTTGGCAATATATTACTCGAAAGTTGTGATACAAAAACAACATTGAGGATTAGCATGAAAGAAAAAAAATGGAAAGGAAAAAGATGAATGAAGATAAAGAAAAGGGAGAGAAAGTAAAAGAGAGATTTCATTAATAGCCATATTGCCAAGAGGGGATAACGTTCGTGGATGACTTTCTAGGAGAATCTGCAGCGCATTCGCGTTACAGGCTAGGAAAAGAATTTTAATTTTTGGAAAAACGGCTGCCAAGAACACATTAGTGGTTTTAAACGAGATCAATCCACTTTCCAACTGAAATGCAATTTTATTTGAAAAGCTCTAAAATGCGATAAGTGCCTCTCAACCTTTGTGAGACCACGCTGCCCGGTAAATTCTTACTTTATAAGACGACCGTCCGGTCCCAACAAATTTACTTGTAAAATACTTTTCTACTTTTTTTTCACATTCATACATTAAATAAGTATTAATAATTAATCAGGGGATCATCATAAAGCACATTGATACATTTATGTATACGATGTGGCACGCTGGCAAATATAAAATTACATTTAAATAAGTTATCAATCATTGGACTCATGAAATAGTGTATACCAGATATTTTGTTTCCCTTTCCTTCAAATATAATTTTTCCGAACTTCAATGGGTATCTGAGAGTTCTTAGGGGGTATGATGCAACACAATCTCCCTTGATGACGCCATTGTCGGTGCATATGAAGCAGACATTATGTGAGCTTCGGGAGTTTCAACTCTAATTGGCGTATTTCAGTAAGTCACGCGAGTATTAATGGGTGAAAGTTCTGCGTGAATATCGGAGAAAATAAAGTTCCTAATTATTTTGTTACACGGTGTAAAATCAAATGTTTCTGTTCCTTAAAATAATGCAAGGCAGAAAGAAATTGTTGAATAAAATATTTGATGGAGAAAAAGCACAGATCGAAATTGAAAGAGGGTGAAGAAACATTCTTGTCCTTGGCAAGTTTGCCAAAAATTTTTACGGCCTGCATTCGAGTTTTGTTCTAGGTTGCCAGCTATTTTTGACTGCTTCCGCGGTGGGAAATGCATCTGTAGGAGAAAAGAGACGGAGTGGTGGTTCAAAGCAGCCTGTTCGGAATAACACTCAATAGCTCTGACTCGCTGTCTCTTAAGAAATCAAAAGTGGCACAAGAAATAAGAAAGCAATTAACTTTATTAGAGCTGATGTAGCCTAAGTAAAGAATATTATAAGGAAATATGAAGCAACGTAATTACGCAAAACATTAAGATAAAATGCAGTCCACAGCTGTTTCGAGGATAAGTTAGATCCCCTTCATCAGTGCTAAGAAAACTAACAAACTCTGAGTTAAAAATGTAAAATGGGTTAGAATAGTACAACTAGGGGATGTATATGCTCAAGACGATGGTTTCAAAACTATTTAAACAGAAACCAATAAAAAATACAGAGCTTATTAAAAAGAGAATCACAACTGAACGAATTGTTGGGCTCTGGATACATCGTCTTGTGCATGTGCATACCTCATGGTTCTTCTATGTCTATTTCGTCTTTTTTATATCGGATTTATTGGTTGTTTTAACGCTGATAATAATGGATCCTTAAAGCAACTGTACGCTGCGTTGTATGTTAATTTCACCGGCCAGGGTAGTCCAGAGGTTTAAAGCAAGCACTTCCTCGTGCTTTCTCGACTATCGTGGTCATGCGTTCGAATACAAGCTGCGAGCACTAATAATGTACTATCTATAAAGGTTGCAATGTGTTCCAAGCCCGTGGTGTGCCGGGGCAACCATTAAAAATATGTTAATTTCCGCATAATTAAGTTCATTGTTTTATCTTTTTCAAAGTGTTTTTACATTTTTATTAAATAATACAATACATAAAAAATAATAATATTTTTTCTAATGCACAGTAAAGATTTAATACTATAAAGAAAACGCATGTTTCAAAATTAGGTTTCAAAATTTTTGAAATGTTACATGAATCATGAAATACGTATTTTTAAATAAAAGTATTGGCAAAACATTGTCACACCCGTGATCTCTGTCGTATTTTGACATATTTATGAACTATAACTTATTTTTACTTTCTCATAGAATATAGTATAGAGAAAGAACTATTTTCACGAAAGTTTTCGATTTTAAGGTTTCAATATATGTTTTAGGACTTCCTGAATACGTTGATTTCCATCCGTCTGACGTGGTCGAATTTATGAACACAATAGCTACCACAAATATCAATGGATTTTCACCAAACTTTATCCGGCTGTGTTATTGAAAAATCTAGAACTAGCTACAATTTTTTGAAATTCGAGTGAAAACTCCAAAATTGATTCAGTATTTTATATGTTCTTAACATGAAAGCATAGGGCAAAATTAGACACTATTTTGCGTTAAAGGATTATTTAAGGCTCAATCACGAAACTTATTAATTTCAATCACTGTAGTGAAAAAGGCCGCGATACAATTTTTGTGTTCTTGACGTCATTGGCTCCCCTCTGAGGGGCAAATTATCCCTCTAGGGGGATTATCGAACTTGGTAACAATCGAGAAATAATTTCAAGCCCTTTAAAATGAAGGGTAACATGCTATAGTTGTGTTCATTTGAACCAACAATTTAGGTTTTTGAATATTTTTGCTCACAAAATTTGCAAAAAATAAATAAATAATAAAAAAAAAAAATCACAACCTACTTAAATATGGATTCTGGTATGAAAAAATTGAGTTGAGTTACACTCCAATTTGAGCACGGCGCATTCATGTTACACGAAATTTGACTTCCTTTATAACTGGTTCATATCAATTTACTTTAGTATGATTAATTATCAAATAGGCTAAATTAATAGTCGACCATGAAACGAGCATGCACAGGTTGCGCACGAAATTCATGTAGTTAATTTAAAGATCAATATGTCGTTTTCTCATACATGCATAATCAAATGTGGTTATAGTTGGTTCAGACATTTTGGAGATAGCGAAATATTATAGTCCAAAATATGTAAATGGGGACCAAATTTTAAAACAATCAATCATTGTTTTCAATTTCATGTAACAGCCTATATTTGTATGCATGTCGTACTCAGTATGCACCGCTCATGTGCATCATTTTTTTCTTTCTTCCACTCGAAATGTCTTCGAAATCTATATATATAAAGAAGAAAAGTGTCTATGTATGATCCACCATAACTGGAGAACGGCTGAACCGAATTTCATTAAATTTGTCTTGGTAGTCTTGAAATCGCCCCACTAAAAACATAGGCCATGTTTCAAGTTTCTATGACCAGTGGTTCTCGAAATATTAGTGAAAAACGACACTTTTTCCTAGGAGTTCTACTCTCCAACTCCATGATTCACAATGAAAAAGGTTGAACATTGTTGGTTTAAAACGTGAAAGTCAGTTAAATCTCTGAGTTTTGTGGGAGTTTATTGAACGCATTAGACACTTTTGAAAATCGCAGGTTTGAGATATGAATTTAAATGGAACTTTCACCATGGTTTATTTCTCACAGGCTTACTCAACACTGAGTTTTGTGGGAGTTTATTGAACGCATTAGACAATTTTGAAAATCGCAGGTTTGAGATATGAACTTAAATGGAAACTTTTACCATGGTTTATTTCTCACAGGCTTACTCAACAACGAAAAGTAATAAAAAATCACAAGAAAGATCAATCAAGCATAAAGCATTGATTATGAAACACTTTCCAACTTTAATTTTATTTAAACATCTCTAAAATGCGATACATTCAGCGGTAATATATCACAATCGGCCCTATATGTTCCGGTGTAATTTTTATCATAGTTTTGCATGGTAAATCCCGAACAACGCCGAGTAATCGCTGCTAGTATAAGATAAAAACTAAAAGTGCTAACTAACTATAAACAGGTAGCGAATAATTTGTTGCGCTTTGTATGTCTGTAAATAAAGCAATTGAGTTTTTAAAAAAAACGAATAAACTCATTGCACTTTACTGGAGTTTTATTTTACAATGTATTATTCAAGCAGAACCATTTTGGCTCCATCGAACTGGATCCACCACTGACTTTTTATCCATTTTACTCTAAATTTGTCATACAAAATATAATGTGGTTAATGTGATTGTGTCATGCTCAAATTCCGCATTTTAAAAATCAAATTTTAGTCTTCATAAATGTCAAAGTGCTGGGAGATATCATGGAAAAATTAACAAGAAAGATCAATCATCATAAAACATTGATTATAAAACACTTTCCAACTGAAATGCAATTTTACTTAAACATCTTTAAAAAGCGATACATTCAGCACTGATATATTTTAAATTATCACAGTACTACAATAATTTATTACATTTGAAAACTTAAAACTTCATTGAAAAAAATTAACTTTATTCAAATGACGGCATCGAAATATAAATCGTCTGGCTTGCTATGTAAAAACAAAGAATATTTCATTCATATCACTTTTATTCCAGACTCCAGGGCTGAATAATTTTGCGTGAAAAAATTCAGCAATTCTTATGCAGCTCATCTTACAATCACTTGTTTACATTATGCATTCAGTAAAATTAGGCTTCGTTGTAGAAATAACCGTTGTAATAATAATAAAAGTTTAATGATCATTTAAAACTCAAAAATATTAAACTCAAAAATATTTTACTTGCGTTGGCACAGAATATAGATACACAGAAAATACGCAAAAATAATGCAGTTTTGGGACGGATGCAACATTAAATATAAATTTAAAAAAACTTTAAAAATCACGATTTTTGCACCGGGAAAAAAAGGTGAATGTCATATTTTATTTTGAATTAGGTCACCTGATCTCTTCATATTATATGGATGTAATTATTATTTTAATTTTTATTTTAAAATCTACCAAACCTATTTTGCTGAATTTTTTTTTATATATTTTATGGGATAATTTGAATACTTTCTAAAATTTTCGAAGTGATTTGTGAATTTTAACTTTGCTTAAAAAATATTTGAAAAATTAGGTTCCATAGGGTTCAATGTATTTCAATTTCTCACCCAAAATCATTTTTTCAATCCAAAACTAATTGGGTGATATTATTCCCTTACATTCCCATAGGTCCCATAGACTGTCTCAACAACATACTAAAATTTCATTTTGATAAAATTATTTTTACGACAGTTATCTTGCGAACGGATAAACAGACAGAATGAACAAACTCATAAACACTTTTAAACTATGTTGTAAAGTGTTAATAAACACAGCATTGTTGTGTTTCACAGCCTTTTTCATTAAAATCTTAAAGTTAATACTTTTACTGCGTTTAGAAAGATAGCGATACCATTTTCATTTATTTGACTAAAAATTCTTATTTCTACATTTATCAGAATATTTTTTGAAAGCGAGGTAATTTGATATTTAGTGTCATATAACTTTTGTTAGTACATATTTATATTTAGTATTCATACCAAGTATCGGTTGATGTTTTAACCAATTTGTATTGTGGACATGCGTGTACTACTTTTCACAAGATTCATCCATGTTATAAGATTTAGTGAAGCATCAGAGGTCAATAACATACATCACGAATTCTAGCATCTATTTAAACATGCTCGTAATAGTTACACAGCTGAGTTTTCGCAACTTTCTTAGAGTTCAGCTTACATATAACGTAATTAAAAGTTCTCCACAAAACGTCCCTTATTTGGCAATTTGGTTTCATTTGAATCTTGATCAAAATATTCTCATTTCCCTTCCGCTTTAAAAGAAAACAAGAAAGATCAATCATGCTTAAAGCATTGATTATGAAACACTTTCCAACTTCAATGCAATTTTATTTAAAAAAGTCGAAAATGCAATACATTCCTCGGTAATATTTTAAAACTTATCACGATACTACATTGATTTATTATATTTGAAAACTTAAACCTTCATTGAAAAAAATGAACTTCATTCAAAAGACGGCATTGAAATATAAATTGCGTGGTTTAAATATCTCTAAAATGCAATACATTCCACGGTAATATTTTTAAATCTATCATAATACTACGATAATTTATTATATTTGAAAACTTCATCGAAAACAACTGAAATTAATTCAAATGACGTCATAGAAAAAATAACACGCCTGGATCTCTCTATAAAAGCAGGATTTCATTCATAACTTTCTCCATTTCATTCATCACAATACTATAATAATTTATTTTATTTAAAAATTAAGACCATGGAGCTACAATTCATAAACTTTATGCTTAAAACTTCATCGAAAAATATCGTCCTTCTGTTTATAAAATCAATTAATATTTCATTCATATCAGCCATGCAGACTCCATGGACTGAATTATTTTGTGTTAAAGAAATACAGTAATTCTAATACAACTCATTCTACATATTTTGCTGTTTACATTTTACAGAGGTGAAAAATAGGCTTAATTGTAGAAATAATCAAATTTGAATGAGAATTTAAACTCAAATATATTGTCATTGTGTTGTTTTAGTATGTAGATGCACAGAATTTAAGCAGAAATAAAGTAGTTTTAGGATGGATACAACACTCAATATGAATTAAAAAGAACTTGAAAAAATCACGAATTTGAAACAAGATGAATGCCATATATCATTTTGAAGTGGGTCATGTGATCGTTTCATATCATGGTCACGTGATCGTTTCATATAAGATGTGTAATTATTATTTTAATTTTTATTTAAAAAACTACTTAATATATTTAGCTGAATTTTTTTTTATATATTTTATGGAAAAATTTGACTATTACCTAAAATTTTCGAAGCAATTTGTGAATTTTAAATCCGCTTAAAAAATGTTAGAAAAATTAGGTCCCATAGGGCTCAATGTATTTCATTTTTTCAACCCGGGTTCAATCCAAAACTAATTGTGTGATATTATTCATTTATATTCCCATAGGTCCTACAGACCGTCTGAACAACATACTAAAATTTCATTTTGATTAAGTCATTTTTACGGCAGTTATCGTGCTAACGGACAGACAGACAGACAGACAGACAGAATGAACAAAGTCATAAACACTTTTCAACTTTGTTGTAAAGTGTTAAAAAGCTAGAGATAATTTACATAATATACTGAAAGCCTAAAACTATATAAATTTTTTATACCAGAAGTGACATCTCCAGAACCTGGAATGAAAATCTTACCGCCCTCCCCCTCCCCAATCTCTTTTGGAATTCGATATTGAATTCATAGCAGTCATCATAGTTCTATCTGTAGCCAAAAATAGATATTTCAAGGACATATTTTGAACCACAGGTAAGGACCTGGAAGGGTTAATCTTTAGTGATCTGAAATTTAATCCTAAATTTCTATCAGCTATATCTAAGATCTATTTGCACTGCAGCCAATCTTAAGAAATAAATGTTTCAATATTTTTTTTTACTGAAATGGAAATCCCTAAGCTCCCTCCCCCCTCTCGCCCCATTCTCCTCCGGAATTACATGCTGAATTTATCTATATCAGTCATCATCCATGCTATATCTAATACAGATCTCAATTAATAGATGTTTAAAAACATGTAAATTTTTTAATCGAAAGTAGCATTCTCCCAGAACTAAAACTGGAAATCTCTAGTAAGTCTCCTTACTCCCTCCAAAATGTAACACTTAATCCATATCAGTCATTATCTAAGCTCTATCTATAGCTAATCCTAAGAAATGGATGCTTTAAAGAACGTTTTTGAACCTAAAGTAAAAAAGAAACAGAAAGTGAAAATTCTTGGTAAATCACCCTACCTCCGCCAGAATTTGATGCTGAATCGATATCATTTATCATCTAAGCTCTATCTGTAGCCAATCTAGATGATTTAAGTAAAAGGGAAAAGCTTGAACCGGAAATGGAAAAAAGTGAGAACCGGAAGTTGAAATTTTTAGTGAACCACCCATTCTCTTCCGGAATTTGATGCTGTATCCATATCAGTCATCATCTAAGCTGTATCTACAGCATGTCCTGAGAAATAGATATTCAAGGGGGGGGGGAAATTTCGCAAAAACAAGAGTATGTATGGCAACATTTCTACTACCAATAAAATTTGGTTAACATCATCTGACGCATTAATATTCATTAAAAAATTTTACAACATCAGGAGATGTACGATTTCTTATGAGGCGTTTGAACTTTCCTTCCAAATATCCAACTTTCAGATTTTAATGAGTTTGAACTTAACTTTTGAAAGTCCCTGAATACAAATAATTTTTAATCGATATCTGTGAGACTGTAGGCAAGACATTTCTGTAACAAATTCAGCGATTCATATGAAATGTGGTATGATTACTTGAAATGATAAACGCAAGAGGTCTACTGATTTTCTTTAAAATCGACTGGAACTTTATTTATTAATAGAACTTTTTCAAAAATCAGAAAAACGTTGTAAAGTAATTATATTAAAAATGCAAGAAAAAAACAATTTTGTTGAAAATTAAAAAAAAATTATTATATTATATGTAATTTATTATTTAAAAGCGAATGATATCATTTAGAGAAGGATGATATATGTCATTCTTGAGATACGAGTATTGCAGGTTTTTGATATAAAATGGGAAACATCATGGAAAATTAAATAAATTCAATATTATCAAATGGTTGGACAATTGGTAAATACTTCTAACCAGAAATAATTGATACCCTTGCTTTAGAGGAATCACGAACCATTCTCGATATATTAGAAATTATACTCATTCAACTAGAAGCGTGATACCTCGCGAAAGAATGAAAGAAATAGGGTATGAAATAGGGTAATCCATAACATTATTATTATAGGGTAATCCATAACATATTAGTCTAATCCATAACACCAAAACATACAGATTTGCAGCGATATTAGGTCACAAAATATATCTAGCATTTCTTATTGTTTTCCCACAATATTAAAAACTGTAAAGAAAGTCGTGTCAGACACATTAGATTTTATACTAGCATGAAAATACCGCAATAGACGTGTTTTAGCTTTTGTTGCACCTTTTCTATTTTATTGCGCTGAGTCATGAGCTGGCATCGGCGGTACCGCTTCCAATCCGAAGAGTACTTCTTTCCCACCTCTTACCGGGAAAGAGGAACGTGAATTTTGAACTCTATTTTAAGCCTTGTTTCTTTTTATCAGCTCTTTGAACTCTTGTATTTCTGGAACGGAACTCTTCCGGTGACGTCACACCGTTCACTATACTCGAGATCTCTATTTTCTATCCACCATCAAAATGGTACTAAATGAACTATTTTTGAACCAATGTTCAGATCCGTTCGCTACGATTTTATGTTGAATTATTTTCTTCAATCGACAAACAACAAATCCTGATTCTTCTATAGAAGGTGCCGCAATTCTAAGCTGCTTAATGATTTTTAAGATTAAAATTTATCACCCTGCGCCCTTGGGCCAAAAAGGACGTATAGTTTTGGCAGGAGTCGAATAGTTTCGATTACGTTATATGGAAAGCATTATCTCACTTATATATTTTGCAATATGTATAATGCTGAACGAGGAATCTAACTGGTAGCCGAGCATATGATCATAAACGCAACAAAAATTGACGCAACAAAAAAGTTGACGCAACAATTTTTGCTGCGTTTCCTTGCACAAAAAACAATTTTTGCGCAAGGAAACACAACAAAAATTGACGGTATTATGCTATTTTTAAGACAAAGGTCATATCTAGACATACTTCCAAGAGAGCATGTCCTTAATGAGTGACTTTCTGAATGTTAGTTTTTCAGTTACACAAAAAACAGAGGGTTGATCGACCTCTTTTGCAGACGCAAAATAGTCAGCAAAATAAAATCCGAATATAGTTTCTCATAATTATCAGGTCATATAGTCAAACCAAAAGTATCGTTTGACTGCAAATAATACAACTTAAGTACATCTTTTTCGCTTAAGATACCATCTTCGTATTTAGTTTTTCATTCGCAGCACCTACTTTGTACTTTCCTTATATACATAATGTATAAGGAAAGTATTGTGCCGGGGTCGAAAATTCGAATTCGAGTTTTCGACGGGAGAGCACGTTTCAAGCATCCCTGATCACGAATCAAACATTTTTGAGGTGATGTCTCTCTCTCTCTCTCTGTGTGTGTGTGTGTGTGTGTGTGTGTGTATGTGTATGTCAGTGAGTCTGTGGAGACGATATCTCACGAACGAATGGAATGATTCGAATGAAATTTGGTACAAAAATCACAATCCATAAATATTGGAAGTCTATTGTTTTTAAACGCAATCGAATGTTCAGAACCCCCCCCCCCCCTAAATTTTCGAGTGAAATTTTGAAAAAATCATCAGAAAATCAAAACCTTTAATAAAGTTACGCCAATAGTCATTTCTTATGTAATTTTTCCTTAGAAAACGATTGACATAAACTTTTGAACACTAGCATGAACCGTTCTCGAGATATTGTATATTTTTCAAATAAATTTATCAAAAAACCCATAAATTAAAAAATATATATATTAACTATTGAGAAACATGTTCACTTTTCATATGTAATATCATGCGATAAATTCGGTGACATCACTCTCGTGGATCTAGCTCTTTTCATTCATGAAAAAAGATACTTTGAGTAATACTTTTGTATTTGAACGCCAATAGTCATTTATCTGCTGTAAGAATAATTTATTTCTCCGTCCATAACGCTTGGAGAGATTTTGGCGACGAATTTGACGAAATGTCGCCAACTTGGCAACTTTTTAAATGTCGCCAAATTAACGAAAATCTCGCCAAATGGGTAAAAATGACGCTAAATCAATGAAAATGACGACTAATTGTCGAAAATTCAATATCTTGGAAAGAATATAAGTATCTACTATAATAACTGATTTTTTTTACTGTAAAAGTAGTAAATTCATTACATTATATAAGGAAAGTCATGTGCTGCCCACATCAGATTTTTTTTATTAGTCTGATTTTCCTATTTAAAGTAACCCGGAATTCATACAATGATATATTTTGCACAAACCGTTGCAGTGCTTGAAATTTTAAATTCCTAATTATAAATGGGTGCTGCCGTATTTTTCACCACTTCTGAAATAAACAGCTTAGCAAACTAATTTCTAAATATTAAAATACTTCGTTTGTGAGAGAAACATAAAACGAAAGTACCGACCAGTTTTCGGAGACAAAAGAGCAACACCTTCCATGAAATAAATATAAGAGAAGTTACTCTAATACAAGTAGTAAACTGTCTGTCTCCAGAAAACTGCGTTATGTTCATATGAATCGAGCTGATATTTTCCTGCTTTTGCTAAAATGAATTCTGTCTCATTCATCCACAAGAAAAATGCTTTTTGTTTGTCTTCGAAGTCTGTTGATACCTCTAAATAATATGTGTTTTTAACACTTTACAACATAGTTGAAAAGTGTTTATGACTTTGTTCATTCTGTCTGTCTGTCTGTCTGTCTGTCCGTTAGCACGATAACTGCCGTAAAAATGACTTTATCAAAATGAAATTTTAGTATGTTGTTCAGATGGTCTGTGGGACCTATGGGAATATAAATAAATAATATCATCCAATTAGTTTTTTATTGATCCCGGGTTGTAAAAATGAAATACATTGAACCCTATGGGAAATAATTTTTCAAACATTTTTAAGCAAATTTAAAATTCACAAATTGCTTCGAAATTTTTAGGAAATATTCACATTATCCCATAAAATATATAAAAGCATTTTCAGTAAAATATGTTAGGTAGTTTTTTAATTAAAAATTATTTAATACAGGGAGAAAAACAAATTCAATTAAATTCTTACTTTTAGGATATCCTCCAGAAAGAAAAGAGAGATATATTATATAATAAATATCTTTCCAAGAGTTTAATTATTTTGTATATGAGAGAGGCTTCACATTTTAAAATAAATTTGGTAGATAACAATTTTTCAAATTTTTTTCAAATTTTATATATCTCTTCATAATATACTTATTTGATGGCATTTTTAATGCACTTTCGTGCGTCCTAGAGAGTTAAAATTTGGTACACAACTTAAATTTGTTGAACATTTTATTCTACAAAAATTTCGTGGATCTTTAAATATAGATCATATATTTTTTTCGAAATGGCCTGCAAATAATTCCCGTTCACTTCTATAAATCATTGTCGTAATATTGTTAAAAATTCTGATGTGGGCAGCACATGTCTTTCCCTGCAGACTCATATTCACGTTCTCTTTATTTCTTCAATAATAATTTGAGTTTATCTGCACAAAATAACAGCTATAAGTATTTTAAATGACATTGAATTTACACGTTAAACTTAAATTTTGTTCTCATTTGATAGCTGAACTTATTGTCAAAGGTGGCGTAGCGAAAACGCGAAAAAACTGGAATATCTCAAAAACGGCTAGTCCTAGAGTAATGGGGTTAGTCGTATTCTTTTTGTTGTCAAAAATCACGTATAAAATAGGAATTTAATTGATATAATTGAGCACGCGTAGTCTCTTATTTTTATATTTAACGATTTTTGCGGGCCATTTCGCAAAAATAGCCCGTTCCTTTTTCTCGAATCGCACTAGAACTTTTGTTAAATTTGGTATATAAATCACTTGTAGGTTATTGAAATATTATACACCAAATTTTGTTAAATTTGTTCCATTAGTTTTTAGCTAGAGTGGATAAAGACAATTTCTGCCGGCCATTTCGCAAAGAAGGCAGATTCTTTTATTACGAATCGTACTATAATCTAATGAACATCAGGGTTTCCTACAAAAAACATGCCTACCAAATTTTATGAAATTCAGTTCATTAGTTTTTCAATTAGAGTGGATGTAATATCCTCACAGACACACAGAAACATACACGGATATACCCTTACACACACAGACGTCTTCCTAAAAATAGTTTTTTCGTGTTCTAGAAGTTCCAAAACGTGTAGATCCTTCGAAAATTCGAGTTCCGATCTTCGGCACGATTCCAAAACTTTGAATACATACACACACACATATATTATCTGTGTATCTGTGTATTATCTGTGTATCTAAATTCCGTGCCTACGCAATTACAATAGTTATGATTTTAAATGATATCTAAACTTTTATTATTTCTTCAACGAAGCCTAATTTTAACTTATGCAGAATGCAAATATCTCAAGCGATTGTAAGATGAATTACATAAAAATTGCTGAATTTTTTTCACACAAAATTATTTAGCTCTGGTGTCTGGAATACAAGTTATATGAATGAAATATTCATTGATTTTGCATAGAGAATCAGGTGATTTATATTTCGATACAGTTTTAAATATTTAAGTATAATAAATTACTGTAGTACTGTGATAATGTAAAAGATATCACCACTGAATGTATCACATTTTAAAAATTTTTAAATAAAATTGCATTTCAGTTGGAAAGTGTTTCATAATCAATGCTTATGCATAATTGATCTTTCTTGTTTATATATTAACGAAGTGTTTAATTTTCAGTAATTGTAGACATCAGCTTCAGTGATACCCATTTCTGTGTCATATTGAGCCTCGAATTAGCCCAACTAAATTGTTGGATACTTCAATTTACGAACAGATGTCGTATCAATTATGTAACTTACAGTTTAGAATTAATGGAAACCATTGTTAACATCAATCGATTTAGCAATATCTCACACATAGGGGTATAAAATTTCAGTTCATTCTTTGATAATGAATAATAAAGCAATATCTAAAACTTCGTTCACAGCAGATATGCTGTTATAAGTGGCTTTGAAGAAATAATGCACTAAATTCAAAACTTAAGAATACTGCTGTTGGATCTGTGACTTAAAAACGTGTAATTACATTTTCACAAAAGGAATCAACTTACATGTAAATCCTAAAAATAGTTTCTTCGATTCAGACCGTTTGAACGGCCGGGAAATGCCGCTTAATTTAAACCGGAACCCAGTGGGGGCGGCATCCACAGAGACCGTGCCCTCCTTTCCCTACCACCAGTTTTCGGAAGGACTTACGGACCCACATATTTACTGTTCCCGTACTCCGCATGAGCATGGGGACAGTTCGGAAAGAGGCGAGAATCGAACTCGGATCATCCGAGTGCAATTCCCACGTGCTAACCACTGAACTGTCCCACCCCTAAAAATAAAGAGTTTGTAATAAACGCACTACTTCATACTTAAACTGCTATTTTAGTATTAACTTTAATGTTATTTTAGATCTGAATTTCATTCCGGATCGCCAATCAGATGATCAAATAAACTGCAAATTATTCAAAATTTGCAAATAGTTCATCGTTAAATACAGACATTTTTGTTTCAATATAATATTTTTATTTTAATTTAGTTCGAAATATGAATTTTAGAAAAGTTTATTTTTCCTTGATAGTACAATTTTGATCTTAAATTATCGGGACTTGCGTGCGATTAAAAATGCTACATTAAAAAATACGATCATCAACATTCATAACTTGGATTGATCAGAATATATTGAGTTTGGCTTGATGAGCGGAACGTATAAAAGATACGGCATTTCAACTTGGAATTTAGAGTTTCAGCACAAAAAATAAGTTTATATAATTTCGAGATTCTTCGATCTAGTAAATCAGGGTCTATCTATATGTATAAGTCGCAGTTCAAATTTGAGCACATCTCCATAAACAGAATCAAAAACTGTATATGCAAAAACCGTTCGATTCCAAGAAAATCGATCGAGGCTATTTTAAGGCTACTTTCACATGTTTCGTCCCATTAATGCTAATGAAAAATTATTTTTTGCGCCCTATAACTCCCTTAAAAAATCAACTTTGATATGTGGTCGAATAACTTTTACAGATTTTGTGCTCCTTTTCCCAAAAGTATAAGTCACTGTGATGGGAAAATTCATTTTTGCAATATAATGGGCAAAAATACTTTTTCGAGAAGGTACTTACTCGCAGTCAGTGGCTCTCACGTCAGTGAACGAGTATTGAAGCGTAGAATATATAATAATACTCGCACCAATTGGTATCTAGCTATAAAATACATTAATACGGATTCTAACGTTTAAATTAAAATTTTAATTTTACTTTTCATAAACAAAAGTTAGAACGAATTGTGATTAAAATTGATTGATCCATGGAATTATATCCCTTTACCTCTATGAATTAATCTCTTATGTAAGCTATTTATTGCAAAAGTTAAGATGTAATGTTATTTAACTTATTTAAAGGATGCTGCCATGGATTTTAACGATTATTATTAATTTTATTATTATTATTATTATTTATAGACAATTGATCGAAATCGAAGTAGTAATCAGATCGAAATGGAGCGATCGCTAGTTCAAACTTTCTAAAAACAGAACCCCTATTCTATTGTAGTTATTATAAGGGAATTATTTATAACGAAGAATGTGTGTCTGTGGGTCACATTAGTAGATTAAAAAAACCCGAATGAGTGCTGACTTAAATATGACGACGTCTCTTTATGCAAATTACATATAAACTTAGGCAAAAGTATTCAGAATCTAAAAATACTATTGGTTTCATTATAAACACTAGAAGCCAGTGGTGCTCTAATTATTATTTTCCCCACTGTACGCGATCTGGATAAATCAAAACATTATTATCAACCCAGTAACTGAGAAATAAAGTAAACCTCGTTTTCTGTCAGTGCTATATAATTCCATGCAATAGAGTCGAAATGCTCATCAGCATGTACTCACCTCCATCAGCGTATGTCTCCGACCCGTATCCGTCCTGGAGTCCATTGGCCCATGTTCCCTCGTACTTTGCTCCAGAGTTGAGACTCTGCCGAATGCCGTACCTGCCTTTGAAACCTTGCGTCCACTCGCCCCTGTAGGTCCATCGGCCACGGGTTTCAACTCCGAGGCCATGCCGTTTGCCGTTCTGCCATTGGCCCTCGTACGTGCTGCCGCTGGGCCAAGTGTACACTCCAGAAACCTTTATAAGAAACATGCGAATTAATTAGATAAAGCGACTGATTAAAATGGTCCATAACGTTTGAGAGAGTTTATTAGATAAGACGGTTAATAAAAATGACCCATAACGTTAGAGAGAGTTCATTAGATAAAACGACTAATAAAAATGACCCATAACGTTAGAGAGAGAGTTAATTAGATAAAACGACTAATAAAAATGACCCATAACGTTTAAGAGAGTTTATTAGATAAGACGGTTAATAAAAATGACCCATAACGTTAGAGAGAGGTCATTAGATAAAACGACTAATAAAAATGACCCATAACGTTAGAGAAAGGGTTAATTAGATAAAACGACTAATAAAAATGACCCATAACGTTTAAGAGAGTTTATTAGATAAGACGGTTAATAAAAATGACCCATAACGTTAGAGAGAGTTCATTAGATAAAACGACTAATAAAAATGACCCATAACGTTAGAGAGAGAGTTAATTAGATAAAACGACTAATAAAAATGACCCATAACGTTTAAGAGAATTTATTAGATAAGACGGTTAATAAAAATGACCCATAACGTTAGAGAGAGAGTTAATTAGATAAAAAGACTAATAAAAATGACCCATAACGTTTAAGCGAGTTTATTAGATAAGACGGTTAATAAAAATGATCCATAACGTTAGAGAGAGTTCATTAGATAAAACGACTAATAAAAATGACCCATAACGTTAGAGAGAGAGTTAATTAGATAAAACGACTAATAAAAATGACCCATAACGTTTAAGAGAGTTTATTAGATAAGACGGTTAATAAAAATGACCCATAACGTTAGAGAGTTCATTAGATAAAACGACTAATAAAAATGACCCATAACGTTAGAGAGAGAGTTAATTAGATAAAACGACTAATAAAAATGACCCATAACGTTTAAGAGAGTTTATTAGATAAGACGGTAAATAAAAATGACCCATAACGTTAGAGAGAGTTCATTAGATAAAACGACTAATAAAAATGATCCATAACGTTAGAGAGAGAGTTAATTAGATAAAACGACTAATAAAAATGACCCATAACGTTTAAGAGAGTTTATTAGATAAGACGGTTAATAAAAATGACCCATAACGTTAGAGAGAGTTTATTAGATAAAACGACTAATAAAAATGACCCATTACGTTAGAGAGAGAGTTAATTAGATAAAACGACTAATAAAAATGACCCATAACGTTTAAGAGAGTTTATTAGATAAGACGGTTAATAAAAATGACCCATAACGTTAGAGAGAATTCATTAGTTAAAACGACTAATAAAAATGACCCATAACGTTAGAGAGAGTTAATAAGACGACTAATAAAAATGACCCATAACGTTAGAGAGAGTTCATTAGATAAAACGACTAATAAAAATGACCCATAACGTTAGAGAGAGTTAATTAGATAAAACGGCTAATAAAAATGACCCATAACGTTAGAAAGAGTTAATTAGATAAAACGACTAATAAAAATGACCCATAACGTTAGAGAGAGTTAATTAGATAAAACGGCTAATTAAAATGACCCATAACGTTAGAGAGAGTTAATTAGATAAAACGGCTCATAAAAATGACTCATAACGTTAGAGAGAGTGAGTCTCTTTTCTTCCATGGTATGTCAAACTTCAGATAAAAACTTTAAGATATTAAACTTGGTTTGTTAGAGGGTCTAGGGGAGGAACATAAATTAATTGCTTTATGCTAGGGGTTGATATAGTGTGTATGTTTTGATAGGGAGTCGTATAAAAATTAGTAATATTGAGTGGGCTCGCGTGTGTCTGTGGATATTAGGAGCGGATGAGAGCGTCGGCTGGAGTAGATATTCGTCGGTTCCTGTTTCCCACACATAGCCACGGTGTACTTGCACGTGGACTGTGTTGGTTAAATTATAAACGGGGGAATCAAATTAACTTTATATGTTCGTGGCATCTCGTTTTTGATATATTTCGTAGAAAATAAACAAAAAGGCTACACCTGGGAAACGTGTTTATTGGTAACCTAATATTCGTGCAATATTTCATTGTAACCATTAAGAAACGAATGTTTGGTATTTCCATTTTGCTGCAGTCAAGGAGAAAATATTCAAAAAGGTAAAATTCAAAATGCTAGCGTGCCACTTTTTGAGTGTTCTTACCATGGAAAAGGAAAAAACTATAAATTATTCATGATATTGATCTAAATATAACAACAGTATAATAGGATAAGCATGTACGTAAGTGAAAGCATATCTATAATTTGCGGTTGCATTTTATAAATTTAAAGATTTTTTTTTTTCTTTTAAAGCAGAAAATAATACAACTGAACCTTTTGAAGGGA
Organism: Amaurobius ferox; assembly: GCA_951213105.1. Taxonomy (NCBI): domain Eukaryota; kingdom Metazoa; phylum Arthropoda; class Arachnida; order Araneae; family Amaurobiidae; genus Amaurobius; species Amaurobius ferox. Next base: position 156,252,625 of record OX578138.1, read on the forward strand.
TAACTGAAGTGGAGTGTCAGAAAATCAGACTAATAGCGGAGAGATCAGAACTCATTCCCTTAACCCCACCCCATAATAACTCGAACAAAAGCAGTCATAAAATTGGATTTCTTATTTTATTTCGTTATTAGATTCAAAACTTCGAAAATTATTTCATTAGCCACGCGTGATTACTTAATCACTACCACTATCCATGGTATAATGTCCATGGTAACGGGGTCCATGGAATAATGTGTGAACAATTTTCTCACTTCTTCTGAAATATAAACTTTGATTAGATTTAGGAATTGTCATAACACTCTTCCATGTCATCATTGGTACTCGGCTAAAAGCCCTGGAATATCGCTCCCATATGATGGTCCTACATCCATTCAGGCAGCATTGGCCAGGATGAGGATTCAACGAGGAAAAGATTTTCTCTCCTTATCTGTTCTCCCACCTCTGCTACTCCCTCTCATCTTCTCAACTGCATGGGAGCACCTTTAAAACTTCTAGTAGAGGACTAGGGGAGGGTATCCTTATTTCTTTATGGGCGGCGTGATCTTTTGGACTTGACCTAGCATTTTCTAGGTCAAGGGGCTTAGAAACAATAACATGGTGTAATGTACAGGTGAAAACAATTGTACAGATAAAATCAAAAGTTCGAATTCGAGTTTTCAATGGTAAGGCACCTTAGAATACAAATCAACAATTTACAACGTTACGTCTGTGTGTTGAAGACCCAGACCACACGACCAACCCTGAGGCTTGTGGTAGCTCAATGTTTGGCCGGTTACGTCTGTGTGTGTGTGCGCGCGCGTCTGTCTGTACAATGTATGTATCTATTCTAACTCCAAAACTATTCATGCAATTTTCATACAATTTATCAGTAAAGTAAATCATGAGTTATCCTAGTGCGATGTTGATTACATTTTGGAACAAATCAATCTAGAAAACAGACCTGGTTTTTCTTTTTTTTTAAATAACCCTTAAAATAAAAAAACGAAATAAAGGAATAAATATTGTTAAATATATTAATTACATGGTTGATTTTTTATAACAAAACATATAAAACTTATCTCATTCCGCTAAGATAGATTGTTCTAGAGATATTTCAGTTTATGGAAATTTTAAAAACAGGACTTCATTTTAAAAAGCAATAAGTTGCCAATTGAAAACAGAAATTATATTGAAACCGCAAATTTGATACAATTTTGAAAAAGTATTCCTTTGTAGTATTACTTTATGTGATAAAATTTCATGTTAGCACGATTCGGAGCGATTTTCACACAAATCGGTTTCTTAGCGACTAAAAATATTATCGCTAAGTATAAGGAGAAAACATAGTTTCCTCCTTAACACCATCGAAAAATTATACTTCAAGCAAACTTTAATGGGAATCCATACTATTAATAGATGAATTTTCGTGAATTTTAAAAAAATATATGCCATTCGTGTATTGCCGTAATCTCGCAAAACTACGAGATATTCTCGCAAAAATACCATCTTAACACTATCGATGCAATTTTTTATCATAAACGGACGTACTGTTAAAGCATTCTTTGGTTTTCGAGAACTCTATGTTAAGTCCCAGTGTTATTTTAATCAGAGGTTTAAATCTTAAATCCCGGGCGAAGCCAGTACATTTTCTAGTGCATAAATAAATAAATAAAAATTAAATTAAGTTAAATCTACAGATAAGTTGATCACAATGAAAATGAACATGTGAAAGAAAATAGCCGTGATTTAACTTTTAAAAAAATGTCAGCCAGAAAAATGATTACAAGGAAAAACTTTCATCAATTGCTAAGTTAATCTAACATCCTGAATGGAAAGTATAAAAAGGAAAAGTTATTTCAAGTACGATAAATAAAACTGCTACTTGTGGGAATATAAATTTATATTGCTTTCTTGAAGAAAACAGGAATAGAGAAATTAGGTGACTACATTTGTTTCAACAACGTTTTGAGCCCTTTTCCTGTGGTCAAAAACAAAACAGTGTGCTCTTAACAAATGCTAAGAAATTGTTTCTTACCGTTTGTTAAGAGCACACTGTTTTCAATTCGAAGAAGATGGTTCAAAACGCCCTCGAAACAATTTTAGTCACCTAATTTTCCTATGCCTGCTTTTTTAAATTTCAACTGACTGTTAAAACTAATCAAAAAACAATAAAAAAAATCTGATGTGAGCAACACATGACTTTCCTTATATAATGCGATGAATTTACTACTTTTACAGTAAAAAAAAATCGGTTATTCTTATAGTAGATACTTATATTCTTTCCAAGATATCGAATTTTCGACAATTAGTCGTCATTTTTATTGATTTGGTGTCATTTTTATCCATTTGACGAGATTTTCGTTAATTTGGCAACATTTAAAAAAGTCGCCAAGTTGGCGACATTCCGCCAAATTCGTCGCTAAAATCTCGTCAAGGGTTATGGGCAAAAGGATGGACGTTCAAATACAAAATTATTACTCAAAGTATCTTTTCTCATGAATGGAATGAGCTAGATCCACGATAATGATGTGAACCAATTTATCGCATGATATTACATATGAAAAGTGAACATGTTTCTCAACAGTTAATTTTTTGTTTTAATTTATGGGATTTTTTGATAAAGCTGCTTAAAAAATATGTAATATCTCGAGAACGGTTTGTGCTAGCGTTCTAAAGTTTATACCAATCGTTTTCTAATGAAAAATTACATAAGAAATATCTATTTGCGTAACTTTATTAAAGGTTTTGATTTTTTGATGATTTTTTCAAAATTTCACTCGAAAATTTATGGGGATTCTGAACATTCGATTACATTTAAAAACAATAGGCTTCCAGTATTCACGGATTGTGATTTTTGTACCGAATTTTATTCGAATCGCTCCATTCGTTCTTGAGATATCGTCTCCACAGACTCACTGACACACACACACACACACACACACACACACACACACACAGGTTGGTTTTTGGTGGAAAACGAGGACGCTGCGGGGAACCCACCAAACTGAGGACCTCCAGAAACAATGATTTTTCTGATATAATTTTCACATTTTAGGCATCCTGGAAGGAAGTTAATGACATATGTGGCAAGAAAATTTTAAAAATAGTTTTATTTCAAGTATGTATTTTTGCAAGGTAAACGAGGACCATGTTTATACACCGTTAGAATGCGGACCATGCATATACACAGTCAGAATGCGGACAATGCATATACACCGTCAGAATGCGGACAATGCATATACACCGTTAGAATGCGGACAATGCATATACACCGTTAGAATGCGGACGATGCATATACACCGTTAGAATGAGGCCATGTGTATACACCGTTAGAATGAGGGCAATGCCTGGCATTAGATATATAAGTTCTTACCGAGAGTAAACGTACGTATATCTAATATCTCAAAACAAGGGTACGTATATCTATTAACTAAGGATCGTGAATACACATTTTTACTGAGGACACTATTTAAAACTGATAACTGTGTAATATTTATATATATACGCTATATGTGCTGCAACTTCTTTCATTCGAAACTAGTTGAAAAGTGAACTAAAATTACATAAATAAAAGATGCGTTCGTAGTTAGAAGAGAAGAAACATAAGAAATTATACATTCTGTAACACATGCCCTAACACATAACCGAATGAATGAAAAATTGAGAAAAAATTATTAAACATATAAAAGTGTATTATACACAAAACCCACTTATAAAGGGCGCCCCCCAAAATAAGAATGGCTCTCCCATTGCAGATATCAACATCCATGGACCGGTTTCGTGTTTATTATGCGCTCGTTAGCATGGAAGATACAGCTCGTCAGCTGCAAAGGTAGTACAAAACTCGCTAAAATCCGCAATTTTTACAAGCTTTTATGGAAAATGACAATTTAAATCCTTCTATATGACCGGCATAAAATTGATTAAAAATTGTGGCTGGGATATCTTTCATATTTTTGGGAGACGTCCCTTATAAGCGGATTTGTGTTTTATGAAATTTGCGTTTGCAGCTCCGTGTGGCCTGAGTTAAATTGTAAGCAAATGTTATACCAACCGCGGGGAAGGACTGAAATTGTCAGTTCCCATAGAAGCTCGCAAAAAATTGTAACATGTTTCTTACTATCATTACAGATTTCTGCTATTCCCTGCTGACAAGCGCAGAATAAGAGCGAAACCTGTCCATGGAAGATAGTATCTGCAATGAGAAGTGTATTTTATATAAAATGTTTTAAAAATAACTTATTTAAAAATGTTATTTGGGCACGATAACATTTTCGCCAAATGCTCTATATACTAAATTATTATTCATGAACCCGGTGGATTTTGCTCTATTGCATACGGTCTGAAGGACAGATGGATGAACTTTGGGGTGGGATAGTCCAGTGGTTAAGGCACGGGGATTGCACTTGGAGGACCCGAATTCGATTTCTAGCTCTGACTAAACTGACGACCCTCTGTTCACGCTGAATACGGGCACGTTTAATATGTGGGTTTGAAAGTTCTTCCGAGAAGTTGATGTTAGAGGAAGGAGGACACTGTCCCTGTGGATGTCGCTCCCACTGGGTTATGGTTTTAATTGGGTGGCACTATCCCTGATGTCCAAACAGACCGTTCCACTGAATATTTGAAGCTAATATAGCAACAGATAAAATTATATACTTGCGTATGTAATCAGACACTGATTCCACGCCATTATAACACCTGTCATTTAAATACCATAGCCTCTGCTTCATCCATATGGGTTATCGTATTTTTTAAGCAATTGTATATTTTCGGTTTCTTTTACAGAATAGCATAAAATTAATAAAATCTATTTTAATATATGTCATTAAAGCATTCCATTTTTCTAGATTTATATATAAAGAATATTTTATTTTGTCCTCTTTTCTTTTATATATTTTTCAAAATTATATTTTGCCCAGAAACAATTTGATTAGTATTAATATATTACTTATTCTCAAAAATTATCTAATCAAATTATGAAATTCAATAATTGTCTTCCGTCAGGATATCTTCCATCAAAATTTTGAATTCGAAATTTCTCAAGAAAACAATACCTATTCTATACAATAGTATGTGAAAATAAAATATATATTTTTTATATTCTGATGACGATTGTGACAGAAGTAGACTTAACCAATGGGGTATAACGAATATATAAAAAAGCCCAGTGGATACTTAAACTCCAGATCCTTTATATTTAAACAAGAAAGATCAATCATGCTTAAAGCATTGATTATGAAACACTTTCCAACTTCAATGCAATTTTATTTAAAAAAGTCGAAAATGCAATACATTCCTCGGTAATATTTTAAAACTTATCACAATACTACATTGATTTATTATATTTGAAAACTTAAACCTTCATTGAAAAAAATGAACTTCATTCAAATGACGGCATTGAAATATAAATTGCGTGGTTTAAATATCTCTAAAGTGCAATACATTCCACGGTAATATTTTTAAATCTATCATAATACAACGATAATTTATTATATTTGAAAACTTCATCGAAAACAACTGAAATTAATTCAAATGACGTCATAGAAAAAATAACACGCCTGGATCTCTCTATAAAAGCAGGATTTCATTCATAACTTTCTCCATTTCATTCATCACAATACTATAATAATTTATTTTATTTAAAAATTAAGACCATGGAGCTACAATTCATAAACTTTATGCTTAAAACTTCTTTGAAAAAAATCGTCCTTCTGTTTATAAAATCAATTAATATTTCATTCATATCAGCCATGCAGACTCCATGGACTGAATTATTTTGTGTTAAAGAAATACAGTAATTCTAATACAACTCATTCTACATATTTTGCTGTTTACATTTTACATAGGTGAAAAATAGGCTTAGTTGTAGAAATAATCAAATTTAGATGAGAATTTAAACTCAAATATATTGTCATTGTGTTGTTTTAGTATGTAGATGCACAGAATTTAAGCAGAAATAAAGTAGTTTTAGGATGGATACAACACTCAATATGAATTAAAAAGAACTTTAAAAAATCACGAATTTGAAACAAGATGGATGCCATATATCATTTTGAAGTGGGTCATGTGATCGTTTCATATCATGGTCACGTGATCGTTTCATATAAGATGTGTAATCATTATTTTAATTTTTATTTAAAAAACTACTGAATATATTTAGCTGAATTTTTTTTTATATATTTTATGGAACAATTTGTCTATGACCTAAAATTTTCGAAGCAATTTGTGAATTTTAAATCCGCTTAAAAAATGTTAGAGAAATTAGGTCTCATAGGGCTCAATGTATTTCATTTTTTCAACCCGGGTTCAATCCAAAACTAATTGTGTGATATTATTTATTTATATTCCCATAGGTCCTACAGACCGTCTGAACAACATACTAAAATTTCATTTTGATTAAGTCATTTTTACGGCAGTTATCGTGCTAACGGACAGACAGACAGACAGACAGACAGACAGACAGACAGAATGAACAAAGTCATAAACACTTTTCAACTTTGTTGTAAAGTGTTAAAAACGGAATGAATCTTCTATTTAAAATAATTTTCCTTGTAAATGACATATTTGTACTTTCTCATACTAATTGTATAAAAGGAATTTCTTTTCCTAGAAGTTATTCGAATTAGAGATATTAACAAATAAGCAGGTTTCAAAACTTTTTGAGCCCTCCTCGAATACTATTGAATGTGTGAGATAAGAACACGATAATAAGGAATGCAGCTACTAATATCAAATTATTATGTGGAATCTGATAACATTCTTTTTTAATTTTCCCCAATAAGAACTCAACTTTTTAGGACTTTCAGATTTTATAGCAATAATTTGTTTTCAATATAATGTTTATTCCAGGAAATTATACTAAATGTATAAGTTGTATAATACAGATAAACGTACATTTATCAGCGTGATTAAGCTGTCGCTAATTAAACAAAAAATTACTTTTAATGTGGTATTTCTACGTTATATTTTAGAAGAATAACTTGGACACAAAATTTGAAATATAATTTTTTCTTTACGTACATCAATATATCTCCACTTTCTAGATATTTTTTAATTGTGACTTGCTTTTTAATTGTAACAACCAGATTGAAAATAAAAATTGAAAATGTTTCAAAAGAAACAATTAAAAATACTGTTTCGTGTCAAGAAAACGCAAGTGACATTGCCCTAATAATAAAATTCAATTGGAGCTTTAGTTACAAATGTTTGATTTTCATTTTCTGTATTCTACAAGAGTTTATTTTTAGTTTGAAATTGTAAACTTTCCATTAAATCCTATGAATGTTAATTTTCATCATGCAATGTCGTGACGGCTTTAACAAGCATTTCCGGTTTCAAGGAAGAAGGCGCTAAGACCCACAGGTGCTAAGACTTAACCCATTACTTCTACAGCCCTGCCACAAGGTAGAGCATGCCTTCAAGCCATAGTTCCCTTAGTAGAAGGTGCCAGCGTGAACAATACTGCTGATAACATATCCAGTATCTGGCTCTCGACGCTCAGATAACCATCACCCGTACCCCATATTTCAAAGGAATCCGAAACCTGTTTGTTCGTTCTGTGTCGCCAGAAAGTTTTAAGCCATGCATCCATCACAAAATGAAAATACCATCTACTAATGTTGGTTTACGTGTATAGTGCAAAATTCTATTGTGCAAGTTCCTTTTACAATCACACTATAAGTAGATATAAAATAGTATCCAACATTCAAATGACGAAATTATTTTTATTAACACTTTACAACATAGTTGAAAAGTGCTTATAACTTTGTTCATTCTCTCTGTCTGTTGGCACAATAACTACCGTAAAAAGAAGTTTATCAAAATGAAATTTTAGTATGTTGTTGAGACAGTCTGTGGAACACATGGGAATGTAAATGAATAATATCACCTAACTAGTTTTGAATTGAACCCGGATTGAAGAAATGAAATACATTGAAACCTATGGGACCTGATTTTTCAAACATTTTTTAAGCGAAGTTAAAATTCACAAATTGCTTCGAAAATTTTAGGAAATATTCAAATTGTTCCATAAGATATATAAAAAAAATTCCAACAGAATAGGTTCGGTAGTTATTTAAATAAAAATTAAAATATCAATTACACCCATATTATATGAAAAAATAACGTGACCCACTTCAAAATAAAATATGGCATCCATCTTGTGTCAAAATCGTGATTTTTATTCTTTTTAACACTTTACAACATAGTTGAAAAGTGTTTATGACTTTGTTCATTCTGTCTGTCTGTCTGTCTGTCTGTCTGTCCGTTAGCACGATAACTGCCGTAAAAATGACTTTATCAAAATGAAATTTTAGTATGTTTTTCAGACGATCTGTGGGACCTATGGGAATATAAATAAATCATATCACCCAATTAGTTTTTTATTGAACCCGGGTTGAAAAAATGAAATACATTGAACCCTATGGGACCTAATTTTTCAAACATTTTTTAAGCACATTTAAAATTCAAAAATTGCTTCGAAATTTTTAAAAAATATTCACATTATCTCATAAAATATGTAAAAAAAATTTCAGTAAAATATTTTAGGTAGTTTTTTAATTAAAAATTATTTAATTTAGGGAGAAAAACGAATTCAATTAAATTCCGACTATTGCGACATCCTCCAGAAAGAAAAAGTAGATATATTATATAATAAATATCTTTCCAAGACTTTAATTATTTTGTATATGAGAGAGGCTTCACATTTTAAAATAAATTTGGTAGATAACAATTTTTCAATTTTTTTTTTACATTTTATATAACTTTTGATGATATATTTATTTGATGGCGTGTTTAATGCACTTTCCTACATCCTAGAAAATTAAAATTTGGTACACAAATTAAATTTGTAGAACATTTTATTCTACAACAATTTGGTGGATCTTTAAATATAGATCCTACATTTTTTTCGAAATGGCCTGCAAATAATCCCCGTTCACTTCTATAAATCATTGTTGTAATATTATTAAAAATTCTGATGTGGACAGCACATGTCTTTCTCTGCAGACTCATATTCACGTTCTCTTTATTTCTTCAATAATAATTTGAGTTTATCTGCACAATATAACATCCATAAGTATTTTAAATGACATTGAATTTGCACGTTAAACTTAAATTTGGTTCTCATTTGATAGATGGACTTATTGTCAAAAGTGGCGTAGCGAAAACGCAAAAAAACTAAAATATGTAAAGAACGGCTAGTCCTAGAGTAATAGGGTTTGTCTTATTCTTTTTATTGTCAAAAATCACGTATAAAATAGGAATTTAATTGATATAATTGAGCACACGTAGTCTTTTATTTTTATATCTAACAATTTTTGCGGGCCATTTCGCAAAAACAGTCCATTCCTATTTCCCGAATTGTACTAGAATAACCTACAAGTGATTTATGTAACAAATTTTGTTAAATTTGGTATATAAATCATTTGTAGGTTATTGAAATATTATACACCAAATTGTGTTAAATTTGGTCCATTAGCTAGAGTGGATAAAGGCAATTTCTGCCGGTCATTTCGTAAAGAAGTTTTTTCGTGTTCTAGAAGTCCCAAATCGTGTAGATCCTTCGAAAATTTGAGTTCCGATCTTCGGCACGATTCCAATACTTTGAATACATACACGCACACACACACACATATATATTATCTGTGTATCTAAATTCCATGCCTATGCAATTACAATAGTTGTGATTTTAAATGATCCCTAAACTTTTATTATTTCTTCAACGAAACCTAATTTTAACTTATTCAGAATGCAAATATCTCAAGCGATTGTAAGGTGAGTTACATTAGAATTGCTGAATTTTTTTCACACACAATTATTTAATTGGAATCTGAGACTGGAATGCGAGTTATATGAATGAAATATTCATTGATTTTGCATAGAGAATCAGATGATTTATATTTCGATACAGTTTTAAATATTTAAGTATAATAAATTACTGTAGTACTGTGATAATGTAAAAGATATCACCACTGAATGTATCCCATTTTAGAGATTTTTAAATGAAATTGCATTTCAGTTGGAAAGTGTTTCATAATCAATGCTTAAGCATGATTGATCTTTCTTGTTAATTTATATTTAGTGTTGCATCCATCCTGAAACCGCTTTTTTTTGCGTTTTTTCTGTGCATCTGTATTATGCGTCAACGCATTTTTATTCCATTCCTCTCATTCATCACAATATCACACTAATATATTTTACTTGAAAACATAAAAGCCTGGAAGTAAAAGTACTTTCTAATTCTATGCTTAAAACTTATACTTAAAATTTTTCAAATAAAGCAATACTCAAGAATTGTCTGCACCTTGATGTAAAATCAATGCATATTTCATTCATATCAGCTTCATTCCAGCCTCCAGAACTAAATTTTGCGTTAAAAAAATTCAGCAATTTTTATACAACTCATCTTACAGCTTGTTTACATTCTGCATAGGTTAAAATTAGGTTTCGTTGTAGAAATAATCAAAATTTGATGATCATTTAAGCTCAAAAATATTGTAATTGCGTTGGCGCAGAATACAGATGCCACAGAAAAAACGCAAAAATAAAGCGGTTTTCTTACACTAAATATATATTAAAAGGAATTTTAAAAGTCACGATTTTGACCCAAGATGGAGGCCATACTTTATTTTGAAGTGTGTCACGTGACCACTTCATATAATATAGGTCTAATTTTTATTTTAATTTTTATTTAAAAAGCTACCGAATATATTTTGCTTAAATTGTTTTATACATTTTGTGGAATAATTTAAATATTTCCTAAAATTTTCGAAGCAATTTGTGAATTTTAAATTCGTTTGAAAAATGTTTGAAAAATTAGGTCCCATAGGGTTCAAGGTATTTGATTTTTTCAACCCAGTTTCAATCCAAAACTAATCGGATGATAATATTAATTTACATTCCCATATGTCTTATAGACCGTCTGAACAACATACTAAAATTTCATTTTGATAAAGTCATATCTACGGCAGTTATCTTGCGAACGGACAGACAGACAGACAGACAGAATGAACAAAGTCATAAACACGTTTTAACTTTGTAAAATGTTAAAAATACCGCCTCTGAATGTATCATATTTTAGAGGTGTTTAAATAAAATTACAGTTGAAAATTGTTTTATAATCAATTTCTATGCATGATTGATATTTCTTGTATTTATATTTAGTGCTGCATTCGTCCTAAAACCGCTTTAATTTTGCATATTATCTGTGTTTCTAAATTCTGCACCTACGGAATTACAATATTTTAAATTTTATAAATGAACACTAACATTTGATTATTTCTACAACGAAGCCTAATTTTAATGTACGCAAAGTGTAAACAAGACAATCGATTGTAAGATGAATTGCATAAGAAATGCTGAATTTTTTAAAGTAAAATTATTTAGCTCTGGAGTCTGGAATATAAGTGATATGAATACAATATTTATCGGTTTTCCTTAAATAGAGAAGCAAGGGATTTTATAGCATTGCCTTTTTTAGTGAAGTTTTAAGTTTCTAAGTAAAAAAATTATTGTACTATGATAATTTAAAAAAGCATCGCAGCTGATTGTATCGCATTTTAGAGATGTTTAAATAACATTGCATTTTAGTTGGAAAGTGTTTCATAGTCATTGCTTTTTGCAAGATTAATCTTTCTTGTTTCTATCACATTTTTCTCATCAGTTGAATTCATTGAGGTAGAGGAAATAAAATGTAATAGTATATAGAATAAACTCGACAGTAGCATAGTAATCATTGAAGAGTTGTACCTCAATATAATGAATTATGGCAAAAAGTCGAAAATTTATAAAATAGTTCATTCTTGTATTTCCAATTTTCTGAAAATAAAATCCATTTCCGTGTTCATTCAAAATCGAAGTCAATTTAACTTCTGTATCGTATCCTAAGCTACTAAAAAGACTGTTGTTAGAATTTTTTGCAAGATTTTTGTAAATATTCTAATAAAATTTATATAAAGTATATTATATTATATTTTGTTTAAGCTATGAGTTGAAGGGGGGGGGCGCGAAATGTCTTGTACCTCAACTGCATTTACTTTCAAAAATCTATGTCTAACTTTCATTTGATAGATAAAAGCAAGTGCTAAAAATATTATTTGTGCAAATATGCTTTTGAAATAAACAATACGTGAAATAAAGTATACTCTTTTACATATATACGAGCTGTGTGTTTGAAGACGAGACCCGAGATGCCTTAGTTTCACCCTTTTATAGAGTCATGTATTTTATTTTATTTTTATTTCTTTTTTTTTTACTTGAGCAATAGAAACAGATACCCAAATTACAATTTTTTCAAATCTTTTGATAAACTATAAATGTATACTACATTATTTATTTTGAGTAAAGGTAAAGAGTTTTGTATGTACTATCTTCTATCACTTTCAGCTGAATACTATTGTCTATAATCTTGTTTTGCAAATATGTTGGTTGCCACATGGATCGCTTAGTTTGCATTTATAATGACAAGTTTCAAGCAGGACAAAATTTTAAAATTTGATTTTTTTTCTTTTCTTTTTGACACCGGCACATAAAATTCTTCAATATCTTAAAGTAGCTTGTTTCTTTCATATACTTTTTATTACATACTACACAATTTTCTAGTCGATTATTCATAAGTATTTTTATAATGGTTTGTGCCAATATATATTTTAAATTAGTTGATGATGGTGCTCGTGATGTATTTTCCGAAACAGATTATTTTATATTTTTTCCATCATGGCGTACTTAAATTTGTAGTCTTGGTCATGACCAAGCTAATCTTTCTTCTGTTTATTTATATTATTCTTAGTTTCTTTCATTTCATTTTTTCTAATTTTCATTTAGCAATTATTTTGCTGGTATAATTTCTCAGTCTTTGCTTTGACGAAAGGAGGCTGTTTTTTGCCTCTAAAAAATTGGTTGGCACCTTTAATTTGTTTAATGCTAATATTAACGATAATATATAACATCAGTTTCTTTTCAGAAGCGATTTGAAACAATTTTTATTTTAATAAATTACTTCATGTTTCATCAAAGTCTTCGAAAATTACACTACTTCGGAAGAATGTGAGATTTTAGAATCACCAATATCAGCGTAAGCAGAGTTCGCAACAAACAAAACATTTGATTATCCAACTTAAACACCAATATTCTCAGTACTGGAAAATATTACTAGAAGCAAGTACATGTTAAGTGACACGAATAGAATCTGAAACAAATGCACCACAAAATATCGCCTAATGCAAATTTGATCTATTTAATGACCAATTGATCAAGATATTTATTTTATTAATAAAATTTTTCATAGAGACCAGCCCTATTATTTTTATGAGGTTGGGGAGATTATTGTACCCTATTGCCTTTATGGATATCAGCCAAATTACTTTTTTAACCTTTCCTAAGCATAAATTTATGCATTTAGGTCTGCTTCCACCAGAAGATTGTCAACATCTCGTGATTCTTCTTTAAATCTCTGTATGTGCTTACACAGGACAGTCATGCACTAGAAATAGAGTCAGCTATTTCATTTAAATGCTCCACAAAAATCCATAAAATCTTAAATTAAAGACTAAATAATATGTTTAAATATAATAATTAAGAGTTTGTTTTATACATTTCTGTTCATGATTAAAGGAATAAAATCAACCTCATATACAGTAAACGGATCCCAATATATTTTCTGCGACTTGGTGTCACTTTAAAATGTACTAAGCTGCCAAATTGCAAAACGATTATAATAATTTTTAACAGCAAATTGAATTTATATATATATATATATATATATATATATATATATATATATATATATATATATATATATATATATATAGATAGATAGATAGATAGATATATAGATAGATAGATAGGTAGATACATTTCATTTTATGCGTTATTTCATGCAATAAATAGCTGTTTGAGCTGTAGCAGCAGTTTAAGCTATATGTACCAACAATTAGTTATACATATTCTTTACAAACCAACATATAGCCGGTAGTATTCAAAGATAATCTACAACCACAAAGGTAGGTGTTGATAAATTTATTATATTTGCTTACAGTGATTTCTTGAGGTTGTTCAGACTTGATGGTGAAGTGCTCCGGTATCCGGTGGCCTTTTGTATTTCAGCAAAGATGGGATGGAGACTAAGCACATAACTTCCCCAAGCCAGCCTTATTTAAATGGCCACTCCTAAAATTGGACTATTTGCATTTTTGCACTGGACACGAATGAATGTCAATCTACTTGAAACAATTGCAATATTTTTAAATTTGTTTTTTATCTCACTTCTAGGAGACTTTATAGTACTCTCATACACCCTCCTTTTAAGGATTTAGTAAAAAATTCGCAGACGAAACATTGTAACTCGGGAATCTGGGAGGGTATTAACACCCTCAGGGGTCTGGAAAAATCCTTTCTTCTCTGTATATAGAATTCCATAAAATTCAAAAAGTTATATTACCCTAAATCAGCATTGCACTTTAGTTTTCACTTGATATGTTAATTTTGATACATAACTGCCCAATTTGTCATCCATAAACCTCTAATCTGCTCTAAAATGTAATTTATTTTAATATTTACATTTTCAATAAATTCATATGTACAACTTATTGATATTAATTCTCATACAACTTTTCGGGTCCTGAAGTACTTGTGTACAAAATGCAATGGATATTTAAAAAATAATAAATCAAGAACAAATGTTAAGGTTAAGGATATTTGAATGCTAATGTAAAATGAAGGTTGACGAAACATTACCTTACGATTAGAGGTGGCCATTTTATTCATTTATATTTTCACGATGGCAAATAACTACTTGCAATTCTCACAACTTTAAAAGTAAGTGATTTCTAAATAAGCAGGATATTTCTCTTAATATTACGAAGGAATAAATTAGCATACAATTCCCTATGTTACATCTTTGGAAGAATTAAAATTACTAGTTGGCTTTATTTTTAATATCCGGTATGTCCATATGCGCATAAATGAAACTTTCACTAAACGCATAGAAATGGGTTGGGCAATTAATTTCGGGACAAAATTATAATCAGGTACCTCGACATTTGTAATTTTCAAAACCGGGACTCCGGTATTTGCGGACTTCAAAATATTAAAACACATAATATATAAGTTACATAAAAATTTATTAAAAATTAAATGAAAATCTATAGGGTCTCCTTCGTAAAATAGTTTTAAAGATATGGTCTATATACCTATGTAATGAACATATTACAGAATCAATGAAATGAATCACCTAATGTAATAAAATAATAAAAATAATGTTAGAACCTGTCAAAACTAAATTACTTATTGAAAACAAGAAATAAATTCAACACAAAAAAAAAACTTTTAAAAATTGGCTCATTATATTTAAGATAATGGAAAAAACTGAATACAAGATCAAAAATTTATAGGATCAAAGAAATTAACGAATTAATAAGTTTCGAAGGATATTTAAACATAATTATATTTTTATATTTTGGGGGAAGTTACCATTTTACATATAATTCTGTATTTAGAAGTCCATAACACAACTTTTGGACCGAAAATGTAAGCTGTTCTTGGGATATTACGCGTTTTTGATCCACAATGGAGAAAACCCCCAAACAATAAATATTTTAATTATTATCTTATGACAAAATGATTTTTAAATACAGTTAACTAATAATTATGGGACACTATTTTTCAGTAGTTATCAAGAGCCGTTCTCGAGATATTAGGTATTTTTGCTTTTCCACGAGTGCACGATATCTAACGAAATATTAAATCAATTTACATGAAATTTCTTATACATATTTTTATAATTAGTAACTGCAATAAGTCTATTAATTTTAGCGGGCTCTCATAGTAAACAAGCACTAGATTGTGTTATTTTTCCAACAAAATTCAGATGTGTTAATCTGTAGAGAAAGTCATTTGTTAAACACATTATTTTTTATTCTTTTTGTTTTATTTATTTATTTGAAAGAAGAAACGCCTGATTTGAAAAACATTCTGAAATATATTAGATGAATCAAGATTATTATGTATGACGAATCTATATAAATAAAAATGAAAATCTGTCTGTCTGTCTGTCTGTCTGTCTGTCTGTTTGTCACACCATCACGGGAGAACGGCTGAACCGAATATGATGAAATTTTGTGGGTAGCCCAGAAATAGCCCCACTTAAAATTATATCAGTGTTTTGAGTTTCACGACCAGTGGTTCTCGAGATATTAGTAAAAAACGAAATTTTCGTTTGTCTCATCATCACGGAAAAACGGCTGAACCGAATTTAATGAAATTTGGTGAATAGCCTTGAAATATCCCCCCATAACTTTTGTCCAAGTTTCGAGTTTCTAAGACCTGGGGTTGTCGAGATATTAATGAAAAACGGAACTTTTCCCTAGGAGTTCTACTCCCTAACTCCGTGGTTTATCCAAACGAAAAGCTTGAAAATCGTTTGAAAGTGAATTAAAATTTAATCTCTGAGTTTGATGGGAGATTTTTTGCGTTAATTAGTCACTTTCTGAAAACATGAATTGTTTGAAACATGATTTAAAGGGGAAATCTATCTCCATGGTTCATGGTTTATTTAAAACAAGCTTTTACGGAACAATGAGAAGTATAGAGAAATCAAAATCGTTATTTAATTTCGCAGTTTATGTTATAAGACATGACATATTTAACATGTTATAAGATTCTATCTTATATCATGTTACTCAGAAACGCAATTAAATTAAATCTGTCTGTTAATTTTAATAATTATTTTTTCGATTTGAATAATAAATAAATGGATATAAAAATATATTTTAGAAAAGAACGATTTGATTTTTCTTACAGCATTTTTGACTGGATAATATCAATTACGGTCTTCAGGTTTAAAAATTATTATTATTTATATTTTCGGGGATTATTGATTCAAGGATTATTGATATTTTCAAGTTATTATGAAATTATTTTATTATGACAAAAATTGTTTAAACTCATATATTGTATGTTGTACGAATCTTCTACAAATACACGTGTATATCTTTTAATCTACGAGAATATAAGTAGTACAGGTATATTGACATATGTTTTGATATATATTGGCATATATTGGAATCAATTACGACCTTCTGGTATAATGAGTACGGATATTATTGATATTTTCAATTTATTACGTCATCTCTTTTATTTTGGCAAATATTTTTGAGACGCATATTGTAATACGGGTAATCTTCTACTAACACATTGGCATATTTTCTGATCTGCGACAATATAATTAGTACGGGGTTGCATATATTCATTCAATTCCTATTTTTTCTTCTGTAAATTTGCTTACAAAAGGGGGCAGGATGTTTTATTCTTCAGATCTGATCGTGAAGATAATTTTGCATAGTGAGAACATATATTCTTAAACTTCTCTTTAGGAGCAATAAATTTAATATTTTAACAGAATTTGCACATGATTGCGAACTTTAAGTTTCTTTAAATTATACACTCCGTACGAATAACGGGTGTGCTGTTAGTGGTTAATAAATTTTAACATTTTAAGAGGATATATCATGTTGCTCGGCATCGCAATTAAATTAAATGTGTTTGTTAATGTTTTTATTATTTTTTTTCGATTTAAATAATAAATAAATGGATAAATGGATATAAAAGTATATCTTATGAATGGACGGTTTGATTTTTCTTTTAATTATATTAACTGCTGACTGCGTACATCAATTTCATTTATTTTGGCAAAGAGTTTTCAAGCTTATATCGTATTTAGCTACTAAACTCATATATTGTGTTTAGCCAATAAATTCATATAGCCGATTGTTGAAACAGAAAAAGAGTAGAGCGGGTATATCTTCTAATACAATTGTAGTGTTTTCATTTAGTATATTGAAACGGGATAAGAATGTTTCATTCAGATCTGCAAATTCAAAGCTACGAATTTGGAGGGATATCGCTAATTTGACAACTTTTCTTAAACTTAGCAAATTGACGGAAATGTCGCCAAATTGATATAAACGACACACAAATAGCTGCCATAAACCTTCGGGTTGGTCGTGTGGCTTGGGTCTTCTACATATCAATGAAATTTTTTTTTGTTTTGTTAGAAGAGAGTACTGAAATGATGTTTGGTTAGCATTTCTCTGTCAGACCAACCATCCTACTTAGTAATACATTTAGCGAATTTTTAAAATGTCACCAAATTGATAAAAATGTTTTCAAATCTCTAAAAATATCTTGAAATTGATAAAATTGCGCTACATCTATGATATTAATTGTTTTTTGTTAGGGGATAGTATTGTGATGATATTTCGTCAATTTGTCGCAAAGTGGAACTGTCAGTTCTGCAGTCCCACTTGGCGATAAATTTGGCGATTTTTTAAAATGTCGCTAATTTGACGAAACTGTCGCCAAATGTTCCATAGAAATATAACTATTTAGACGATATTTTTTCTACCAATTTATTTGAAGCAAATGATATCATGTCGCTTAGCAACGGATTTAAATCCAATGTGTTTATGCGGCAGACGATTTTTATTAAATCCTTTCCGATTTGAATAATGAAGATATGTATATAAAATAAATTTCATTGCCATTTCATTTTGGACTGGATAATATCAATTATACTCTTCAGGTTTAAACATTATTATTATTGATATTTTCCGGAATTATTGATTCAGGGATTATTGATATTTTTAAGTTATTACGCCATTGTTTTATTGCGGCAAAAATTGCTGACACGCGCATATTGTACGTTGTACGAGTAATCTTCTAGGAATGCACGGGTATATCTTCTAACCTACGAGAATATAAGTAGTACAGGTATATTGGCATATATTTTGACATATATTGGCATATATATTGGAATCAAGTACAGTCTTCTGGTATGAAGATTAAGGGGATTAATTATATATTCAATTTATTACGTCGTCTGTTGTATTTTACCAAAAAACATTTGTGACTCATATTGCAAAACGGGTAATCTTCTACTAATAATCGGACATTATAAGTAGTACGTGTATATCTTCCCATATAATTTTAGCACTTTAATTTTGACATATATTGGAATAAATGACTGTCTTCAGATTTAAAGATTACGGGTTTATTGGTATTTTCAATTTATACATGTAATCTACTAATACAGGTTATATTTTCTAATATTCGCGTATATAATTAGTACGGGTCCCATACAATTTTAACGCTTTTATTTTGCATATATTGATTCAATTCCATATTTTTTTTATATTTGCTTACATAAGGGGTCCAAGATGTTTTATTCTTCAGATATGTCCATGAAGATAATTTTATATAGCGAGAACAGAGATTCTTAAACTTCTTTTTAGGAGCATTAAATTAAATATTTTAACAGAATATTTTGATTAAACATGTCATTCAGTATACTATAAGAATTTGGGCATGATTATGAATTTCAAGTTTCTTTATAATATATACTCCGTACGAAGAACGGGTATGCTGCTAGTCTAAAATAAAAATCATTTTTCTTGAGGCCTTTTCTTTCCTGTTCCGATGAGTCCCCTCCTCTTTCTTACCGACATCCTGCGGGTCAAAGGGTGCTACTTTTCATCTATTGTGCGGTTTACTTAGAGGATAGACTTCAAACAAGATTCGTAAAATAATAGCATTTGTAATGGGCAAAGAGCTAGTCTCGAAAGAAATGGATGTTTGGGACAGTATATATTATACACCTGTCTTTTTGAGAGACTCGTCCTTTTAGATTACCGTTGTCCCACCCATAATCTACACCGATTTTTTAATATTGGTTTCCAGTGACATAGAGTAGTACAGAGGTAAATTGGCACGAGATCGGCCTGGGAAAATGAGTGGTGTGACCACTCTTAAATACGGTAATGGCTGCCTTCCGTGCAACTGAAATTTTGTGCCATTTCTTGCGATTTACGTACATATGAAGTAAAATTTTGCAACAACGAGCGAGTTCCATACAAGTTAATTTTTCAATAATGTGTGAGTTCCTTACAAAGGAGTATAGGAAATTCTGCTTTACAAATATAAACGGTTGAGTAATGAAATGGTTTTAATAAAAAATTAGGAAATAATTTAAAATTTTTTTTTTTAACTTTCCTTAAAAAATATTTCGCTTTTCTTTTTTAACTTTTAACTTTTTGAATTTTTATTTTCAGTTCTTCCTTATACCAATAAAAAAACGAAAACACATTGTGCAAAGGATTAGGGAAAAAAATCTAAGATATTCAAGTAAAAAAAAATAAAATTGTGGCTGACAACTGTTTCGAGAATAAGCGGGATCTCCTTCACCAGTGCTAAAGAACCAACAAACCTGATATCAAAAAGGTAAATATCTACAAATAAAATAAACAGAGTGGTATATATACCCAAGTCGTGGATTGAATAATGCCAAACATTAATGCCTAAACTTGCATCAGGGCAAAGATGAAAAATTTTCTTTTGGTATTTAAAAGAAAACTGATTTCTTTTGTGATACTTACAACCAGATTCCTAAAAATTCTTACTGCAGCGTTTTTTTTCATATACAAACATCCTATCATAGGCATAGGATATCCGACATACACTTAATTTCGGTACATAGGATCCCAAAAATAGTGTGTGGGGGTGTAGACGATCAAATGGGGATTACAGTTCTGAATCTGGTCTATTCTCGAATTATAAAATTATAAATAGCTCTTGTAGGGTTGTAAGCTATATTTTATTGGTCATGAAATGCGACTCGTAAACTCATTAGGTCAATAGATGTGCTTCAACGTTCTTGATTCGCCTATGATAATAAGTTTACATGCGATAGAAAAAACCTTTTAAGAATTTTCAGTAATATGGTTGTAAGCTTTATAAAAAAATATAAATACAAAAATAAAATATTTTAACTTTGCATTGATGTGATTTTTATCATTAATTTTGAGCATTATTTAATCCCTGACTTGGGTATATATACACATCTCTGCTTGTGTGGAGCACCCTCTTAAATGAACAGATTTCAAAAACTCTATTCTTGTGTTTTTTATCAGATGATTGTCCCAAATACCGAATATCAAACCTCTATTACATTTTGAAAGGAGGCGTTTCTCATTTATTTCGGAAAATCGAATATTTGGGTTTGCGGTACCCCCATAAAGTAGAAAATATCGGAGAACTGAAATTGTACGTGTTTTTCCTTTCGAACCATCTACTCGCACACCAAATTTGTAGTCTCTATTGCATCTCGAAACATGAATTTTCATCATTTTGTTTTTGGAGCAACCTCTTTAAACGAACATTTTTGAAAAACAATGTTGTCTTGAGTGTTTTCATCAAATGATTAACCCGTATACCAAATTTCAAGCCTCTATCAAATTTAAAGCAAGCGTTTTTCATTTGTTCGGAAAATCGAACATTTCGGTGCGCGGCACCCACTAAAGTAGCAAATATTGAAATCTAAAATTGCACACTTTCTTCCTTTAGAATGGTTTACATACTCTAAATTTGAAATCTCTATCTCATCGCAAAGTATACTTTTCTATCATTTCACTTTTCGAACGTTTTGGTGTGGAGCATACCCTCGACGGAACATTTTCGAAAAATTCGATTTTTCCAGGGGGTTTTATCGAACGATCGACCTGTGCACCAAATTGCAGGTCTCTATTTATACGGGGAGTGCCTAAAAAAACGTGACAGACAGACGAACAGACGGACACTTGACAATTAATATATATAGATAGATAGATAGCTCAAAATATCTTGTAATAATTTAAGAATAGAAATTAAAGGATTCAAACTTCTGTTGCCAAATGCTAAAAATTAATTTATTGCAAAAACTCGATGTTTAAAAAGAGTGTATAATTTTCCTCTCAATAGTGCTTGCTGATAAGGCATTCTTGGGAGAGAGAGAGCCTTTTGAGGGAAAATATTGATTTTTTTTTTGCCGACATTACAATGAAATTTATGAAAATCAAAATTTTTTTTATTTTTTAAAAAGTGTCAAGATTGGTATATAGGTGTCGTCAGGATCTCGAACAGGGAAGGGAGGTCGAAGATCAAATGTGGTAGTTTACAGTGTCGGATTTAATACACCAATACTCTGTGAAGAATATAATGCAATTATATATGGAGAACTAACGTAATCATTATCAATGAATGCTTATGACGCTTCCTACGTAACTGCAGACACAGATATGTCTCATTTGATAATACATTAATATCATAACTAATATATGCATTAAAATTTGTCAAAATATGCATGCAAATATGCACCTAAAATTTAATAATTAATTACTTATAACATAAAATACATGTATTTATATATTTTGTTCGAATATCATTAATGCATCTGAAAGCATTTAAAAACGCGGAATTTCAACCAAACTCAAGCAAACTATTATTGCAAATCAAAAGTTTTTATATCATTGTTCAAATATAGTCAAAATTTTCATATAGTGAGTAAATTTTATTGCTGTAACCAACTAATGTGCTTTTCTAAGTTCTTGACACGTAGACTTTGTCGTTTATCATCTAAAAACATTTTAATGCTAAAAATGTTCTTTTAATACCAACTGATATTATTGGACAGTACTTGTCATCTTTTGAACTGAAAGTGATATTTAGTTCTTGGGTATTCCATGCTGAAAACGGCTTAGTTATAACTGCGTGTTTACTCTTCTTTTTTTTTTTTCTCTCTGAAATGTGAATAGCAGTTTTTACATGTTGCTCTGATATTTTTCTGAATAATTTTTTCTCGCATATTACATAATATAAAAACACCATCTGTATTCAGATTTTTCTATGATTATAAATACATGATTTTATTCGGATTGATTTACTAGATTTAATTTTAGGCATTTTTACTCACAATGCTTATACAGAAAATTTTACAGAACAGCTCTTTGAAAACGACGTATGCAAAACTTCAGATATTCGTATAACGTGACTTTCCATCTCTTTTACCAGACATGTCTCTTGATATTTTACCCTGAAAAGATTTCATCATTTCTTATGATAATTGCATGGCCTTAGTAGCTCACGGAATTTCGGTGTTGAATGAGAAATATGTTTAGCTTCGTCCGATGTTAACTTATCTAGCTATTTAAAAAGAAAGATGAATCATGCTTAAGGCATTGATTATGAAACACTTTCCAACTTCAATGCAATTTTATTTAAACATCTCTAAAATTCGATACATTCCTCGGTAATATTTTAAAAATTATCACAATACTACATTAATTTGAAAACTTAAAACTTCATCGAAAAAAATGAACTTCATTCAAATGACGGGATTGAAATATAAATTGTCTGGTTTAAACATCTATAAAATGCGATACATTTCTATATAATATTTTTAAAATTATTATGATACTACAATAATTTATTACATTTGAAAACTTCATCAAAAACAAATAAAATGTATTCAAATGACGCCATCGAAATATAACACACATGGCTCTCTCTATAAAATCAGCATTTCATTCATAAACGTTTTTCCATTCATTTCATTCATCACAATACTATAATAATTTATTTTATTTCAAACTTAAGACCATGGAGGTACAAGTAATTAGACTCTATGTTTTAAACTTCATCGAAAAAATCGTCCTACTCTCTAAAATCAATGAATATTTCATTCATATCAGCTATATTGCAGACTCCATGAGCTAAATAATTCTGCGTTAAAGAAATGCAACAATTCTTATACAACTCATTTTACACATTTTGGTGTTTACATTTTCCATTAGTGAAAAGTCGGCTTCGTTGTAGAAATAGTCAAAGTTGGATGATCATTTAAACTCAAATATATTGTAATTGCAGTGTTTCAGGATGTAGATGCACTGAATTTAAGCAACAATAAAGCGGTTTTAGGACGGATTAAACACTAAATATGAATTACAAAGAACATTAAAAATCACAATTTTGGCACAAGGTGAATGCCATAGTTTATTTTGAAGTGGGTCATGTGATCTCTTCATATAATGGTTACGTGATCGCTTCATATAAAATGTGTAATCATTATTCAAATTTTTATTTAAAAAACTATTGAATATATTTTTCTGAAATTTTTATTATTTATTTTATGGGACAATTTGAATATTTCATAAAACTTTCGAAGCAATTTGTGAATTTTAAATCTGCTTAAAAAATGTTTGAAAATTTAGGCCTCATAAGGTTCAATGTATTTCATTATTTCAACCCGGTTATATCCAAAACTAATTGGGTGACATTATTCATTTATATTCCCATAGGTCCTATAGACTGTCTGAACAACATATTAAAATTTCATTTTGATAAATTAATTTTTTCGGCTGTTATCGTGCTCACGGACAGACAGACAGACAGAATGAACAAAGTCATAAACACTTTTCAGCTTTGTTGTAAAGTGTTAAAGAAGATAAAAATATAGTTAAAATAAAAAAAATGCAAGCTAAAAGGAAATAAAGTACTTAAAATATGCATTTAAAGGCCTTTTATGCATTTACATGCTCTATAAGTGTTCATATATGCAATTGCATATACAAATATGAAATTTCATAGAATTCGAGTTTTAGTCATAATCAATATATTAGTTTTACAAATTAATATTTTTATAAAATTTTTTTAACTGTGATTGTTTTTAAACGATTTTTTTTTTAAATTTTTAAATGGATTTTTAACGAATTTTTAACAGGGCAGTTCAAACTATCATATTTTGTGAAGCATATGCACTGCAGAAATGAATTAATAGTTGCCGAATTTTGCTTTTGAAGGATCCCGTCACATTAACTATTTTTCTAAATGTCTATAACTATTTTTCTAAATGTCTATAAGTGTAGAATTCCTACAAAATAGACAGTTCTAGCATTCTAAAAATCGACACATTTATTTTTTTTTGCATAAAATTATGCATAAAGTACATTTTCACGAGCTAAATATAGGAATAATTGATATTTTTAGTTTTGATGTGAACCGGCTAAAGTGGACGCCACATTTGTCGTTTAGTCAATTTTTTTTTCTGTAAACATCTTAAAAGATGATCAACACTTTTAAGACTTACAATAGAATGTTTGCAGAAGTATCTGGGAGAAAGAATTGTAAGGATACCTATCGATCGCTGAAAGCCACGCAAAGTCCAGCAATATTTACAACCAAAGAGTGGTGAGTGAACTACGGCCCTTTGTCGGCTTCGTACGGCCCCCAGGGTGAAATCATAACCCTCTGAGCATGAACACTCAAGATAGGCGACACACTCCGTTATCATAAAGGGTTTTCATAGTTCCCGTGCCTGGGGTGGAGCATTCATTCTTCCCAGGCCAGGTATTCCCCTTAGAGGAGAGATACGAAGACATACTTCTTATTCCTGCTCTAAGGTATTCCCACGTCGTAAATTCCCACGTCGGCGATTCAATTTGAAAAACTAGCGATTAACGAAATGACCGGCCAAACTCCTTAGATATTCTATCCGTAGATATTTCGTCTAATATATCCGTTTTATATTTTTTTTAGACGTCTAACGCCTTAGATATATAGAATGTGTTTTGATACATGACCTGGCGCGGAGGTGGCAATTCTATCCTTTGACCCCACCAGCGCCCTACTGAACTTCACACGCTGTACTAAGGGTTTTCATCGTTTATACAACTACCTCAAATTTTAAGGGGTTTCCGAAAACGGATGTGTAATCGGAATTAAAGTTGTGTATCAAAATTAAAATATTACGCGAAACTCTTACCCGTTAGTTTCAGCTTGTAAATTTATTTATTGGTTAAATATTCATTGTAACATATTTTGCATTACGATAAATTAAAAAAAAATTAATCTATATGCAATAGTTTCGTTATAAGACTCCTGTATTTAAATAAGGCACCTTAGTTTTGAATATACGCTGCAGCTGACCCAACCTTGGGAATGGAGGGGGGGGGGACTTTTCCGAGCCAAACTGCTGATATTGTGACGAAGTACTGTTGTTCAACTTTATCCTACTATGTACTGTCCATAAACAACTATACGGTAAATATGAAGGATGATGGTAAAAATAGCGCGTTTAAAGGCTACTATTCCGCTCAGCCATACTTTCTATTCATCTTGAAGCTATAGATCGTAAGAATTTCGCATTCTTTTTTTTTTTTTTTTTTTTCAAGTTTTGGTGTCCGACAGTTTCTTGCTCAGAGAAATTTCAGCAATTCAAAATTAAATTCGATCGATTTTTCAACTTGCCTGCATACGCAGACAAAATTGGTTTATTCCCCCTCCCCCCTCTCCTATTTTGTTGATCGGTAAAATTCGAGTAAATTAGTAAAATGTCATATGCGTTCAGCGATACAAAGTTATATTTTTTAAATTCATAAACGTCGAAATATTAAGAAAAATCAAATTCCTTCAAAAGGATAAAGAATTTATTTAATTGTTATGAAATAAACATATTGGGAAATTTTTACAATAAAAAGGGTTACTCAATTCATAACGTTTGATAATATAACAGCAGTGTCCGATAAAAGTGTCCGATAATATAACAGCTCAAAAGCAGATAATTCTAGCATTCCAAAAATCGTCTAATACATTCTTTTTTTTGCATAAAAATAAGCATAAAGTTAATATTCACGTGTTACATAGAATAATCCAGTTTTTTTTATTAATTATTATTTTTTTTATTTTGATGCGATCAGGTCATTTTTTTATTTTGATGCGGTGACGCCATTTTTGAAATATATTCCATTTTCTCCTGTGAATATCTTAAAAAATGATTAACATTCTTTTAAACATACCATAGAATTCTTCCACAAGGATCTGAAAGAAGAATTTTTATGGATATCCGTTGATTATTGCTGACATTTAAAACGGCGGTATTTTTGAATGTTACTTATGCGCAACTGTACAAAGCACTTATACAAATATGTACTCTGAACACGGGAACAGTTTGGTCAGAGTCAGGAATCGAACGTGGATCCTCTAAGTGATGTTTTAACCACTGGGTTGTCCAGCCCCCTAATGTTAAGATAATTTGAATTAAAAAAATCTCGTCGAACCGTATTATTCGGAGAACTTTAGTACCGCACAAAGTTTCGCCGTTGTCCGAAACTTCGATTTTCGGTTACAGACGACACGCACATGAGACAAGACAATTTATTTTACTACATGAGATAAAAATATATGAACTATGGGTATTTCTAATCAGTGGAAATGAAACAAAATAAAATTATTAATTAATTATTTTGTATATCAGAATTTTTCTCGTAGATCCATGAATAAATAATAAAATAATACTCTTATTTTCAAATTTTGCTTTTGTAATACTCAAAGTTTCCCACACATGGAGTATTTTAGATCACATGAAAAAATTCTTATACATGAAATCTACGGCAACAAACTGTCCTCAGAACTTCTGAACCTTTCTGTAAAATGCTATTGTATGTAACTCTCCCCCACTCACACACCCAGACAAAAAACAAATGTGGAAATTTATAGCTTTATACTGATTTCAAAGTTAGATGTTTCAGTCCACTTTTGCGTTAATAGTCAGGGCCGTGACAAGGAATAAAACAGCGAGGCGACGTCCTCTGGCGACGTCTCACAGTGGCGCCGAAATTGAAATTTTTATTATTAGTTTGAAAAACTAAAAATTGTTTTTAAACAAAGCACTGTACTTTCTCTAGTTCTAAAACCGGAACGTCAACAAAAATACAGTGCTTTAGTAATAAGAAAATATAAACATAATTTTAATAGTATTTCGTCTAACAACTAAGATTCAACTTGAATTAGGTAATTAAATAATTATAAAAAAGGTAATCCTTCAGGAAATTATAACTTTTGTAAATTGCTTTTTTCTTCGATTCAAGAAAATACCTAAATTAAAGCACCGAGAATTAATACCAGATTTCGGGAAGCAGATTCATTTAAATGATACCGTTTTCCTTTCAATTTAAGGCGCAATGAAGGATAGAAATAAAAATTAACATTGCTCGAAAAAAATAATTAAACTTTCACACATTTAAAGCACCATATGAATCGGGATAGAAGAAAGGGCCATCACCCTCAAACTAAGTTCATTGTTCACAATACAAAAATTTGAACACTCTATCTCCCTTTGTACTTAAAACACCTCGCTGGCTTAGCAAGAAACAAACTCCCAAAATTTTTACATTTCTAACTATTAAAGCTTCTTTGAAAAAATTCTGATCATTAATATTGAGCGCATTTTTAGAGTCAAATAGGTAAACTGAATTTGGACACTTAAATGAAAATGATATTTAGCATTTTTATGAATCAAATAGTTTTACTTGTACAATCGAGGCTACACAGCATTTCTTGTATAGAGAAGTAATTCTCGCTTATGTATGAAAATTCAAGGTAGTGATTCTCCACAGAATCTATCAAGATTTTCTTTGTTTTCACTTATCCTACTATACATAACGTACTGGTAAATAATTCGACTCTTCGATTTGGATGAATTTAAACATTTTGAGTCTTCCTGAATACAAATCAATCATTTTTAAACGATGTCTTCCTGTAGACACGATATCTCTCGAACAAATTATGTTCTCCAAACGAAGTTTCGCACTGTTATTTTAATCAGTAAACTTAGTGGCCTATTTATTTTACTGATCAACTAATTTTACACAATAATTTGTATCTTTTATGATTTTGCACTTTTCTTTTACTTTTTATATAAAAAAATAGGAAGAAAAATTTATTTTACCCTAGTTTCACAAAATTTTCGTGAAATCTTTTGTTCCAGTATCAGGTAAATAAGATCAAATATTTCTATTTAACTATAATTTTCATAAATTGAATAAAAATATAATCTATAACAGATATGGATACATTTAGACTGTTGACATTCAGAGAGATTAGACAAGGGGTATACTCAATCTTTCAAACATGTTTTGTTTCGATAATTAAAATAACATTATAAAAATAATTGTATTGAAAGCTTTTTGCAATTAGTCATTTTATATAAAATTATTCATTTACAAGTGAATATCATTTAGGATGTAAAGATGTTCCGTTTTTAAAAGATTGCACGTTTTTTGTTCTAAAATGAGAAGATCATATAATTAAATGCTCAGTATTACAAAATAAATTTATGTTTTTTAAATACTTTCGGTATTATAAAATAAGTCGATGCTTTTTATGTACTTCGAACCAAAAATGAATTGAGATTAGAACATTCCTGTCTCAATTTTAACTGGAAATTAACTTGGGGTACATTGTGCTACTCCAGTCAATCGATATATTTGTTTGGAACTTGAGACTAAAATTTTCTCCACTCCTATACAATGATCATATATATATATCCTATATGTTTACAGTAGGAAACAAACTTTTCCAGAAAAGCATGTTTTATTTGGAAATATTATGCAAAAATTGAGGTCACGTACATGTGACTCAGTCTTTTTAAAAATATTTTTCATATATGCCTCTGCCTATGCTATCCTGACCGCATAACGAGCACTTCAGAATATATTCCTACTAATTCGATGAAAATACTTCTTGGCCTTAACAAATGAATTAATTTTTTAAAAATTATCACATACTTGCACTTATATTCATTTAATATACCAGAGTCGACAATACCGAACATGAGTCTGTATGAAGTCTTGTACCGACTATAAAGATTTAGAACCTTAGCCTGTTGATCTCCAGACAAGCACTCTAAACCATCAGGAGAATGTGCTTGTGTCAAATGTATGCAGTTTTATCTTATTCACTTGTCAGAAAGTAGTTTTTTGGTTAGTTGGTAGAGTACTCATATAACTTATCGTGCAATAGGCAGTTCTAATACCGACTAACTTCTCAAACCTCAGCTATTTGCTCTATATACGTATTTCTATATTCTGTTCTATTGTGTGGACAGAATTGCCATAACAAATTTGTACATATGGTGTCTTTAAAAATCTATACAGGGGAATTTAGCAATATTTGTATTTTTTCCGCATATTAAAACATATGTATTTTGCGTTTAGTGTTCCATATTTTGGCTTCCATTGTTAAAACATAGATACTTTTCGAATTAAATGGATATGCAAAATTGTGGAAAGGGGCTCAATTCAGATGGCATTAAAAGACTTTGCCCATTGGGTTTCTGTGGTTTTATTAGTATTGAGCATGAACGTGGTGAATATTCTCTTATTAAGTAATTTTTCCCTTATTAATATGTCCATATCTACCCTTTCTTTCATTAAAATCAATTAATCCCATATGACTATTTTTTTTTCCTTTCAGCACATAGTATACGACTATATGTAAAAACAATTTTGATGAGACAAAAATGAAATTCTTTTATTTATTTTGATGGTTATAGGTTATACGCGTTTTGGAGCATCCCTGAATACGAATTAACCAATTTTAACCATCTGTCTATATCATTGTGGGTACAATAGTATCGAATCAGTTGATAATACAGAAAAAAATTTGTGGTACGATTATTTCAATCGGTAAATGTTAGAAGCCTATTACCTGTTGGGATAAACGGATCAAAGAATAGATCTTATTTCTTTATCATGCTTTTCAAATTCGGACACATAAGTAAACTTAAAAATGTTAGAGAAATATTTATGTATTTATAATGTCAGCTTTTTAACACGAATGTCGTCATTTACATGAGGTTTATACGCACTGTTCTTGAGAAAAAAATATAAATTCCCTATTATCAAATGAGTGAATGCTTTATAAACAAACAGCTTAAATCCGAAATGAATGGACATCTTTATTTAGAAATTATCCCGATCTGCTCTCGAGATATTGAAACATATATTCATCTATATATTTTTTAATGTAGTGCCATATCTTTCGAACAAATTGGATAAATCGAATAAAGTTTGGTGAGCATTTTTCAATCAATGAACATCACTCAGAGACCTATTAATTTTCGGAGGAAAGGAACCAAGTAGAAAGCATTCAAGTTCTGAATATTTATTTTAGAAAATTAACTAAATAATATAAAAACACAAGATGATAATATGCGCCCCACTCAAGATATTTTTTTTTATCTTTTTTTGAAAAATAATTCACATTTAAAAGATACAAACGTATGGTCCGCGTTTTAAAAGTATATATGCATTGTCCGCGTTTTAAAGGTGTATACGCATGGTCCGCGTTTTAACGGTGTATATGCATTGTCCGCGTTTTAACGGTGTATATGCATCGTCCGCGTTTTTGTATATGCATCGTCCGCGTTTAGTGTTCTATATTTTGGCTTCCATTGTTAAGACATAGATACTTTTCGAATTAAACGGATATGCAAAATTGTGGAAAGGGGCTCAACTCAGATGGCATTAAAAGACTGTGCCCATTGGGTTTCCGTGGTTTTATTAGTATGGAGCTTGAACGTGGTGAATATTCTCTTATTAAGTAATTTTTCCCTTATTACTATGTCCATATCTACCCTTTACTTCACTAAAATCAATTAATCCCGTATGACTATTTTTTTTCCTTTCAGCACATAGTATACGACTATATGTAAAAACAATTTTGATGAGGCAAAAATCAAATTCTTTTATTTATTTTGATGGTTATAGGTTATACGCGTTTTGGAGCATCCCTGAATACGAATTAACCAATTTTAACCATTTGTCCATTTCTTTGTGGGTACAATAGTATCGAATAAGTTGATAATACAGAAAAAAATTTGGTACGATTATTTAAATCGGTAAATGTTAGAAGCCTATTACCTGTTGGGATAAACGGATCAAAGAATAGATCTTATTTTTTTATCATGCTTTTCAAATTCGGGAAAATAAGTAAACTTAAACATATGAAAATGCTAGAGAAATATTTATGTATTTATAATGTCAACTTTTTAACACGAATGTCATCATTTACATGAGGTTTATACGCACTGTTCTTGAGATAGTTTATGTTTTTGGTCAAAAATGGAACAATTCGGGAAAAAAATATAAATTCCCTATTATCAAATGAGTGAATGCTTTATAAACAAAGAGCTTAAATCCGAAATGAATGGACATCATTATTTAGAAATTATCCCGAACTGCTCTCGAGATAGTGAAACATATATTCATCTATATATTTTTTAATGTAGTGCCATATCTTTCGAACAAATTGGATAAATCGAATAAAGTTTGGTGAGCATTTTTCAATCAATGAACATCACTCAGAGACCTATTAATTTTCGGAGGAAACGAACCAAGTAGAAAGCATTCAGGTTCTGAATATTTATTTTAGAAAATTAACTAAATAATATAAAAACACAAGATGATAATATGCGCCCCACTTAAGATATTTTTTTTTATCATTTTTTGAAAAATAATTCACATTTAAAAGGTGTAAACGTATGGTCCGCGTTTTAAAAGTGTATATGCATGGTCCGCGTTTTAACGGTGTATATGCATCGTCCGCGTTTTAAAGGTGTATACGCATAGTCCGCGTTTTTGTATATGCATCGTCCGCGTTTAATGTTCTATATTTTGGCTTCCATTGTTAAAACATAGATACTTTTCGAATTAAACGGATAGGCAAAATTGTGGAAAGGGGCTCAACTCAGATGGCATTAAAAGACTGTGCCCATAGGGTTTCTGTGGTTTTATTAGTATGGAGCATGAACGTGGTGAATATTCTCTTATTAAGTAATTTTTCCCTTATTAATATGTCCATATCTACCCTTTCTTTCATTAAAATCAATTAATCCCAGATGACTATTTTTTTTTTCCTTTCAGCACATAGTATACGACTATATGTAAAAACAATTTTGATGAGACAAAAATGAAATTCTTTTATTTATTTTGATGGTATAGGTTATACGCGTTTTGGAGCATCCCTGAATACGAATTAACCAATTTTAACCATCTGTCTATATCTTTGTGGGTACAATAGTATCGAATAAGTTGATAATACAGAAAAAAATTTGGTACGATTATTTAAATCGGTAAATGTTAGAAGCCTATTACCTGTTGGGATAAACGGATCAAGGAATAGATCTTATTTCTTTATTATGCTTTTCAAATTCGGAAACATAAGTAAACTTAAAAATGTTAAAGAAATATTTATGTATTTATAATGTCAGCTTTTTAACACGAATGTCATCATTTACATGAGGTTTATACGCACTGTTCTTGAGATAGTTCATGTTTTTGGTCAAAAATGGAACAATTCGGAAAAAAAATATAAATTCCCTATTATCAAATGAGTGAATGCTTTATACACAAACAGCTTAAATCCGAAATGAATGGACATCTTTATTTAGAAATTATCCCGATCTGCTCTCGAGATATTGAAACATATATTCATCTATATATTTTTTAATGTAGTGCCATATCTTTCGAACAAATTGGATAAATCGAATAAAGTTTGGTGAGCATTTTTCAATCAATGAACATCACTCAGAGACCTATTAATTTTCGGAGGAAACGAACCAAGTAGAAAGCATTCAGGTTCTGAATATTTATTTTAGAAAATTAACTAAATAATATAAAAACACAAGATGATAATATGCGCCCCACTTAAGATATTTTTTTTTTATCATTTTTTGAAAAATAATTCACATTTAAAAGGTGTAAACGTATGGTCCGCGTTTTAAAAGTGTATATGCATGGTCCGCGTTTTAACGGTGTATATGCATCGTCCGCGTTTTAAAGGTGTATATGCATCGTCCGCGTTTTAACGGTGTATATGCATCGTCCGCGTTTTAAAGGTGTATACGCATAGTCCGCGTTTTAACGGTGTATATGCATTGTCCGCGTTTTAAAAGTGTATACGCATGGCCCACGTTTTAATGGTGTATATGCATCGTCCACGTTTTAAAGGTGTATTCGCATGGTCCGCGTTTTAAAGGTGTATATGCATGGTCCGTGGTTTAAAAGTGTATAAGCAAGTTTAAAGGTGTATATATTAAAGTCAGAACAAAATTTTTGCTCTCAGACTGCTTACATTTAAAATAAAGTACATCCATTTTCCCGATTTTTTGAAGTCTTTTTAAAACTCGCATTAGCAGCAACAAATAAACTGCTGAACCATCTCAGGAGAGTTGTTTTTCTAACTCACTGAATGGAAAATGCAGTGTCAAGAGTCTAAGGATTAAAAGAAAATAAAAAAAAGTATTTGAAATATAAGTTTTAATTTAATTATAAAAAAATTGCGCTTCGCGGTTTGAGTTTATCCGTGTTTTGAATTCCGAACCTGTGCTCCATTTATTACCAGGCAAATGCTTACACAGATACAGAATATACATACAGAGAGAAAGACTGTATTTTACAATTACACACCACTCTTCAAAAACTGAATCACACTGTATTTCTATAAATTCTATGCAAAAATATGCTGTGAAGATGGTTGTATATACTTAATTTCTAAACACTTTTAGCTTCCTGGACGGGAATATTTCTTGACATATGGGAAATAATAAAAGACAGTCTGGCTAGAATCTGTTTCTTATAACATTGGCTCCTAAACCATAAATGGAACCTCAAAAGAAAAAAAAATACATTAGTTTCAGAAATGCAATATTTTTCTCTTCTAGCGAGTTAGAAATATATTTCCAAATCAAAATTACAACAATTTGCGGAGGGGATTGTGTCTACTAAAAAAATGTATGCATATCTCTTTGGGGGGGCTCTAGTGGTTCTAGGGGATCCCAAGAAGCTAATATCTCAATTTGATAGTTCTATGAGTTGTCCTCGGTTTCCCTCAAAGACCAACACGGGTGTTTCGCAGATTTAGCTAGAGGGCAGTTAACGCCTTCCCTCTGAAAACCAGTTCCGCATACACACAATATGTTGCAATTCTGATAAACCGCGGACGTGTTTTTTTGCAAGACACACACAGATATTCGCGAGCTATACACAGTTATACACAGACTATATACATATACCACCTAACTGGGGACCTATGCCAAAAGTCAACCAAACTTCTTTCAGAATATTATCTGTCATTAAATAGCACATTTCTGCAAAAATCCAAAGCGAGGACGTCCCCACTTGCCGGTGCGTCCCCACTTGGAAGGTGTGTAAACATATGAATGTCCCCACTTCCCACCATACGCCAACACACATAGTTTCACACACACACACACACACACACACACACACACACACACACACATACAGACATCACCTGAAAAATGTTTGATTCGTGGTCAGGGATGCTTAAAACGTGCTCTCCCGTCGAAAACTCGAATTCGAATTTTCGACTCCGTCACAATACTTTCCTTATACATTATGTATATAAGGAAAGTAAAAAGTCTGATATGGGTAACACGAGACTTTCCCTATATTATGCAATGACTTTTACAGCGAAACTTTCTTGGCTTTCACAATGACTTTCACAGCACACTATTTTTGGCTTTAAATTGTACATATTTATTGTACCTTGAATTGTACATAAATATTTGCCATTTTATTTATGAAAACATGTAAATACCTTTCGAAGTGCTCAATTAACCTATTTTTTGCAATAACAATAAAAAAATTGCTAGCACAGACTAAGCAAAATAAACAACTATCTAATTACACTACGTAAAGTGTCAAATGTGTGTATAAATACATAAAATCATACCACAATGTTGTTGGCATTGAATTAACGTAAAGTGACTTCAAACAGAAGGACTTATACTCACGTGTAAAATAAGCAATATAGTCCATATGTTAAATAATTTAATAATTTATTCATCAATTTGGCTTCATTTTTTGCAATTTTAGCGATATTTTCGTCAATCTAGGATCAAATATCGCCAAGTTGGCAATATTTCGCTAAAGTAGTAGTTAAGTTCGCCAGATTTAAAGCCAAGCGTTACTGACAAAGGGAGAAAAGAGCATTTCTTATATATAAATGACTATTGGCAAATTGTCAAGCATCCAAATACAAAACTATTACAAAAAGTATTTTCTCTCGCATCTTCTCTGACACGAATTAGATCTAAGAAAATGATGTTAACACATTTATCGCATAATATTACATATGAAAAATGAAGGTATTTCACAATATTTAATACTTTTTTTAATTATATGGGGATTTTCTTTTATAAATTTACTTAAAAAATTGCAATATCTCGAGAACGGTTTATACTAGTGTTCTGAAGTTTATTTCAATCGTTTTATAATAATAATTACATCAGAAATGATTATTTACGTAAAATTATCGAAGATTCTGATTTTTTGATAAATTTTTCAAAATTTCATTCGAAAATTTTGGGATCTTCCGAACATTCAATTACGTTTAAAATCAATAGACTTCTACTACTCAGTGATTGTAATTTTTATACGTACTTAATTTCGTTTGAAACTCTTCATTCGTTCGTGAGATATCGCCTCCACAGACTCTCGGATACACACGCACACACACACACACATGCACACACATACTTACACTCACATACACATACACACACATACACACACATACTTGCAGACACATACTTACACTCACATATTTACACACACATACTTACACATACACACACACACACAGACATCACCTCAAAAACGTTCGATTCGAGTTCAGAGATGCTGGAAACGTGCTCTTCCGTCGAAAACTTTAATTCGAATATTCGATGTCGTCATAATACTTTTCCTATACATTATACTATATAGAGATACATATATATAGGGATACTATATTCCCTATATATTATATATATAGGGAAAGTAAAAGTAACATCAAAATTTTAAAGATATTTTCTTTTTCATTTTTGGGTGATATAAAATGTATATTAAAATCATAACTTTCTTCTTATTCCTTTGGGTACTGGTTGTGAAAGTGTTCAGTATTATTAAAGCTAAATTTATAGATATAAATTTCGTTCTACTAATAAAAAAACGGATCTGCTTTATAACAGTAGTATTTGCATAATAATTTTTCATGTGTTGCACATGAAAAAGTTATTAAATTATTGAACAGTTACTTTTTTACACTTTCAAATTTTTAAAAGGTTAATAAAATTTAGTTACCATCGTCTCCTGTTACTGACAGAAAGGAATAATTATTCATATAGTAAATTAGTCACGAAAACGACTTTGAAACGCCTATCGAGCACTTTAAAGAGTCGATTTACATATCACCAGAGTAATTAATTGCACGCATAATTTTCTTAAAGAGCACTAGTTTTCATTAAGTTTAGAAATAAATCCACGTTACTGGACGCCTTAAACCAAGTGCAATAGATTAAATTGCGAAAAACGATTTTTTTTATTACTTTGATACCTACTTATTGGAACGAAATTATTTTTCACTTTCTGCTTTTTATGTTTCTCTGGAAATTTTTCTAAATTTAAAATGCGATAGAAATCCGTGTTTCAAAGCTTCCTGAATATATTCCTCACTTCTGGAAAGAAATCTTTTTATTTGTGTGTAAGGTGTAAACACGATAACTCAAGAATTATTCACTATGAAATTTTATATAAGGTAAGTATTCATATATTTACAAGTGTTTACAATTGTACGGCCTACTAGAAACACAGGTCACTTACTAGACTCTACGAGTCTAGTCGGTAGTGATAAGAACTACTAGATGGCACAAGTTGTGGGGTCTATATAACCTTTGGTCATTATTTCCCTCAGTTTACGTTCCAATTTATGTTCGCTTTATATTTACAACTTTTGACTAGTTCTTTTATGTAGACCAATCGCAGAGCCAAGCAACATTCTGCGGTCCTGCAGATCGGCAGGATAAGTTTCGGATCGTGAATGAATCGAATCAAGTGAAGGACATCGGT
This sequence comes from Amaurobius ferox, assembly GCA_951213105.1. NCBI lineage: Eukaryota > Metazoa > Arthropoda > Arachnida > Araneae > Amaurobiidae > Amaurobius > Amaurobius ferox. The sequence continues at coordinate 156,290,160 of OX578138.1, forward strand.
TCCATGAGGAAGTCGAAGGAAGTCGCTACGAGCCGCAGTTGCTGTGTGAGTGCGAAGGAGTTAGAAGATTCATGTGCGTTTACTAGTGTTGGTATAATGGCAATCGGAAAGATCGCGTACCTACTAGTTGTCTAGGACAATATTTAGATGTCCTCGTAAGCAATTTAGTAAGAATCGCCTATTTATGAAGTGTTACGTCGATTAGCGTAAAGATAGTTCTATTTATTTATTCTACGATTATCTTTGTATTTATGGATTCATTTCAGTTATAAAAATTAAAGTAACCAGAATCCTCATGGAAAAACTAATTAGACTGTTCTGTGAAAGCCTATTTACACAGATTTGTCTACATACTGACTAGATGGTCTCCACAGTAACATGAAACATTTCGTTTGAAAATCAATGTAGAATAATTTGCTTTATTGAAATATGAAAGAGTACAGTTTTAACTATTTGTTTTAGAAATCAATTGATTGGATACACACCACCAGTTTTAAATATAAAAAATCTGATGTGGGCAACACATGACTTTCCTTATATAATGTAATGAATTTACTACTTTTACAGTAAAAAAATAGGTTTTTCATATAGTAGATACGAATATTCTTTCCAAGACATTGAATTTTCGACAATCAGTCGTCATTTTCATTGATTTAGCGTCATTTTTATCCATTTGGCGAGATTTTCGTTAATTTGGCAACATTTCAAAAAGTCGCCAAGTTGGCGACATTCCGCCAAATTCGTCGCCAAAATCTCGCCAAGCATTATGCACTCAGAAATAAGTTATTCTTACAGCCGATAAATGACTATTGGCGTCCAAATACAAAAGTGTTACTCAGAGTATCTTTTTTCATGAATGGAACGAGCTAGATCCACGAGAATGATGTCACCCAATTTATCGCATGGTATTACATATGAAAAGTGAACATGTTTATCAATAGGAAATTTTTTTTTTATTTTATATGACTTTTTGATATTTTTTTTGAAAAATGTACAATATCTCAAAAACGGCTCGTGTTAGCGTTCTAAAATTTATGTCAATCGTTTTCTAATGAAAAATTACATAAGAAATGTCTATTTGCGTAACTTTATTAGGGGTTTTGATTTTTTGACGATTTTTTCAAAATTTCATTCGAAAATTTAGGGGGGTTCTGAACATTCGATTGCGTATAAAAACAATAGGCTTCCAGTGTTTACGGATTGTGATTTTTGTACCAAATTTGGTTCAAATCGGTCCATTCGTTCGTCAGTTATCGTCTCCACAGACCCACTGACACACACACAGACATCGCTTCAAAAATGTTTGATTCGTGATCAGGGATGCTTGAAACGCGCTCTCCCGTCGAAAACTCGAATTCGAATTTTCGACTCCGTCCCAATACTTTCCTTATACATTATGTATATAAGGAAAGTAAAAATGCTGGCCAAGTATTAATAGCGTTTAATACAAATCAAAACGAGTAAATTATCTTACCTCAAATCCGAAATGCCAGGACCCGCTGTACTCTCCCTGACTTTTGGGGCCAGTGCATACCCCGTGACCGTGTGCTTTGCCATCTTCCCATCCACCGCAGTACGTGCCCCCGTCGTCGAAATCAAACCGGCCGCCCGGCACGGCCGTTTCAACGCCCCTTCCGCCCACCGACATGGCCACGGTGCTCTCTCTTTCAATGTAGAAGAAGCATTATGCTGCGCCTGAAGAGAAAGATAAGAAATAAGTTAGGTAGTACAAAATATAGATTCAAATGAATGATTCTTTTGAATCGTTTCTTACTTCTACTCTTCAATATATGTTTTTTAATAAAAACTTTATTAAATACGACAAAACGAAATGTGTTTCCCTGTGGTTAAACGATTAGAACTCTAACCTTCGGGTCCACACTTGCCGAAGTTGAATACCGGGGCGCCCCAACTTTCTTGAGCATATTTGTAAAGGGTTCAAAGTCCATTTTAAACTGTAGGTACAGATGGGGCCTTATTTACACACAGGGGGCTTGACCCTGGTTTCTAAAATTTAGTTTTCAAAGTTAGGGGTTTCAATTCAATGGGTCAAGCTCAAATTTTCCTTTGAATACCTGAAATTTTACCAAGTTATTAAAATAATTGAAAATATTAGTCCTGTGTAAGAAAATTTCAGAAAAAAATATTTTTATTGTTATTATTATTTTTATGGCGATTTTGAGTTAAATTTATATTGCTGAGATTGTCTACATCTAGAATGCTGCCTTCGCAAGGTCTGGCTACCAGAAAGGTATGGAAGTACGTGCTTCCCTTCAAAAAATTTAAAGTGGCCCCTAAATTGTACCCTTCGATTTACTTTATTTTTCCTTTCTTTTTTAAACAAGTAATATGTTAAATAGCTAAGATAGATAGTATCTTGTCTATGCAGGCAAACAATGAAATATTTTAGTTGTATACGCCCAAATTTTTATTGCCGTCCATATTCTTTTTATAATTTTAAATATTAAATTGTTAACGATAAAAGTGGCATGATAGTTATTATTTAAGTTAGAATTAATTACAAAGGCAAACTTCGATTAGCAGTTCAAAACAGGGATTAGATAAAATAAACTATGGTTTAGAAAAAAAATACTTTAATTTTGGTACAGGCAACTAGTTTAAAAGAAAAGTTGGTTGATGAGAACTTTTAGTGGATCAGAGCAACTCGGGTAATAGGATTTTTGGGGGCACTGATAAATAAGTGGGAAATCATTTTGGAAGCGTTTCTTGGGCTAGGATTACAAGATCAAAGTGAGACCCTCAAATGGGGGGTTGTTGTTGTTGTTGAGACCCAGACCGTCCGACCTACCAGAAAGGTGTAAGGTAACTGTTTGGACGACCGGGACTCCTCAAATGGGGGGTGTACTTCCCCTAACTTGATGGGTTAATCAGGCTCTGAGAACATGCATATTTTAAATCTTTTGTAGGGGCCGCAAAGTCAACTGCGCCATGAGCCCCATCTTTCATAAATCAGACCTTGAGTGCCGGTCATATTAGCAATTGCTCATCTAAAAATAAAACTGGTGAGGGCCCAAACAAATCAAATCAAACCAAAGATTGGCATTTGATAAGTTAAATTTTGTACACAGTGTTTAGCAAAGTGGAAGCATAAAATTTCCCTACAATGTCAAATGATTCTTATGTTCAGAAGACAGAATTGGGATATCGACAAACCACCCTATACATTCGATTAAAACAAATGCTGAATTATAATTGATACCAAAAATTTTGTCATACTATTGATTTTACGAAACAATTTTCTTTGGAACATCTATTTCTAAGGATCTGCTATAGATTCAGCATCAAATTCCAAACGGAAATTGAGATGGGGAGGGGGGATCACTGAGGATTTCAATTTCCGATTCAACATCTATTTCTAAGGATTTGCTATAGATAGAGTTCAGATGGTGATTGATTTGGATACAGCATCGAATTTCGAAGAAAAATTGGAAGGGGGGAGGGGATCACTAAGAACTTCAATTTCCGGTTCAAAAAAATTTATTCTTAGAATATCTAATTCTCAAGATTGGCTATAGATTGAGCTTAGTTGATAAATGTTATGGATTTAGCATCAAATCTTGGATGGTTCACTAAGAATTTTTACTTCCCGTTTCATTACCACTTCTGGTTCAAAAATTTCCCTTGAAATACATATTTCTCTGGATCCGCTATAGATAAATCTTAAATGATAACTGATGTAGATTCAGAATCCAATTCCAAAGGGGGTAGGGAGGTTATGTATCAATTTTCACTTACCTTTGCCTTTTCGTTTTGCAATCAGTGACTTTTTATTATATTATTATTATTATTATTGTTATCGTTATTGTTATTATTACTATTATTAATATTATCCACACAATATTTATTTCGTGTATCAGGGTCACTAACATTGCTTGGGCACTTATATGAATCTATTTTCGACTCCTTTGCTCTATTTTCATATACATACCATATATTATATAAAAAATAAAAAAGTTGTGTATACATAGATACAAAAAGATAAACGGTAATAAGCCTATAATAATAGGCCGCTTTACGTATACCCACTTAACGTGTGTTTAACAGTTATGCACTTTTAAGCATGTGTACAATATACTAGTATTATAAAATTCATATGTAGATATAAAAATCATTTAAGACATTAAGCATAGAACCATATACGCATTTATAATGATATTTTTATATTCGTGTAGTGTACAGTACGTCCTAGGTGTAACTGGATATATGAATAAAAATTCTAATTCCAGAACCCAAACATTTTGGAACCTATATCGCCGGATTTATATATAGTTGCAACTATTTTAATTATCATAATTTTATTTTAATAAATCGTTTATGTTAATAAAGCATCCTCCTGAAAGCTTAGTAAGGATTTTCTCCCCAAATTCTCAATCGATGCAGCATTGTCAATACAAAAACCGTGCGCCATAACTGTTGGTGACAAGCCAGAAAATGTGATGGATTCGTCGAGCAAAATGTAACTGATAATAAGCATGGCGGCGTCAAAATAAAACTGCAATAAAAATACTTTCTGCTATTGAATGCCATTTCTAATATTCTAAATTTTAAAATATATTCGAAATTATGAAAAACTTGATTGCAAAAACAAAAGCAAAAGTCGGATAACCTTAATTAAATTTATTTTCGTTACAGTTGCGAGACCCTCCCCTCCCACAAGATACTTATCTGAGCCCCCTATCTTCCTCAATATTTATTATACAATTTTTTCTTAGATTCATGTACAAATCCTGCCTTCCACCCCCTACCCGCATTGGGGGGAGGGGGGGTTCTTCGGTATGATAATTTTGCTCATGCTTCGTTTTTAAACACATATGTTGAATACAGTTTGCTAAACTAAAGCGCTTATTCTCAGTGTACCAGGTAACCTATTAGCTTCCTTATAACATCAAGGTGGGCATACGAGGCCACGTCGTCGCAAGACAACACTTGATAGTGTTGAAGTGTAAATCGGGGGATAATTCTGATTGAGTCCATCTCATCATTTCAACAATGTTTTAATTTTTCCAATCAGATGCTAAAGGTTCAAAAACCCAACTTTAAGTGATTTAATTCAACATATGCGTTAAAGATAGAGGCCTTAACTATTAGAACACAATGCACAATACGGAATATTTTAAGAACGTGATAAACGACAGACTTGTGTAGGCGCATTTAAGGCCCCTCAATATGATTCATAGAGTTTTAAATCAATCTTAATTGATAAAATTTCCCAAATCTTTAACAAATCTGGTGGACTACATTTTTTACTTCAAGGTTGGTGAGCGAAGAGAATAGGGGGTGGAGGCTCCCTGTATTGTAACATATATTATATTTAGCATCCTATCAATAGTATAAAACATAGAGTTTTAAGTCAATCATAGAGTTTTAAGTCATAGAGTTTTAAATCAATCTTAATTGATAAAATTTCTTAAATCTTTAACAAATCTGGTAGACTACATTTATTACTTCGAGGTTGGTGAGCGAAGTGAATAGGGGGTGGAGCCTCCCTGTATTGTAACATATATTAGCCTCCACCCCCTGTATTGTAACATATATAGAGCCTCCACCTCCTATTCACTTCGCTCACCAACCTCGAAGTAAAAAATGTAGTCCACCAGATTTGTTAAAGATTTGAGAAATTTTATCAATTAAGATTGATTTGAAGCATTCAGCATCCTATCAATAGTATAAATCACTTTGTGAAAAGGATAAGGGGATAAGGAACACTTGAGCAACGTATTAAAGCACAAATACAATAACAATACAGCATGCAGCTGTTTCGAGGATACGCTGGATTCTTATCGCTAGATAACCAACAAAATCTAAGTCAAAAAGGCGAATTGAGCTCAAGTCGCCTTTTCGTAACTCCTTTCGTCTTTTCAACATCGAGTTTATTGATTGTGCATCACTGACGAAGTGTATCCTCTAAACATCTGTATGCTGCATTGCTATTGTATTTGTACTTAAATACACTGCTCAAGCCTTTCTTATGCACCATTCTACTTTTATTTATTTTTATTTTTTCTATATGTATATCTTTCAATATTTTATATTGTTAATTCATATACATTAAAATAGCTGTATAATAAAAACAGTACATTTAAATAAGAATGCTAAGTATATCATACAACGAGAAACAAAAAATATTTTGCCTGATTTAATTGTTGTTATGCTAATGCCGGATGAGTTTGAAAAAAATGTATTTTAAAGTCACTTAAGTTCATTTTATAGTAAATCAGCTGTGCCAAAGATACATTTAATTTTTTAATACTTTAAATATTAATACACAAGGTGCATGTACTACTTGTGACTACCTAGACATTGGAACATAACCAACATCTTTAAATCACAAAATCTGGAATGTATCCAACCATCAAAGAAAGAAAAATTAGGACATTAAGATGCTATGGATGCCTCTCTCCCATCAGGAGAAAAGAGAAGTTGAAGTTCGCTGAAATTCCTTCTTTAGATGAGTTTAAACGGCTATTTAGACGACTTGGTAGTAGAAGGTTGGTCCACATAAACGATTTCCTATCCAAAAGTGTGATTTACCAAACCAATAAAATCACTAGAAATCCGCAACTGAGCACTACATCTCCAAAACAAATTGAAAAAATTGAATTCAACTTAGTACGATTCTTTCAATGAATACATTTCAAAGGTCTATTGATTTTATGGCAATTCGGACAAAAGGAATGTCTCGAATATTTTGAACATTTCTTTTAAACATTATAAAACACAATTTTGCTCAAAATGCTTAAAGAATATTAAAAAAATGCTTAAAGAAAAACCTGTCATACTCGACAGATTATACGTTCTTAATCTAAAATCGAAAAAAATTATAAAATATTTAAATACGTTCATTATTTAAAAAAATCTGATGTAGGCAACACATGACTTTCCATATATAATGCAATGAATTTACTACTTTTACAGTAAAAAAAATATGTTTTTCTTATAGTAGATACTTATATTATTTCCAAGATATTTAATTTTCGTCAATTAGTCTTCATTTTCATTGATTTATCGTCATTTTTATACATTTGGCGAGATTTTCGTTAATTTGGCAACATTTAAAAAGCCGCCAAGTTGGCGACATCCGGCCAAATTTGTCGCCAAAATCTCGCCAAGCGTTATGGTCGGAGAAATAAGTTATTCTTATAGCAGATAAATAACTATTGGCGTTCAAATACAAAAGTATTACTCAAAGTATCTTTTCTCATGAATGGAACGAGCTAGATCCACTAAAATAATATCACCAAATGTATCGCATGATATTACATATGAAAAGTGAACATGTTTCTCAACAGTTAATATATTTTTTTAATTTACGGCATTTTTTGATAAATTTATTTGAAAAATGTGCAATATCTCGAGAACAGTTCATGCTAGCGTTCTAAAGTATAGGCCACTCGTTTTCTAGGGAAAAGTTACATAAGAAATGTCTATTTGCGTAACTTTATTAAAGGTTTTGATTTTTAGATGATTTTTTCAAAAATCCGTTCGAAAATTTAGGGGGGTTCTGAACATTCGATTACATTTAAAAACAATAGGCTTCCAGTATTCACGGATTGTGATTTTTGTACCAAATTTCATTCAAATCTCTCCATTCGTTCATGAGATATCGTCTCCACACACACACATACTTTCACACACACACACATACTTTCACACACACACACACACACACACACATAGACATCACCTCAAAAATGTTCGATTCATGATCAGGGATGCATGAAACGTGCTCTCCCGCCGAAAACTCGATTTCGAATTTTCGACCCCGTCACAATACTTTCCTTATACATTATGTATATAAGGAAAGTAAAAATCTGATGTGGGCAACACAAGACTTTCCTTATATACTGCAATGAATTTGCTACTTTTACAGTAGAAAAAAATAGAATATTTTATAGTAGATATTTATATTCTTTCCAAGATATTGAAATTTCGTCAATGAGTCGTCATTTTCATTGATTTAGCTTCATTTTTATCCATTTGGCGAGTTTATCGTTAATTTAGCAACATTTAAAAAAGTCGCAAAGCTGGCGACATTCCACCAACTTCGTCGCCAAAATGTCACCAAGCGTTATGGACGGAGAAATAAGTTATTCTTACATCAGATAAATGACTATTGGCGTTCAAATACAAAAGTATTACTCAAAGTATATTTTTTCATGAATAAAACGAACTAGATCCACGAGAATGATGTCACCAAATTTATCGCGTTCTATTACATATGAAAAGTGAACATGTTTTTCAATAGGAAATATTTTTTTTTTATTTTACATGACTATTTGATAATTTTTTTGAAAAATGTGCAATGTCTCAAGAACGGTTCATGGTAGCGTTCTAAAATTTATGTCTATCGTTTCTAATGAAAAATTACATAAGAAATATATATTTGCGTAACGTTATTAGAGGTTTTGATTTTTTGAGATTTTTTCTAAATTTCACTCGAAAATTTAGGAGGGGGGGGGGGTCTGAACATTCGATTGCGTATAAAAACAATAGGCTTCCAGTGTTTACGGATTGTAATTTTGTACCAAATTTCGTCGGTTATCATCTCCACAGGCTCACTGACACCACTGACACCACTGACACACTCACACATACTTTCACACACACACACACACACACACAGACATCATTTCAAAAATGTTCGATTCGTGATCAGGGATGCTTGAAACGTGCTCTCCCGTCGAAAACTCGAATTCGAATTTTTGACCCGTCACAATACTTCCTTTATACATTATTGTATATAAGGAAAGTAAAAACATCTTTAAGCAGCACGTAACTTTCCCTATATAATGCAATGACTTCACTTTTTTCACAGTAAACTAACGATGTACAAAATTCATGCCCCAATATTTTAACATTGAAGTGTATATTTACAATTGGAGCAGATAATGTATACAACTTTTTTAAGCTGCTAAATTAACTTGTATTTTGCGCAAATATATCTTAATAATTTCTTAATAATATCTTAATAATATCTTTTGCCGCCCAGGTGGTGTAGTGGATAGCGTGTTCGGCTGATGTGTGGAGGGCTCGGGTTCGAATCCCGAATAAGGCATGGAGGCTTGTGTGGCTACTGTAACTGGATTTCGATCTGTTGTTGCCACGTTAATTGAATTAAAAAAAAAAAAAAAAAAATAATAATAATAATTAGAACTATTTCTAGCATCCACTAAACAATACTGTCCATACATTAAACAATTTTAATCATTAGAAAATATTGAACTGTCAACATTTTTAGTTAATTAAGCGTAATTTTTGCCAATTTGGCAACATTTTTGCCAGTTTGGAAGTATTTTCAAAAAGTTTTGAAAAAAAAATTCATTTGTAAATGTGGATATGTTCCGAACATTCGATCGCGTTTAAAATCAATAAGGTTCCAGTATACACTGATTGTATTAAATTACGTTTGAAACGCTGCATTCTTTAGCGAAATATCACTTTCACAGTCTCACAGACACACACACACACACACACACTAACATACACTAACACACACACATACACTAATACACACACACACACTAACACTAACACACATACACACTAACACACATACACACACATACACTAACATACATACATACACTAACTTAAATACACATACATATACACACTAACTTACATACACATACATACACACACTAACATACAGACGCATTAATACACACAGAGAAATCGCATTAAAAACGTTCAATTCGAGTTCGGGGATGTTTAAACTCTGAAACATGCTCTTCCGTAAAAAACTCGAATTCGAATTTTCGCTCCCTGTCATAATATTTTCCCTATACGTTATACTATGTATGTAGGGAAAGTAATGAATAAATTCTCTGCAAGTACTTTCAATCTATATAAATAAAATTGAAAATCTGTCTGTCTGTCTGTTTGTCCCATCATCACGAGAGAACGGCTGAACCGAATTTGATGAAATTTTGTGGGTAGCCTAGAAATAGCCCCACTTAAACTTTAGTCTATGTTTTGAGTCTCTACGACCAGTGGTTCTCCAGATATTAGTGAAGAACGAAATTTTCCTTTGTCTCATCATCACAGAAGAACGGTTGAACTGAATTTAATGAAATTTTGTGAGTAGCCTTGAAATAGCCCCCCATAAATTTTGTCTAAGTTTCGAGTTTCTAAAACCAGGGGTTATCGAAATAATAATGAAAAACGGAACTTTTTTCTAGGAGTTCTACTCTCTAACTCCGTTGTTAATCCAAACGGAAAGAATGAAAATCGTTTGTTTGAAATGCCAAAGTGAATTAAAACTTTATTTCTGAGTTTGGTGCAGGATTTTTGCGCTAATTAGACACCATCTGAAAGTGTGAATTGTTTGAAACATGAATTTAAATGGAAATTCAAACTCCATGGTTTATTTTTCCCAAGCATTTACTCAACAATGAAAAGTATAAAGAAATCAAAATGGTTATTTAATTTCGCATTTTATGAGGAAGATTCTACCTTATATCATGTTGATTCTACCTTATATCTGAAGTGGGCAGCACATGACTTTCCTTATATAATGCAATGTATTTGCTACTTTTACAATAAAAAAAAAAGATTATTTTTGTAGTAGATATTTATATTCTTTCCAAGATATTGAATTTTCGTCAATGAGTCGTCATTTTCATTGATTTAGCGTCATTTTCATTGATTTAGCGTCATTTTTATCCATTTGGAGAGTTTTTTTCTAATTTAGCAACATTTAAAAAAGTCGCAAAGCTGGCGACATTCCACCAACTTCGTCGCCAAAATGTCACCAAGCGTTATGGACGGAGAAATAAATTATTCTTACAGCAGATAAATGACTATTGGCGTTCAAATACAAAAGTATTACTCAAAGTATCTTTTTTCATGAATGAAAAGAGCTAGATCCGCGAGAGTGATGTCACCAAATTTATCGTATGGTATTACATATGAAAAGTGAATATGTTTCTCAATAGGAATTTTTTTTTTTATTTTATACGACTTTTGATAATTTTTTTAAAAATGTGCAATATCTCAAGAACGGTTCACGTTAGCGTTCTAAAATTTATGTCAATCGTTTTCTAATGAAAAATTACATAAGAAATGTCTATTTCGGTAACTTTATTAGAGGTTTTGACTTTCTGACGATTTTTTCAAAATTTCACTCGAAAATTTTGGAGGGTTCTGAACATTCTATTGCGTATAAAAGCAATCGACTTCCAGTGTTTACGGATTGTAATTTTTGTACCAAATTTTGTTCGAATCGGTCCATTCGTTCGTCAGTTATCGTCTCCACTGACTCACTGACACACACACACACACATAGACATCACTTCAAAAATGTTCGATTCAGGTTCGATTCAGTGATCAAGGATGCTTGAAACGTGCTCTCCCGTCGAAAACTCGAATTCGAATTTTCGCCCCGTCACAATACTTTCCTTATACATTATGTATATAAGGAAAGTAATAAATGGATGTAAAAATATATTTTGTAAATGAAAGGTTTGATTTTTCTTTTAATTATATTTATTACGGATTGCATACACCACTTTCCTTTATTTTGGAAAAGAGTTTTCAAGCTTATATATTGTGTTCAGCTAATAAACTCATATATTCTGTTTACCCAATAAATTCATTTAGCCAATTGTTGAAACAGAAAAAGAGTAGAACGGGTATATCTTCTAGTACAATTTTAGTGTTTACATTTAGCATATACAAACGGCATCAGGATGTTTTATTCTTCAGATCTGCAAATTCAGAGCAAAGAATTTAGCAGAATATCGCTGACTTGGCAACTTTTCTTAAACGTTGTCAAATTTACGGAAATGTCGCCAAATTGATAAAAACGACGCAAATCAATGAAATTAAATTTGTTTTTTTTTAGACGAGAGTACTGAAACTATGTTTAAGTAGCATTTGTCTGCTAATCTATTCATCCTACTTAGTAACACATTTAGCGAATTTTTAAAATGTCACCAAAATGTCATCATTGATAAAAATGTTTGTAAATCCATAAAAATATCATGAAATTGATAGAATTGCGCTTAATAAATGAAATTGATTATGTTTTGTTTGGGAATGGTATTGTGATGATGTTTCGTCAATTTGTCGCAAAATGGGACTGTCAGTTCTATAGTCCCACTTGGCGATAAATTTGGCGATTTTTTAAATTGTCGCTAAATTGACTAAAATGTCGTCGAACCTTCCATTGAGATAGAATTATTTTGACGATAAGATTTTCATCAATTCATTTGAAGCAAATGATATCATGTCATTTAGCAAGGGATGTACATCCAATGTGTTTATGTGGCATACGATTTTTATTAAATCTTTTTCGATTTGAATAATAAAGATATGTATATAAAATAAATTTCATTGACATTGCATTTTTGACTGGATAATATCAATTACGGTCTTCAAGTTTGAACATTATTATTATTGATATTTTCAGGGACTGTTGATTCAGGAATTATTGATATTTTCAAGTTAATATGCCATTGTTTTATTATGACAAAAATTGTTGAAACTCATATATTATACGTTGTACGAGTAATCATCTATAAATGTACGGGTATATTTTTTAATCTACGAGAATATAAGTAGTGCAGGTATATAGGCATATATGTTGATATATATTGGCATATATTGGAATCAATTACGACCTTCTGGTATAAAGTTTACGGGGATTATTGATATTCTCAATTTATTTCGTAATCTGTTATATTTTGGCAAATATTTTTTAGACTCTTGTTGTAATACGGGTAATCTTCTACTAACACACAGGCATATCTTCTAATCTGCGACAATATAAATAGTACGGGGATATATATATATATATATATATATATATATTCCCATATAATTTCAGTGCTTTCATTCTGGCATATATTGGAATCAATTACGGATTTATTGATATTTTCAATTTATACATGTAATCTACTAATACAGGTTATATCTTCTAATATTCGAGTATATAAGTAGTACGGATCCCATACAATTTTAGCACTTTTATTTTGTATATATTGATTCAATTTCATATTTTTTGTATATTTGCTTTCAAAAGGGGACCGGATGTTTTATTCTTCAGATATGCCAGTGAAGATAATTTTGCATGGTGAGAACAGATATTCTTACACTTCTCTTTAGGAGCAATAAATTTAATATTTTAACATAATTTTCACATGATTGTCAATTATAAATTTCTTTATATTATATACTCCGTACAAAGAACGAGTATGTTGCTAGTCTATATAAATAAAATTGAAAATCTGTCTGTCTGCCCCATCATCACGAGAGAACGGCTGAACCAAATTCGATGAAATTTTGTGGGTAGCCTTGAAATAGCCCCACTTAAAATTTAGTCTATATTTGGAGTTTCTACAACCAGTGGTTCTTGATATATTAGTAAAAAACAAAACTTTTGTTTGTCTCATCATCACGGGAGAACGTCTTAGCCGATTTTAATGAAATTTTGTGGGTAGGCTTCAAATAGGCCCTCTTAAATTTAGTCCAAGTTTCGAGATTCTGAGATCAGGGGTTGTTGAGACATTAATAAAAAACGAAACTTTTTCCTAGGAATTCTACTCTCTAACTCCTTGGCTCCTTCAAACGAAAAAGTTGAAAATCGTTTCTTTCAAACATGAAAGTGAATTAAAACTTTATCTGTGAATTTGGTGGCAGATTTTTGCGCCAAATAGTCACTTTCTGAAATCATGAATTGTTTGAAAACATGAATTTAAATGGAAAATCTGTCACCATGGTTTATTTTTCACAAGCTCAACGACGAAAAGTATTAAGAAATCAAAATGGTTAATTAATTTTAAGCATTCTATGAGGATATATCATGTTGCTCGGCAACGCAGTTAAATTAAATTTGTTTATTAATGTTTATTATTATTTTTTCGATTTGCATAATAAATAAATGGATATAAAAATATATCTTATAAATGCACGGTTTGATTTTTCTTTTAATTATATTAATTGCGGACTGCGTACATCACTTCCATTTATTCTGGCAAAGAGTTTTCAAGCTCATATATTGTGTTTAGCTAATAAACTCATATATTGTGTTTAGTCAATAAATTCATTTAGTCTATTGTTGAAGCAGAAAAAGATTAAAACGGGTATATCTTCTAATACAATTTTAGTGTTTTCATTTAGTATATACAAACGGGATCAGGGTGTTTCATTCAGATCTGCAAATTCAGATCTACGAGTTTGGCGGGATATCGCTAATTTGGAAACTTTTCTTAAACGTTGCCAAATTGACGGAAATGTCGCCAATTGTCGCCAATTGACACATCGATAAATTGACGTTTTATACCTCTATTTCAATCAAGTATATTCTTACTTTCCTTGCATACATGGTATAATGTATTGGGAAAGTATTGTGACAGAAGAGGTCGAACTTGCGACTGCAGAGGGAATTTCAAGCATATCTGAACTCGAATCGAATGTTTTGAAGTGATGTATGTATATGTGTATATGTGCTAGTGTTGTTGTTGAGACCCAGACCGTCCGACCTATCAGAAAGGTATATGTGCTAGTGTGTATATGTTGGTGTGTGTATGTGTATATATGTGTTAGTGTGCGTATGTTAACTTGTGTGTGTGTGTGTGTGTGTGTGTGTGTGTGTGTGTGTGTGTGTGTGTGTGTGTGTGTGTGTGTGTGTGTGTGTGTGTGTGTGTGTGTGTGTGTGTGTGAGTGTGTGTGTGGACTCGATATCCCACGAAGTTAATGAAGTGTTTCGAACGAAATTTGGTACGATTATTACAATCAATGAATACTGAAACCCTATTAACTTTAAATGCAACCGAATGTTTGGACAATCCCCAATTTTTGAATGAAATTTTTAAAAATCATAAAAAAATCCGAACTTCCAATAATGTTATATAAAATAATCATTTCTTAGCTAAGTTTTCATTTGAAAGCGCATGACACAAACTTTATAACTCTTTCAAAAACCATTTTCAAGATATTGCACGTTTTACAAATAAATATATACGAGAAATTTCATAAAATTAAAAAGATGCTAACTGTCGTGAAATGCCTTTTTGTCGTGCAATATTATGCACCAAATTTGTTAACAAACTTGTCGGAGATCTAGTTTGTTCCATTTACGAGAGAAAATACTTTATGATGTGAATATATGCTTAGGATACCTCTGACTGAAAGCAGAAAAACGTAAAAATTTTGGACGCTTATATCTCCGAACTTAATAGATAAAAATGCGTAAATAATTTCTACTCGTTTCGTCGAAAATACAGTACAGATTATAAATACACATTAATAATTTCAATATTTTATTTATTTATTTATTTATTTTTTAAACCGAAATATTTTTGTCTGAGAGATTTTTTGCTTCATTTTGCATAATTTCACTCGAAATATATTCGAAACTATGAAAGATAGATATAAATAACTAAAGATAAAAATGTTTAGTAGGAAATTTAGTTTTTATTAACACTTTACAACATAGTTGAAAAGTGTTTATGACTTTTTTACACTTAACAACATAGTTGAAAAGTGTTCATGACTTTGTTCATGCTGTCTGTCTGTTCGTTAGCACGATAACTGCCGTAAAAATGACTTAATCAAAATGAAATTTTAGTCTGTTGTTCAGACGGTCTATGGGACCTATGAAAATATAAATGAATAATATCACCCAATTAGTTTTGGATTGAACCTGGGTTGAAGAAATGAAATACATTGAACCCTATTGAACCTAATTTTTCAAACATTTTTTAAGCGGATTTAAAATTCACAAATTGCTTCGAAAGTTTTATGAAATATTCAAATTAACCAATATAATATATAAAAAAAATTTCAGCAAAATATATTCAGTAGTTTTTTTAAATAAAAATTAAAATAATAATTACGCCTTTTATATGAAGCGATCACGTGACCATTATATGAAGAGATCACGTGACCCACTTCAAAGTAAAATATGGCATCCATCTTGTGTCAAAATCGTGATTTTTTAAGTTCTTTTTAATTCATATTGAGTGTTGTATCCGTCCTAAAACCGCTTTATTTATGCTTAAATCCTGTGCATCTACATACTGAAGCAACGCAATTACTATATTTTTCAATTTAAATGATCACCCAACTTTGATTATTTCTACACCGAAGCCTAATTTTCACTTATCGGAAATGTAAACAGCAAAATATGTAGAATGAGTTGTATAAGAATTGCTACATTTCTTTAACGCAAAATTATTTAGCTCATGGAGTCTACAATATAGCTGATATGAATGAAACATTCATTGATTTTACAGAGTTTTGAGCATAGAGTTTAATTACTTGTACCTTCATGGTCTTAAGTTTTTAAATAAAATAAATTATTATAGTATTGTGATGAATGGAAAAAACCTTATGAATGAAATGCTGCTTTTATATAGAGGCGATTTATATTTCAATGACATCATTTGAATAAAGTTCATTTGTTTTCAATGAAGTTTTCAAATATAATAAATTATCGTAGTATTATGATAATTTTAAAAACATTACCGAGGAATGTATCGCATTTTAGAGATGTTTAAACCAGGCAATTTATATTTCAATGCCGTCATTTGAATGAAGTTCATTTTTTTCGATGAAGTTTTAAGTTTTCAAATATAATAAATTAATGTAGTATTGTGATAATTTTTAAAATATTACCGAGGTATGTATCGCATTTCAGATATGTTTAAATAAAATTGCATTGAAGTTGGAACGTGTTTCATAATCAATGCTTTATGCATGATTAATCTTTCTTGTTTATCTTGATTTTATAACACACTCAAGTCGCTTCGAAATTTAATGTAGAAGTTTATTTGCAAATTCGGGATCATTTAAGTATCCCCCCCCCCTTGCAGTATTGACTTTAATTGAAGCTCCGACGAAATGTTAAATTTGCAAATTAATGATTCAATTCTTGCTAAATATGCTGTAGAAGCTATAGATATGGAAACTGGGAAGATTTAATGATTTCAAAGCAACTGAAATCAGTCAACTGTACAAAACCAGTTCTGAAAATTAAAATAATCTATATGTTTCATGTTAATGTGTTGATAAAATATGACGTTATTCATGTGCCCGAATTTCTATGCAAAAGCTTTAAAATTATTTTAAATATATATTTTTATTACATTTATTGCGACCTTAATACAATTTTAGACATGTATATCATTGTGCTTTCATGAATACTATTTCAAGAACTCCAGGCGAAGACATACACCAGTCCATCTTTATTCCTATTTTGCCGTATTTCACTGTCCGACCCAGGTTTGTATTCTTCATCCGATTTCCTTCAAACTATTATATTTTCCGTCAGCAAAAAAATTGTTAAATGTAAACTCTTATCAATAAATTTATATAGTATTTATGAAAATTGTTTTGCTATCACAAATCAATTTAAATATCTGTATATATTTGAGTGGTACATTTATCGTTTAAATTGAACTAAAAGTTTGGGGTTTTTGGTTTTTGTCTTTTAATTTTGTGAAATTTTTTTTACAGTATTTTGTCTCTGAAAGGTGGTAATTTGTCTGAATTTACACCAACAATTATTCTTCGACTATTGTCATGTTGTTGTTGAGACCCAGACCGTCCGACCTACCAGAAAGGTGTAAGGTAACAGTTTGGACGACCGAGAAGTTCCACCCAATTTAGACCGGAACCCAGTGGGGGAGGCATCCACAGGGACCGTGCCCTCCTTCCCCTACCACCAACCTCTCGGAAGGACTTACGGACCCACATGTTTAACGTGATCGTACTCTGCGTAAACACGGCGGCAGTTTTGGCAGTGGCGGGAATCGAACCTGGGTCTACCGAATGCAATTCCCGCGCGTTAACCACTGGACTACCGCGCCCCTAGACTATTATTATGTGCTAAAACTCATCTTTACAATATTTTACTTTTAAATAATTGCGGGCTAAGAATAAATGTTCGTTGTTCAAATATTTCAGGCCGTTACCACATCAATGTCATAGAAGTAGCAATAAAAGCGAAATAAACATTGAAGACTTTTTTGCTTTCACCTCCGTCCAAACTGTCCACGTTAAATATGTGAGTCCGTAAGTCCTCCCGAGAGTTTGATGGTACGAGAAGGAGGGAATGGTCCCTGTAAATACCATTTCAGCTGGGTTTCGTTCTAAATTGGCTGGCACTTCCAAGCCGTTCAAACAGATACCTTACACCTTCGGATGGGCTGGGCTCAGATAGTAGACGTAAAATATATTAATAGTATTGTATATGTCTATGGGTCGGACGGTCTGGATCGAAGAAGAAAAATATTTTTTTACAACTTTATAGTACATAATACCATTATGTTAACTTATCATTTCAGTTTACACATGGAAATGTCGTAAAATGTATGTATGGTTGTCCTGCTTGACATTTCCATTATTTCTTATATTTCCATTGATTACGCATTTTACACTTTGGTGAGATATTTATATGGCAATTAGTTTTATCAACTGTGCAGTATTACATTGGAAATATACTATATCTCATCTAACAAACACATTTTAAACATTTCTGGCAATATACTGCAAAATAGGATAGGTTGGGGGTACAATCGAACACAGTTTTCTTGCAAACTTTTTACTCCAGTGCAAACAGTTTTCTTAGAAACTTTTTACTCCAATATATGGCTCTACCATGCACACATCTTCCACAAAGTTTTCAAAGTAGCTGAACATGTGAGACTGTGGCATCAGATGTAAAAGTAAGCAAGTAAAGTAAATTTTTGACTGTAAGTTATCACAAAAAACTATTATTGGAAACGGCATGCTTCTGGCTGCACTAGAGTACAGCTGTCAATACGGTATATGAATTAAAACAGAATTTGTGCATATATGATGGCAATAATTTTTTGATGTAAATAACATCCATACCTAGGAGATCTCTGGCTGAAATCGAAGCGCTACGAAAAATGTAAACAATTTAGGCACTTAAATCTTCTAGCCTCATAGATAAATATGCAAACAATTTTACTCGTTTTGTCAGAAATATGGCACAGATTATGAATATATAAAAAATAATTTCAATATTTTGAACTTTTTATTTTCGAAAAATCTAATTTTTTTTTTATCCCAGCAAGTTTTAGGTCAAAATTAAGTAGGCTAGATAGGTAGGTCAAAACTAAATAGGCGAGATAAAAACTAGGTAAGACCTATGCCTTTCTTATTAGATCTAATGATGTAGGCCATACAGCTCATTAACGTGCAAGCGTTGCACATTAATCCTATTGAAGGACATCAAATATTTATTTCAAATTTTCATTGCACCCCATGTCGATTTCATTGTACCCCATATGATGTTCTATAGTGCACCGTGTTGGGTTACTGTGGAACAATTTGCATAACTTGAGATTATAATTTTTCTTGCTAAATATTTATTACCAATCCTAATTTATTTTACATATTCTTGAAGCCAATGAATCTGCGATTCTGAGGATACTTTGTTTCTGTAACATAAATAAATCGTAACCAAGATATTTGGTGTTTTTTAAAAGTTTTCCACTGTACCTCAACCTCTACCTCTTTTATTTATTTGTTTATTTTAGCAACATTCACAAGTGATTCAGTTTTTTTTTTTTTTTTAACCATTTTCAATTTTATTAGTCTTCCTTAGAGTGTTTTTATTAATAACTGTACGAAGTTCAACTCTATAATTTTAAAATGTACAATAATTCTGATTTTCATCTCTTATAATAAGCATTTACCTATGCTAAAACACATTCTCTGGGGAACTTATATTCTTCCTGAGGAACACAACATTATATAGAAAAAATAAAAGTAAATTATTTATAAATGTATTTTAAACTATTTAGAGCATTTGACTGAATTCTGAATAATAATACTTTTATATTAAAAGAATTAGCAAAATATTAAAATTAATTTATTCGATAAACTATTTTAAGACATTAATTTGCAATATGTGAAATTATATTAATTTGGTATAAGGATCATCATACGTTAGTGGGAAAATATAAATACGAAATTAATATAGAACCTTCGTATAAGTACAGCATTTTATACAAAATTACAAAAGTATAAATACAAAATTATATTGTATGATGTATTTATACCAGGATTTTATATTTATTTAGTTTTTCAACAGCAATTTTTGTACGGTTTTTGTTTTTTAATGACACAACTAATTTTATTATATTAGGATCGTGCTTCTATTGCAGATAATAACATTCATAAACCAATTTCGCGCATCGTTTAATTATATTGTTTGAAACATAATTTCAATATCAATACTTTATTCTATGATTCTGTATATGTGTATATAAAATACATAAAAATATTTAAAAATATTTAAAAATTTAGAACATATTAATATTCTATAGTTTAAAAGAATCGAATTGTCAAAAATTTAAAAACTGTAATTAAAAATTAAATCGTAGGTGCTTGTATTTCAGGATAAAAAATTATTTTTGTTCACTTTGTTGTATTCTATAAATACGAGGAACGCTCCTATTGTAATGGATTTGGCCGTCTGTCTGTCTACATGTAACACAGCAAAAATCACGAGGTTGAGTTTTACAAGCACTAAATTTATAGTATCTAAAGACAATTTTGTCAAGCCAAAATATAAGGTATTAAAATAAGTTAACATTTGAAAAAATTAGTAGCAATTTTATATTTTTACTCCATTGTACCTTATGGGATACTATAAATACGAGGAACGCCCCTATTGTAATGGATTTGGCCGTCTGTCTGTCTGTCTACATGTAACACAGCAAAAATCACGAGGTTGAGTTTTACAAGCACTAAATTTATAGTATCTAAAGACAATTTGTCGAGCCAAAATATAAGGTATTAAAATAAGTTAACATTTGAAAAATTAGGAGCAATTTTATGTTTTTACTCCATTGTACCTTATGGGATAAAAAACATCTCGAATTGAGTTAAATTAAAAAAAAAATCTGATGTGGGAAACACATGACTTTCCTTATATAATGTAATGAATTTACTACTTTTACAGTAAAATATATAGGTTTTTCTTATAGTAGATACTAATATTCTTTCCAAGATATTGAATTTTCGACAATTAGTCGTCATTTTCATTGATTTTGCGTCATTTTTATCCATTTGGCGATATTGCCGTTAACTTGGCAACATTTTCAAAAGTCGCCAAGTTGGCAACAATCCGCCGAATCCGTCGACAAAATCTCGCCAAGCGTTATGGACGAAGAAATAAGTTATTCTTACAGCACATAAATGACTATTGGCGTTCAAATACAAAAGTATTACTCAAAGTGATGATATCAGAATGATATCATTCAATTGAAGTGATGAAAGAATGATTCAGTGATGAAAGAATTCAGTGATGAAAGAATGATAGTGATGAAAGAATGATATCATTCAATTTATCACATGGTATTACATATGAAAAGTGAACATGTTTCTCAATAGGAAATATTTTTTTTTTATTTTATATGACTTTTTGATAATTTTTTTGAAAAATGTGCAATATCTCGAGAACGGTTCATGTTAGCGTTCTAAAATTTATGTCAATCGTTTTCTAATGAAAAATTACATAAGAAATGTCTATTTGCGTAACTTTATTAGTGGTTTTGATTTTTTGACGATTTTCTCAAAATTTCATTCGAAAATTTAGGGGGGTTCTGAACATTCGATTGCGTATAAAAACAATAAGCTTCGTATTGTGATTTTTGTACCAAATTTGGTTCGAATCGGTCCATTCGTTCGTCAGTTATCGTCTCCACAGACTCACTGACACACACACACACACACACACACACACACACACACACACACACACACACACACACAGACATCACTTCAAAAATGTTTGATTCGTGATCAGGGATGGTTGAAACGTGCTCTCCCGTCGAAAACTCGAATTCGAATTTTCGACCCCGTCACAATACTTTCCTTATACATTATGTATATAAGGAAAGTAAAAACTCAAAATGTACAATGGCTGGATTTAAATCATATATAACACGAAAGGGATTACATTAAACTGCAAAATAAACTTTATTTGAAAATAATCTGTCAGTTAGATCGAAAATTACAGGTTGTCAAATGAGCATAATAAATAAAACTGCTGCTTGTGAGAATAAAACTTTTAATACTGCTTTAATTTTCATATACCTGTTTTATTTAAGGAAGTACTGAAAGTTTTATTTTAAATGAGCAATAAGGTTAAAAATATGATTTTATAAATAGATGTAATTAGAAAACTAATGCATCCAGAAAGTTTATATTTTGCATAGTTCTTAATAGTGTGACGGGTTGCAAAACAGCAAGTTTAAAAAAAAAAAACGAGGAAGTTTATACTGACTTGTAATAGAATGACTTCTATAAGTCATTATACCGCATGTCAAATTCAGCAGTTTTGACTAGTAGAATTTTATTACAGTTTGCAAAATAGTTTTGCATTGTATTTACAAATGACACTCTCTGTATAAGGATTTTTTCAATGGCATAGTTTTGTTTTGCTACCTTATACTTATTATACACTAATGATATTACGTATAACACGTACTACCATAACATACCTACCATAATATAACGTAAATACTATGCGACTCCCTAATGAAATGTACCTGATTCGCGAGCTCTAAAACTCTCGCTATAATATGAACCAAGAGTATTTAATTCATAATTCCCACAAAGCTACAGGGTTTATCAGAAAATAAGTTTAATGTTAAGAAAGTTTGAATTATTGTCAACATGGCGGGGGAAATTTCCTAAAAGTCGCCAAGCTGATGACTGATCCGAGGGCTTACAGTCGAGTGGGTTTTCGACATGCCCCATTGGATTGTAATGATATAACAATTAGCGTTCTGTGATAGAAGTCAAGTTTTCGTCCATCTTTGTTGTTCTTGCTACACCCTTCTGACGCTATATAAGTCCTCAATGTAATGATAGGAATGAAATCTTTCATTTAATATTAAACTTTACGGACGTTTTTTTGTGCAAATCATTTCACAAATTTGATGAATCAAGAATTGCTATAAAAAAGTATTGAAAAATGGTATGATTGAAAAAAAAAAGTATTTATATATTTGTTTAAGAAACTTTAAAAAGGGTAAGAAATATTTGCCGTACACATTTAAATTTAAATTTTAAAAGCTGAAATTTAAAAAAAAAAGAAAAATACGGGAATGATTTCACCTAAATGATCTTAACTGAGTTTTACCACTCCAGGTGTAATGAATACGCCAAAACTAAAACTGAATATTTCGAAAAATGTTCTTTTGACGGACTAAAGATTCTCTTCTATATAAATAAAATTGAACATCTGTTTGTATGTGTGTTTGTCTCATCATCACGGGAGAACGGATGCACGGAATTTTATGAAATTTTGTTGGTAGCCGTGAAACAGACTATTTAAAATTTAGTCCACGTTTCGAGTTTCTAGAGCCAGACTTTGTTGAGATATTAATGAACAAGAAAGATCAATCATGCATAAAGAATTGATTATGAAACACTTTCCAACTGCAATGCAATTTTATTTAAGCATCTCTAAAATGCGATAGTACATTCAGAAGTAATATTTTTAAAATTATCACACTACAATAATTTATTATATTTGAAAACTTGAAACTTTATCGAAAAAAATTAACTTTATTTAAATGACGTCATTGAAATAGAAATAGTCTGGCTCTCTCTGTAAAAGCTGCAAATATTTCATTCATAAACTTTTATTCCATTCCTTTCAACCATCACAATACTACAATAATTTATTTTATTTAAAATCTTAAAACCATGGAGGTACAAGTGATTTAACTCTATACTTAAAACTTCATCGAAAAAACGTCTGCTCCTCTATTTAAAATCAATGAATGTTTCATTCATATCAGCTGTATTGCAGACTCCAGAACTAAATAATTTTGCGTTAAAGAAATTCAGCAATTCTTTTACGACTCATCCTACATCTTTATTTGTTTATATTCTCCATAAGTGAAAATTAGGCTTCGTTGTAGAAATAATCAAAGTTTGATGATCATTTAAACTCAAATATATTGTAAATGTGTTGTTTCAGAATGTAGATGCACAGAATTTAAGCAAAAATAAAGCGGTTTTAGAACAGATGCAAGACTAAATATAAATTAAAAAGAACATTAAAAATCACGATTTTGGCACAAGATGGATGACATTGAGCATTTAAACTCAAAATTGTAATTGCGTTGTTTCAAAATATAGATCCACAGAAATTAAGCAAAAATAAAGCGGTGTTAGGACGGATACAACACTAAATATAAATTAAAAAGAACTTTAAAAATCACGATTTTGACACAAGATGGATGCCATATTTTATTTTGAAGTGGGTCATGCGATCTCTTCATATAATCTGAGTATAACTATTATTTTAATTTTTATTTTAAAAACTACCCAATATATTTTTCTGAAATTTTTTTTATATTTTTTATGGAATAATTTGAATATTTCCTAAAACTTTCGAAGCAATTTGTGAATTTTTAATTCGCTTAAAAAATGTTTGAAAAATTAGGTCCTATAAGGTTCAACGTATTTCATTTTTTCAACTCGGGTTCAGTCCAAAACTAATTGGGTGATATTATTCATTTATATTCCCATAGATCCCACAGACCGTCTGAACAACATACTAAAATTTCATTTTTAAAAAGTTATTTTTATGGCAGTTATTGTGCTGACAGACAGACAGACAGACAGAATGAACAAAGTCATAAACACTTTTCAACTATGTTGTAAAGTGTTAAAAAAGAACCTCTGATAGAGATAGCATTACGCAGACGATATTATTTCCGTAAATTAATTTGAAGATAATTATGTTGCCTAGCAGCAGAATTAAATTCAATGTGCTTATAAGGCACACGATTTTTATTAAATCTTTTCAGATTTAAGTAATAAAAATTTGTATGTTTCAATAAATTTTGTCGGAATTGCATTTTTGACTGGTTTATATAAATTATGACCTTATGGCTATTATGGAAATTATTGATATTTTTAATTTCTTATGCCATCTGTTTATTTTGCGAAAGATTTTTCAAACTCATATATTGTAGTATATATCTTCTAATCTAAAGGAATATAAGTTGTACAGATATACATGTATATCTTCTAATACAATTTTAGCGCTTTCATTTTGGCATGTATTGGTTAAACTTCATATTTTTTGTAAATTTATTTACAAACTTGATTTACAAAATGATTTTCTTTTTCAGACCTGCCTGTGAGATAATTTTGTATCATATCAGAGAATCATATACTTCATTTTAGGAGAATTAAATCTTAATAGAATGTATTGAATTTAGAATACTAAAAATATTTGCACATAATTGTGAATTTCAGGTTTTTTTATATTATATATTTCGTCGAAAAATGGATATACTGCTAGTTATTAATAAAATTTTCTACAACGTTAAAAGATTGGGTGATTCGGGGTCTCAACAATCGTTTTGTAATACTCTTGATAAAAAGAAATTCTGTTTTTCTGTCACTCTTCAATCTAATTGAAAGTTAAGGCGTTTTAAAGGGTACTGATTACGAAAAATATTTTTTTCTCTTTCGTAAAAGTTGGTACATATAAATTTATGCTACTCACAAATTTATATGTGCCGACTTTTTTTTTCTTTTTCTGCGAAATATCCGACCGATTGTAACTCAATTTGGTTCAAGGATATGTTGTTAAACAAGAATATGAAAACTTTCAAACATTTTTAATGCTGTTTACAGTACATGTATGTGCATATTGAAAAAAAAAATTTGTCTGATTTTTATCAAATTTTGTATTTTAAAGTATATTGATGTGGACAGTTCGGATATGAAATGAGATTTATTAGGAGTTAAAATCCCAATTTTATTCCCTGAGTGTATTGATATGGGAAAACGCCGCATGTTCATCACCAACAATAGTTATTTTCCCAACGCGCAGGAAGTATGCCAGCTGCGAAAATTTTCAAATTAAAACTTAATTTTACAAATAATTATGAAATTAGAAGTATAAAAACTTAATTCAAGATTTTTTAACAACTGTGTACTTTCAGATCTAGAAACAGAAATGGCGACATTTAAGAAACAAGAAAGATCAATCATGCATAAAGCATTGATTATGAAACACTTTCCAACTTCAATACAATTTTATTTAAACATCTCTAAAATGAGACACATTCCTCGGTAATACTTTTAAAATGACACAATACTACATTAATTTATTATATTTGAAAACTTCATCGAAAAAAATTAACTTCATTCAAATGTCGGCATTGAAATATAAATTACCTGGTTTAAACATCTCTAAAATGCGATACATTCCTCGGTAATATTTTTTAAATTATCACAATACTACAATAATTTATTATATTTGAAAACTTCATCGAAAACAAATGAAATTCATTCGAATGACGTCATCGAAATATAGCACGCCTGGCTCTCTCTATAAAAGCAGCATTTCATTTATAAACATTTTTCCATTCATTTCATTCATCACAATACTATAATTTATTTTATTTAAAAACTGAAGACCATGGAGACACAAGTAATTAAACTCTATGCTTAAAATTTCATGGAAAAAATCGTCCTTCTCTCTGTAAAATCAATGAATATTTCATTCATATCAGCTATATTTCAGACTCCATGAGCTAAATAATTTTGCTTTAAAGAAATACAGCAATTCTAATACAACTCATTCTACATATTTTGTTGTTTACATTTTCCGTAAGTGAAAAGTAGGCATCGTTGTAGAAATATTCAATGTTGGATGATCATTTAAACTCTATATTGTAATTGCGTTGTTTTAGTATATTTATTTATGCACAGAATTTAAACAAAAATAAAGCGGTTTCAGGACGGATACAACACTAAATATGAATTAAAAAGAACTTTAAAAATCACGATTTTGACACAAGATGAATGCCATATTTTACTTTGAAGTGGGTCACGTGATCTTTTCATATCATGGTCACGTGATCGCGTCATATAAGAGGTGCAATTATTATTTTAATTTTTATTTAAAAAACTACTGAATATATTTCGCTGAAACTTTTTTTTATATATATTTTATGGGATAATTTGTATATTTTCTAAAACTTTCGAAGCAATTTGTGAATTTCAAATCCGCTTAAAAAATGTTTGAACCCTATGGGACTTAATTTTTCAATGTATTTCATTTCTTCATCCCGGGTTCAATCCAAAACTAATTGAGTGATATTATTCATTTATATTCCATAGGTCCCACAGGCCGTCTGAACAACATACTAAAATTTCATTTTGATAAAGTCATTTTTACGGCAGTTATCGCGCTAACGAACAGACAGACAGACAGATAGAATGAACAAAGTCATAAACACTTTTCAACTTTGTTGCAAAGTGTTAAAAATTAACAAATTAAAATACAGGAAAACAATGGAATCAAAATAACACATTTAAATCATCAAAATGTATTTCCATAGATTTGCGTTTTATTATTGTAGGCATCATGGAGGTAAAGAGTAACTCTCTAATTCCATGGTATGTCTTTCGTTTCGTCACGTTTTTTTAGTAAACATGAGAAAAAAATCTGATGTGAGCAGCACATGACTTTCCCTGCAGATTCAAATTCATTTTGTAATTTTTTATTTAATTATGCATTAAATTTAAGTTTAACTGCAGAAAATAATATGGATAATTTTCTGATGTTATATCCAATTTGTTTTTCCATTGCATCTTCGTTTCGTTTGGCAACTTAATTCACTTTAAATTCTTCAGGTCCTTAAAATTCCAAAACAATATCTCGAGAAAGGTTTATACTAC
The DNA here is from genome assembly GCA_951213105.1 of Amaurobius ferox. NCBI lineage: Eukaryota > Metazoa > Arthropoda > Arachnida > Araneae > Amaurobiidae > Amaurobius > Amaurobius ferox. Next base: position 156,317,883 of record OX578138.1, read on the forward strand.
TGTCTTGGGGGTCAGAGTAATTCGCTTAAGTGTCAAACTTTACATGTAGAACAAGTACTTAATTAATATATTTCATCAATTTTAGTCATTTACTTCAGAGTTTCACTATGTTGCACATATAGTATTTTATTTTAGATCGAATATATTGGATTTGCGAGTCATTTCGCAAAAAAAGGCAGATTCTTTTTTCCGAATCGTATCAAAATCTAACCAGCATCACAGTATCCTACGAGCGATTTATCTACCACATTTTGTGTAATTTGGTCAATTTGTTTGTCAGCTAGAGTGGATACATAGAATTTTTGAGAGCCATTTAGCAATAAAGGCAGGTTCATTTATCCATAATCGTACCTAATCGTAATAAATCTAATCCGCACCAGGATCGCCCAAAAGTGACTTATCTACCAAATTTTATGAAATTTAGTCGATTAGTTGAGTTAGAGTGGAAATATACAATTTTTGCGGACCATGTCGTAAAAAATACAGGTTCTTCTCTTTCGAACCGTATCAAAATCTAATCAGAACCAGGGTGACCCACAAGTGACTTATCTACCAAATTTTGCAAAATTTGATCCATTAGTTTTCAGTTAGAGTGGATACAGGCAATTTTTGTGGGCCATTTCGCAGGAAAAGGCGGGTTATTTTATCCCGCATCGTACTCTAAACTAAACACATGTGACTTACCTAACAAATTTTATGAAATTCGTTCCATTAGTTTTTGAGTTAGAGTAGATACATACATTACACAGACACACAGACAGATAGACAGACAGACAGACAGACGCACACACACACACTCTCACACACACACTCTCTCTCTCTCACACACACACACACACACACACACACACACACACACAGGCGTCATGCTAAAAATAGTTTTTTCTTATTCTAGAGGTCTCAAAACGTATAGATCCGTCGAAAACTCGAGTTGCGATTTTCGGCATGATTCTAATCCTTTCCCTATACATTACCATGTATTGCAGGGAAAGAAAAATAGGGTAGTGAAGCTTAATATTGGCCTCCTTTTTAACTTTTGTACAAGAATTGTTATTCATATCCGAAGTGCCGCTGGGCCTATATTGTATTTTTACGCACGCTATTTGTAGGAAACGTAGTGAGCATGCGCAGTTTCACCCTGTTACAGTTAGTTTTAATAATTGAAATTGTGATGCTACAAATCTTCGTGCAATTTCATGTATGTACTTAAAATTTCATCTTTCTACCTATTGTAATTTTCAAGTAAAAGGAATAACAAAATTCAGGCAAATGTTAATTTCGCATCGTTAGAAATGTAAAATGGACGCTCGGCCATAAATATGTTAATTTCAGTGGGCAAATGTTAATACCATACTAGGACATGAAACACTACATACTCGCTTTAATTTCTTTTTAATTTGCATATAATTTTTAACATTTTCTGAAATGCACACTATAGTTCCAATATCTAACTGCAGGCTACAACTAACTAGCAGTGTACTACTGGCAAATTTTAGATATTTTCCCCAGTAGTTGGCGCTACCAAATGAAAATATATACCCTGTCTTGTTCTGCCTCGCCTGATTTCTCTTAAATAGACTAAAATATGCAGATTCCATGGTCGAAGTCGAAAATTCCGCATATTTTGATGTCATTGTAAATACTGAATGCACAAATAATAAATAATCTTATTTATTAACGGTATTTTTTAATATAAATAACTAACTGTAATGCTTGCAGCTAATGGTCACATTTCTAACAATCATTTTTAGCATTGACTTTTGTAGTCGTCCCTTTTCGAAGGTGAACCTTTAGCAAGCACAGCTAACGATAGATACGCCGCGCCGCAATGCTGGCACATGCATAATCCGCTTACTATATAAGCAATAACAACAAGCGCACCCCATGCATTAACGATACGCCCATTGAGGCCCGTTACGCGGGCAGGTCGCAACTTACGATAGACACCAAGATTCACGACCTTTGCTCAAAAGTACCTCCCACGGACGCTTTTATCTAGCAAGCCTTATTACTTATTGTTGTAAAACAATACGAGACATATTCATTGCTGTAAGTTGTTCAGCAATACATTTATAGGCCTGACTTTCAGTGGCTTGGGTAGATTTTTGCTAATAATTAAAAACTATTATTTTTTAATTTTTGAATATTTTGCGCCCAAGATCACTTTGCCACTTATTTTTTAAAAACGCGACTTTATACGGTAATAATTTGCGTTTTAAATTGCAGGACCCACATATATAAATACTAAAACGGTCGGACGCGTTTTAATAGTGTAAATAAATTATAATTTATAAAAACAATAAAAAATATTAATCAGAGAGAATCTCTCTTTCCCAGTTGCATAAAATTCGCTTGATTTACGCTTGCATTTGTTATCCGCTATTTCTTTACTCGTATTTTTAAAATACACTTTTTTTTTCTTTTTCGTAATGGCGGGAAACAGAGGATCCAAAGTAATGGGATCACCTCGCGTACTGTTTCGGGAAATCAAAACATTCGAACTGCTCTCATATTTAATGTTCACGCATAAAAGACATTCCCCATGCATCTTTTGGACGAACAGCTCAAGCCAGAGAGGTGAAGAAGTAGCTAAACTCATTGCAGACGTCACCGGCTGGTGTAAATTTAGCTTCCTCTCCCAAACCGCCAGACACTCAAACTTCGGAATGCAGATTTTTCATGCCACAGGAATATCCTAAGCGAAAGAAGTGGCAACTGGGAAAAAGATGGGGACGAGACTTTTTCCTTAATCCATTGAAGACGATGCGCTCACACCCTTACGAATTACACTCTTGCGCTCACGAATTACGAAGACAACAAAGAAAATGTTTATATTTGAATTTTTATGCACAAAAAATATTTTTAGCTCTATAGCCGCAAAAATATTTTAGCATATTTCCTGTCTATCAAATCTGTATAAAATATTGAAAATCCTGTGTGAGACACAAATCCCGTGGAGAAAACATATTTAGAAAAATAAAATATGAAAATTCCTCTATAGATTTCAAAGGCAGTAATTATATCCCAGTATTAAAATATCTGATGTGGGCAGCACATGACTTTCTTTATATAATGCAATGAATTCACTACTTTTACAGTAAAAGAAAATAGGTTATTCTTATAGTAGATACTTATATTCTTTCCAAGATATTGAATTTTTGTCAGTGAGTCATCATTTTCATGGATTTAGCGTCATGTTTATCCATTTGGCGAGTTTTTCGTTCATATTGCAGCATTTAAAAAAGCCGCCAATTTGGCGACATTCCACCAAATTCGTCGCCAAAATCTCGCCAAGCGTTATGGGCGGAAAAATAAGTTATTCTTGCAGCAGATAAATGACTATTGGCGTTCAAATACAAAAGTATTACTCAAAGTACCTTTTTTCATGAATGGAACGAGCTAGATCCACGAGAATGATGCCATCAACTTTATCGCATGGTATTACATATGAAAAGTGAACATGTTTCTCAATAGGAAATATTTTTTTTTATTCTATATGATTTTTTGATAATTTTTTTGAAAAATGTGCAATATCTCGAGAACGGTTCATGTTAGCGTTCTAAAATTTATGTCAATCGTTTTCTAATGAAAATTTACATAAGAAATGTCTGTTTGCGTAACTTTATTAGAGGTTTTGATTTTTTGACGATTTTTCAAAATTTCACTCGAAAATTTAAGGGGGTTCTGAACATTCGATTGCTTATAAAAGCAATAGGCTTCCAGTGTTTACGTATTGTAATTTTTGTACCAAATTTCGTTCGAATTGGTCCATTCATTCGTCAGTTATCGTCTCCACACACACACACACACACACACAGACATCACTTTAAACATGTTTGATTCGTGATCAGGGATGCTTGAAACGTGCTCTCCCGTCGAAAACTCGAATTCGAATTTTCGACCCCGTCACAATACTTTCCTTATACATTATGTATATAAGGAAAGTAATAATGGGTTGTTAGTTCATGGTAATTCATGTGGCTTCCCTCTCATGCGGATGACTAAATATGTACTAGTTTTTGAATACGTAATTTAACGTATAAGACGCAATAGAAATCGCAAAATAGTTTAAATGACAATTAGCCGCTCAGGTGTTTCACCCCCACTCTGCTGACCCAAATCACCCATGTATACTGTAGGGCTTTGCAAGTTAGTACCAAACTTTGTTTCAATGGATTTAGAAAATTTAGAAGAAAAACGGGTACAAAAATTTGTAGTGCAAAATGCTCATGACCGTGTGTGTACAGCGAATGAATGGCAACAGCAAAATTTTTAAAAAGTCCAACGTTTTTCACATTCATGTACATAACAACCTTTAATTTTACCAAATTTTATTTCAATTGGTTGAGTTGTTTGAGATATAATTCAAACGTTTAAGTAGTTCGATATACTATATTGTAATCTACTGAAGAGTGCGCATGTTCGTACTGAACAGGACACAGTCAAATTTGCAATAAAATCGCAGCGTTATTTTCATCTTTATAAATTCCATATTTGTAGAAAATTTTATTTCAATTTATTCATTAGTTTAAGAGAATAAGTACTAGTTGTGTCGATTTTAGACAGACAGCAGACTGACAAACAAAAGAAATGCTGCAACGTTATTGTTTTTTGTTTTTGTTTTTGTTTTTTTCGTAAAATGAAACTTTTAAAATGTATAGATTTTCAATTTAGGTAGATTTTTAATTTAGCCGAAAAATATTTTCATGAAAACAATAATTCTTTATAACGAAAGATAAGTAAAATCTTATTCTGTATTGCAACTGTACTAACCTTATGAAGTATTTTCCATGGTAGAGCATTTTTAGAATCAATAAAGTATACATCAAATACTTAATATGTGCTGGAATTTGTTAGCAAGCTAATACAAATCTAATACTACGTAGGAAAACTAGATGTATAGCACATTTTTGTATTCGATAAATAAATATGGGATGATATTAGCACACATGAATTTCCCTTTATACTGCGATGAATTTACCTTTTTAAAAGTCTAATAATCACATGTACGATTTATGAGTCAATATTATTAACGTTAAACTAATATATCGTAAATTGAAATTTAGCGTTTTTGTTGACGACGATGTGGTACTTATATAAGTACTTACTTAAGTATTTAAATAAGTCCATTTGAACAATACATAAATAAATTACCTTACATAGTATATGTAAAACAAAAGTATTGTGATAAGGTCAAAAATCTAGCTCTCGAATTTAGATGGATCTACACATTTCGAGTATCCTTGAAATAGGAATCAACCATTTTTTTTTAAAGATATATGTGTGTATGTGACGTTGTGCATAATATATGTCAAATTGAACAAATTGAACAAATCAAATGAAATTTCATACTAACGATTACTTCTATCGATGAACTTCAGGGACCTATGGATTTCCAGGATTAAAAAACTAAGAGAATGAAACCCTGAATTTTTCGAATTTTTTTTTTTCGAAAATCGATGAAACATTAAAAACCATGATTGCGTTTTAAAAGGGTATAAAAATACATATATTATTTGTAGCTTTTTATTTAAGAATAGTAACATAATTTACAGGACGCTAGAATATAGAGATATTTCACGTATTATATTTAAAAGAAAATACCATTTCAAAATAATTAAATTATTTCTAAGTACTTTTAATCTGAAATTAATTGACAGCATTGTTTTAGTGTTATTATGAATCGTTGAATAGCATTTCGCCTGATTATTTCCATCAGTATACTTCGGATGCCTATTGATTTTGGAAGAATTCAGACCACATGGACATCTTCAATTTTTTTTACTCTTGTCCGAAAATAGAAAACAAATTATAAAAATATAGTTATGTTGATATTTATGGTAAAAATAGTTAATAGTAATAAACATGTAAACTTCGTTCACACGTATATAAATGTGGCAGTGAATAAATTATTTTTAAAGTCAGTTTAATAATTTATTTTTTTAGACTATGGTCGGTTTTTAATCATATTCATTTCAATAAAACACCCAATTGAATATACTTAAGCCAAAATATATTCTTTTCATAGTGAAAGACGTCCAAAGCAGCATTTTTCATTATAGATTATAGTTTTCCGCGTATGGAACAACGTCCACAAAATATAAAATTAAATAAATTGTATTCTAATCTTGCGAATTAAAAAAAAATACTATATAGTTTTAGTTATTACTAAAATTAATATACATTCAAAATTTCAGAAATATGTGTTCTTGTTTTAGACTGTTCTCGTCAGCACAAAACGTAAAAATATGTGTACATAAAATCATTCCAAACGGTGTTGAAAGAATTCAAAGTGCATTCTTTAATTAATAAAGTCTTTAATTTCCTCAAAATCTCGAATTCGAAAAATTTTCGAAATATACTTTATTTATACTAATACTTTATTACTAATACTTTTATTACTAATACTTTATTTATATTAATATATGAAAAATAATGTTGTAAAAATGAAGGGACAGCACAAAAGACTAAAGAAGTGAATGTCTGATGTACCAGAGAATGTTCATCTGCTCAAAACACCCAATGTTAAACTTTTTCTATTTTTACTACCTATTTTATTTAAACTAATAATATTATTTGTGTCCTTGTCTTTCACGCGTAATATATGTTATTTTTTGGTTTATAATTATTTTAAATAGATTCTGAATATGTTTTAGATTTATAATTCATCGCTTAAATGTTGTCGTTTCATATTCTAATAGGTAAGGCTCTCGAGGAGAGTGTCGAAGCCCTTTAATTTTGTATGCTATTGTTTACATTTTTATTCAAAATTATTCAGATTATTTTGCACTATATTGCATGCTACTGGCTGTATTTTTATTCAGAACCTACCTATAACTCAAAAATTAATTTCTATCCGGTATAGCAATTAAGAAATTTGGCCAAGAGGGTCAAAAGTCCTAAACTCGTAAGGGTCGACTTCCTCATGTTTGAGCTGATTCAATTTAATTTAATTAGTATATAAAGAAACATATATAAAGTGTCGTTTGAATACTGTATTTTCTATATACGATGTGAAAAAAAACTCATAATTACAACAACCACTTTGCTTTTCTTTAACTTAGATTATCCAATTAAAACACCACACACATTAGTTTTTAAATAAGAAAATTTCAAGCGATAGTTTTCTTAGTTAAAACATAGGTAGACATCACGTGAAAAAAATGTCAAATCATCGTAGTGTGCACTGCTAAAAATGTAAATACTGCAAACTTCCGTTAATTCAGCATCCAATGATTCTGCAAGTCTGATAGTCCGGCACGCTTCTCAAACGGTATTCGGATTCATTCGACTGTATTCGAAGATGTTTTGAACTCACGTCATTATGCAGATATTTGCTCATTGAATTTTACTTTCTACAGTATAATATTTAAATTAAGTTACATGCTTTTTCACATATTGTGTGATATCTAGTCTGTGTAACGTTTTAAGAAAATAAATATCACATTTATTGTCCCTTACTTTGTTCAAAATTGTTGTTTCCCATACCTTACCCCATTTTATTTTGACATCCGATAATTTGGCAATTTGGTGATCCGACATCACTGAAGTTCGGAACGTGCTAAATTTTCAGGAGTTTACTGAAAATCGAAAAACTCTTCTTGAAATTTTCGTTTTCTTCATTTACCGTAAAACATACATATCCCCTAAAAAACTTTAAAAAGGTAAAAAATAAATAAATAAATAAACCAAGCTTGAAATAAAAAAGAAAAGTAAAACATCACTAAAAATATGGAAGTTGTGTCTAAAAAAATGTTGTGATATCAAATTACCAAGCTTATTACATTTTTACTTTCTCATATTATGTAATATAGTATAGAGAAAGTATAGTTTCCACGAAAATTTTCGAATTCGAGATTTTGATGCCAATATATGTTTTAGGACCTCTTGAACAAATTTTAACTATTCTTGGAGTGATGTCCGTCTGTCTGTGGTCTTTTTTTTGTGTGTGTGTACACGGTAGCTGCAGCAAATATTAACGAATTTTCACGAAACTTTATATTCGGCTTTGTTAGCGAAAAATCTAAACTAGATAGAATTTTTTAAAATTCGAGCGAAAAGTTCTAAATTTATTCAAAATCTTAGATTTTTTTTTAAATGCAGCATAGGACAAAATTTGACATAATCATGCATAAAAGGGGTTATTTATGGCTTAATGATCACGAGACTTGATAGTTTCAATCATTGTTGTGAAAAAAAGCAATGATACAAGTTTTGTATTCATGATGTCATCAGCCCCCCCCCCCCCCTGCGCTCGGGGGAGGGGGGGAAGTTACACTGTCAAGTATGGTATAAATTGAAAAAATTTTCAAGCATTTTTAAACGAAGGGTAACGTGTTATAATTGTGATCATTTGGACCAACAATACAGATTTTTTCTTGAAAAAAGAATTGTAAAAATTCGCAAAAAAAATATCACAAGCTACTTAAAATTTACTTTAAGAACCCATTTCTCAATCCGTCCGTCTCTGTAACGTTAGGCGACAAATTTGGTGAGATATCGCCAACTTGGCGACTTATTTCAATGTTGCGAAATTAATGAAAATGTCTCCAAATCGATAAACATGTCGCCAAATCTATAAAATATGTCGTCAAATTAATAAAAATAACGATAAATCAATTAAATGTGATTTGTAAGGAGATAGTACTGTAATGATGTTTCGGTAACGTTTGTCTGTCAATTCAACCATTCCACTTGGCTTCAAATTTGGGGACTTTTTTCAAATGCCGTCAAATGGAACAAAATATCGCCAAATAAAAGAAAGAAAATGTCTCCAAACTGATAAAAATGACGCATAATTGATGAAAATTCAATATTTTGCAAAATTAAGTTCAATTTCCTTGATAATCAAATGTACTTTGTAAGAATTATTAATTTAATATCTTAATAACCCATTTCTCCATCCGTCCGTCCATAACGCTTGGCGAAAAATTTGGCGAGATGTCGAAAATTTGACAATTTTTTTATGTTGCCAGATTGACAAAAATATCGCCCAATCGATAAAAAATATCGCGAAGTTGATAAACATGACGCTAAATCAATAAAATTAATTGTGTTTTGTTAAGAGATAGTATTGTAATGATATACCGGTAACGTTTGTCTGTCGATCTAACCGAATCTGGAAAAATCTTTATTCCAAATAGTCACAATTATAGCATGTTACCTGGTACGATTGTAAAATTTGAAAAAAAAAAATCACCAAATGGATTCTAATATGAGAAAGTTCGAGTTGATCCACATTCCAGTTAATTAATTCTGGTACATAATTAACACTTCGTAATAACTGATTTTTTATAAAGTAAATTGTATATCATGTTAATTATAACCTTCTCCCTATGAATACATTATAACGTATTTCTGAAAATGAAAATTCTTGCATTTCATACACTCGACTAATTATTCATTTCTTTTTATATCATTTTTTAAAGACTATTACAATCTCTTTTAAATTAATTTTGATTAAAAAATATATGATTAAAATTGTCACCATGAAAGAATATTGAGGTTTAATTTACGGTAAAGCGAGTAGTTAAAAAAATAATTATCCGATATTCTTAAATCTAAATCTTAAATTAAAGTATGTATAATTATCTTTCAAAATCATATTCACTTGAGTCGCTTCGATTTTAACTTCTGATGTTATTAAATGAAATTTGTTTTTATCCCTTTTTTACTGTGTGAGGTTCCTATTTCCAATTTTTATTTCCATTAAAATACATCTCCTATACCTATACCATGCATCGTAGGGCAAGTAAAAACAATGATTTTAAGAAGTATATGTAAAAAAAATATTTAGCCTAAGCAGCTGTACTACAGTTTTCCATATATTTATATTTTATATTGCTTAGATCCACATTTGTGTCAAAATAAATTGTTTGGTATACAATAGATTTCTCTACAATTGTAAAATGCTTATACATTTTATTCCAGTGGGTTATATGGGTTATGGGTAATTTTTAATGAAATGTGTAATTTTTAATAATTAATTGTTAAATATATATTTATTTTATTTAAACTTATATGTAATTTTTTAGAATTTTCAATCATGCTTAAATATCTACATATAGGGATTACAGCAGGAATCATTAAACAAAAAATAGTCAAACAGTCAGAAAGATGAATATAGAAGCTTTTGCTTAGAGTCACTGTAATCATTTTTTCAAGGTGACAATGGCTCGGCTGAGTAAACAAAATTATTAGATGCATTTAAGCAAACTAATGATTATAAATACTATTTTTATGATTAACCAATCCAAAGTATCATTTTTTCATACAGTACTATTGTTTATCTATTAAAAATATTACGAAAACATTAAACATATAATAATTGGTGATCTAGCACAGCAATTTATAAGAAATTTTTATCTAGTTTGTTATCTACATAATATATCTATCTAATTTTTTGGCTTGGATTAATAGGTAGACACCTCACAGACATACCCACAGACATATGAAGGGTGCAGGGGAGAAGACAACAAAGTCCAAAAATTGAAATTTCCCAGGAGAAAGAAAACACTATAAACCAGAAACTTTTGTACCTTTCCCAGAGAGAACATATTTTAAACGTTGGCTTAATGCTTGCTGTTCTAACCATAAACTTCATTAGGTTTTAATATACTTGTCCAATTAATTATTTATTTACACCCATGTTTCAGTTGGACTATGGTTTCTTATTATTTTTTATTTTTTTATTCTGCACTCGTTTTCTTAAATCTTCAACAACTTCTCACGCAGTAGTCTGTTTCCCTTACGGCCCTATTTAAATTACCTATGAAAGCAATGCAATGTCATCATAATCTCATTTTCACTTTTGTTTTTATTCTATTGGTTTTTCACCAGCACCCTTCATAAGTAGTTAAAATACATTCAGGGGGTTTTAAAAGATATAGTTCCATCAAAACTTTGTGACTGATACATTTAGGAGAGCTTTTTTTCATATTATAGTATAAAAAAGCATCTAATCATAATAATGTTTGTCCAGAGTGTGTTTATTCAAAAGCCAGAGCACTTGTCTTAAAAGATTAACGAATACTATAAATTTTTTCAATGAGATCCGATTATTTCACGAAAAGAAAGAATAAATCTGGTATGTTTACTAACACATTGTATCTTTATTGTTCCGTGGCAAACAATACCCAAATCTTCAATAATGAACTGAATCAATAATTTTATTTTTAAATGTTGTCTAACTTTTAGCAGAATAACAAAGAACAATAACGGACAATTGAATTTTCTAGTTTGTCGGATATCGAAAAAAAAAAAATATTCTGATGAATGGGTAAAAAGTACTAAATTAAATGTAAATAAAATCTTCAGAATAATAATAAAAAAAGGGAAACAAAAAATTTATAAAGGATACATAGGGTGCAAATGGTTTGTGCACTTTATTTTTGACGCAACTATTAAGCATATTTTTTTTCTTTTGCATACTAATTTTACGCAGCCATACAATTTCCTGGACAAGCGGGGCGTGACGTCTCCAGACCCGTAAATGAAAATTAATACTAAACCTCTCTACCCCTCTGAAATTGGATGCTGAATCCATATCAGTTATCATCTAAGCTCTATCTATAGCCAATCTCGAGAAATAAATGTTCCAAGGAAATTTTTGAACTGAAAGTGATAAATAACCGGAAATAGAAATTTTTAATAATTCTCCCAAATTCCTACGGAATTCGATGCTGAATTCATATCAGCCATCATATACGCTTTATCCATAGTCAATCTTGAGAAATTAAAAATAATTGAACTGGAATTAAAAAAAAAATTGGAAGTAAAAATCTTTAGCAAACCCCTCATAAATAAATACCCCCTCTGAGCAGGTCCTCCTTTGAATTACTAACCTAATAATAGATTCCACTGAAGTTCTAAAGAAACTTCTTAAAAATAACAATAATAATAAAGAGATTTGTGCGTTTGCCTATCGGCGGTGTAGTGAAAAATCGAAACAACCCACAGCTACAAAATTCTGTAAAGTGATAGTTCAGATCAGATCCCAAGGTACCTCGAAGATATTTTTTTAATTCAAATTAGTGTTTTTAGTTATGTTATGAAGCGCAATTTTGAGTGATTTTCACACAAATTGGTTCCTTTAGTGATAGAAAATATTAAGATAACTACCCCTGCATTATATGTATTTCTATGGCGAAAGACCTAAAATATTTATGGAAACTGACAATTTTGAAGAAGTAGATGATTGAAAATTAGAACTGAAACAATAAAGAATATCCCTACGCATCCAAAATGATTTTACCTCTCAATTTATTTTTATTTCCATCCCTGTTCTACAACGATGAAAAACTACTGATTACTCATAATTAGGGAATCTTAATTTAAAAAGAATCAAAAATAGATATACTAAATACTACACCTTTCTATTGTGTCAGATAATAACAAAGGGTGCTTTACTAACACTAGCGGAACCTATATTTCTCAAAGGATTATAGCATTTCCAAACGTTTCATCCATAGGAGTTTTATCTCCTTATCTGCCACTCCATGCATCAAACAATATAATTTCAATCATAGAGGTAAAGGGACTCCAACTCTCTAACTCCATGATTTCAATAAGTAAATTAAAATAGTTATTTTAAATGCGACTGAATAATTTACACGTTATAATAGTTTGTCCAATGGCAAGAAGCACACCATGGAGTTAGTTAGAACACATAACTGCATCGAAGTCGAGTCACATAAACATTAGAGCCCAATTTATATGCTTGCTTAACTCACTGCCATAACTGACTAACCATGCCTCAAAAAATGCAATTTTAATACAATTTTTAAATAAACAAGAAAGATCAATCATGCATAAAGCATTGGTTATGAAACACTTTTCAACTTCAATGCAGTTTTATATAAACATCTCTAAAATGCGATACATTCCTTGGTAATATTTTTTAAATTTTCACAATACTACATTAATTTACTATATTTGAAAACTCCATCGAAGAAAACGAACTTCAATCAAATGACGGCATTGAAATATAAATTGCCTGGTTTAAACATCTCTAAAATGCGATACATTCCTCGGTAATATTTTTAAAATTATCATAATACTACAATAATTTATTATCTTTGAAAGCTTCATTGAAAATAAATGAACTTTATTCAAATAATGTCATCGAAATATAAATCGCCTCTATATAAAAGCAGCATTTCATTCATAAACATGTTTCCAATCGTTTAATTCATCACAATACTATAATAATTTATTTTATTTAAAAATTTGAAAAATTGTTATCTACCATATTTATTTTAAAATGTAAAACCTCTCCAATATATAAAACAATGAAACTCTTGGAAAAATATTTATTATATAATATATCTAATTTTCCTTTCTGGAAGATATAGCAAAAATCAGAATTTAATTGAATTTGTTTTTCTCCTTATATTAAATAATTTTTATTTAAAAAACTACCTAACATATTTTACTGAAATGTTTTCTCTATATTTTATGAGATAATTTGAATATTTCCTAAAACTTTCGAAGCAATCTGTGAATTTTAAATTTGCTTAGAAAATTTATTTTGAAGTTGGTCACGTGATCGCTTCATATCATGGTCACGTGATCGCTTCATGTAAGAGGTGTCATTATTATTTTTATTTAAAAAACTACTGAATATATTTCGCTGAATTTTTTTTTATATATTTTATGGAACAATTTGAATATTACCTGAAATTTTCGAAGCAATTTGTGAATTTTAAATCCGCTTAAAAAATGTTTGAAAAATTAGGTCCCATAGTATTTCATTTTTTCAACCCGGAATCACTCCAAAACAAATTGGGTGATATTATTCATTTATATTCCCATAGGTCCCACAGACAGTCTGAAAAGCATACTAAAATTTCATTTTAATAAAGTCATTTTTACGGCAGTTATCGTGCTAACGGACAGACAGACAGACAGAATGAACAAAGTCATAAACACTTTTCAACTATGTTGTAAAGTGTTAATAACAAAGTCATAAACACTTTTCAACTATGTTGTAAAGTGTTAATAAAAAGAGCTATATTAAATGGAAGTCAGTAATATACTCAAAGGATGTACTTCTATAGTATTTTGACACTCTTAACATCCGTAACGTAGTTCAAATTATTACACTCGCCATATATATGATTATTTACATTATATACAGTAATATGATATTTTTCATTTTATGATTGTGCTCATTTATAATAGGCTTCGAAGTTTAAATTTCGTTAGATGTACACCATAGTACTCTTCTCATCGAATTACAAATTTTGACATCAACTTAAAGTTCTGAAGTCATTTAACTCGGTATTTGTTCCTACATTCATATTTCAATTACTTTATACGGCCATGTTTGTTTCTATCAAAACTCGTTTCCACATGGAAAACGATAACCTTTTATTCCGCACCATACTTAAGAAAAATATATATAGTATACAGTCTAAAAATATATCATATTTATAAAAAAGTAAACAACAAACAATCTAAAGACTTGCAAATTTCAAAACAGTCATAAATGTCTTGGAAATATTTACTTATGCTTCGACCCAATAAGCTGATTATAAATACGATGAAAGTTTATCTTTACATTCAATGCTTATTATCCATATATTTTCTTGTATGGGTGTACATGTCTGCATTTGCCTACATGTAAGCTCTACATATTAAATACTTCAGTAACAATATTGTGTGCGTGTTAATATAAATGTAATTTTTTGAAAGAGCATTAATAAAAAAAATCTGCTATAAAAATGTATATTAAATTTTACATTTAAAACAAATTCTGCAATATTAAAGGAAAAGAAAACTCGCAATATTGAACAAAACAAAATAAACACGGTGTACTACAATAGTTAATTTAAAAAAACTGCGAAAAGGTTCACATAGATTTATTAAGTTACAATTCATTTATATCCTGGAATGGAAGCAGAGATGTAACTACAGTGAATGGTGCCCGAGGACAGGGCGTAAAATTTAGCGTCCCCCTTCTCATACGCATGTATGCAGAAAATCAAATTTTAAAAAAAAATTAAATGAAGGTTGTGGAAATTAAAGTTCATATATATTATTATTTCCCATTGGCTTTGACAATTTAGCTTCACAAGCGCAAATCGAAAAAAAATTGAAACAAATAACGAAGCAAAAAACAAGATAAATATAATTTTAGTGTTCTACAATCAAAAACAGATCCCATAGAGACGACTGTTTTCGTCTATCTGCAACCCACTGGGCCACCGACAGGAGGGGAGCGACGCAAAAGGATACATGGTATAAAGACTATGGCCACATAAACAGTTTATGAAAAAAGTTCAATATGCTGCAAAATAAAGAGTATTAGGGGCCCGAAAAATAAATTCTGTTGGTGGCACTGGTATTCCCCATTTTTATAAATCTGAGCCGTCGTACACCCAACAACATTCAAATATCGCATGCAGATGCAGTGTCCAATAACAAAGCAAAAGTATAAGAAAAAGCTAAAAGTAAAACCTTGGTTAAAAGCATGCATTAAAAGAATTAGTAATGGTATCAATTATTGCTTTATTCTGTGATTTTGATAAAGATTTTACTTTTTAACTATTTTTACAGAAATAAAACATTAAAATTATAAACTTAATAAAACTTATTTGCGTGCCCTTCTTTTAGAAAATTATTTTCCTTAAAATCCTACTCAATTACTCAACGCCCCCATTGACTATCGCCCCGGGGGCAGATGCCCCCATTTAACCCCCTTGCTACAGCTCTCCCTGGAATATATCAAGGGGAAAGACGATTATTTTCAATCATATGTAATAAAATATCATTACTTTTAAATAAAGCAAAATATATGAAAATCTCAAAAATATTATGCTTACAAAAGCCAAAAACTTGTAATACTAACTAAATAGTGTGCAAATTTAAAACCTTAACACCTTCAAAACTTACCTACTAAAAATAAATACGTTATGTACAAAATAAATACAAAACTTACCTACTAAATATACGACAAAATGTAATGATATTTTGAGTTATCAATAACAATATTGCAAATAAAAACTATACATATCGATATGTTAAAATAAAATAAAAAATTATTATTACAAAACATATAAAAAATTCAATTTTAGACAATAATTCAGTTGCATCATTTTAAATTGACTCGCATTCTGACAGAAATCAATAAATTATTAAAAAATAAAATTGTCAATTCATAACTTATTTTCTTTATACGCAATGGCAAGTTAAAAAAACAAGCATCAAAATATATATTGCACTCTTCGATTGTGTTTTCGATCGTTTCCTTTTATTTTAATTTCAAATTTCTTTATAAATAGTATCAACAAGATTTTTGCTGTATTTAATTATCAAATTAAAAAGAATGCATTAAATTATTAATTATATACCCAGTTTTATCCCTTCAAAAGCCACCAGTATACAGCTTCTATTCGTCGATAGTACAATAAATAACAATATTCTAAAAGAACTTGGTGGGATGCCAATATGTCTAAAAATAATAATGTTTAGAATAAGCAAGATTTTTGTTTTTCTCTCAACCTCTCTCTGCCATTACTGTCTGCTAAATACGTTATTAAATTCATTAAACAACCATTTTCATTGAAAATGCAATAAGATATTAAGGAATAAAAAATCGTCACGAAAGAAAAATAGTTTAAACAAAAGATGTTATTTTTTCGTCACCTTTTTTCCATGATCTATTATCGCTGAACAAGTGCTGCTTCACCCGGAATCTATTTTCACTGCAGAGATAGTAGGTTAAGGAGAAAAAACTTAGAATAGCATGCGCTTTCCTCTCAGTCTCTCTTGTGTCTCAACGGGCATTACTAAATTAACGCTTTTCAAACAGTGCAAGTGTTTAAATCTCTAGTGTTCTTGCAATGTAGGCAGACAAAGTCAAAGTTTTAATATAACTTATAAAGAGCTATAAATTATTTTTAATTATATCGAATTTGCAATAAGTTGCCTGTATTGAATGACTAAATACTATTGGTAGAGAATTTCTTGAAGTATTCAAACTGCGATTATTTATTTTGTCACACATTCCTATAATCAATTTATTTATTATTTTACAAATACCATAAATAATATTTTCATTGATACATTCAGGATATTTTCCATTTGTTTAAAATTCATAATAGTCTATAATTTCCTGACTAATTAAGTATAATATTTTAAGATAATGATTATATAATAGCATCTTTCAATAATATTAATATATATATATATATGTGTGTGTGTGTGTGTGTGTGACTAAAGCTTTAATAAATAAAGTATATAACTATGTTCCATCACAAAATCAAAATCCATTTAAAAATTAAAGGGGATGAAATGTTATTTTACTTAGTGAATATATGTTTGAGCTGCTTTATGAGAAAAATTTAACTTGTAACCATCAACAAAATTTTTCTAATGAAATTTAATTATGTTTCTTTTTCCTGAATAATCTCCATAATAAGTATATTTATAGTTATCCTGTGAAAATGTCAATTCTAGTTGCATAATAAAAGTGCCTGATTGATACATTCAAAAGATGGTGTGAAAATAAGCTACTGTATTTTCATTTGTTTATGCATTGCTTTACCAGAAACTTATGGTGATTTATAAAAAAATAATGATTAATGCGTAAAGCATACTTGAATTTATAATTAAGAATTTAAATTGCACTGATAAGTATTTATATCAAAATAATTTTAAAATTACAGTTTTGCACCTTGATAACTTTATAGACGTGTTTATCCTTAGGCAAAAAATAGAAGTGCGTAACATTCTATGTCGGACTAATGTAAATTTGAAAATTTCTGCTCTTGAAAAGGATGCGTATCGGTCTTATTTGCCTTGCATGAATGATGCAAGAAGAAATTCACGTAGAACTCAACACATGGTAACTACTACGTTCTTGGATACCAAAGAAAAATAATTTTTCTCCGTGCGCACGCAATCTAGGAATGGTACAGTTCAGCATCTGTAATAAACATATTTTGTATAGAGTTACACTCCACGTGACTGGCAATACGTATTAAAGGGAGTTTGTTTTCCAATACTTCCGAGTGATACTTTGGAATGATTTCATTTAGCTGTACATCAACACGATGAAATTTCATATGACGACATCTGATTGGATAAATTTTTTTGCGTTCGTTTATGTACTTACGGTTCGGGATCTTTTCCTGGAGCGCTTCTGTACAGTCCTGGGTGTTGGCTGGCAGGGGAAGAAGGCTCACGGCGGTCGACATGCTTCCAAGGCCCCAGAGGATTTTGTTTGTTTGTTTCAGTCGATCTTTCCGTTTCCTTCTTTAAACGGTTCCAGGGCAGAAGCGGGCCCAACCACTCGCACCTACGGGAGGTCTTGTCGGAGTTATTGGCTCCACACTACGCATGTGCAGTTGCTGCTCATCATCTTATATTAGCACACTCGCACGAAAACAGACACATTCTCTTTTCACACACTCTGCTCGATCGTTGGAGAGTATTTCCCAAAATCATATACGGAAGAATTTTCGTGTTTGTGGTGTATTCGGAAAGTTCTTTTTGCACAGGCTGGGTAACCATGGAAACTGTTCAGACAGTCGACGCTGGCGCAGTCTGGTGAGGACCAAAGGCACGATCCATTCAGACTGGGGAACCAGAGACGAGCAATTAATCCATCTGAATTGTTTCTCCATATTCTCCGCACGTAGTGGATGTTTTCTATCTCTCCCTAAATAATGGTTTGTTCGGTGGAAATTGCGTGTAAAACAAATGACCTCCGTTTTTGACTCATTTGAAAATCCTCTAGCTAGAAAAAAATGTGCCGTGAGCGTATTAAAATGAAACGAGCGACTGGTATATTTTGCGATTGTGGAAATGCGATATTACAAGCATCAATTTATTGATCACCTTGCATACTTGAAGTGAAATAAGTTATAAAACCGCCAGTGGAAGCTTGTTGTGATTATGTAAAAATATAGCTTATTGACAAGGATTTATTTTTGATCAAAAGTTAAAAATAAAGTTCAATCGCACAAGCCGAATTAAACGTTGACGCATAAACAGAAAATTTCATAAAAGCCTTTGAGATTAAAATTAAATAAAAAACAACAAAATTTAAAAAAATACATTGATATAAAATCCAATATAATTAGTTTTACGATAAAATTTCCAAATTAAAGATACATCAAACTTTAAAATATACATTTATATAAAAAAAAATTAATTAAATAAATACATGTTTTCTAAATAATAACGATGATAATATATTGGCACCTTTCTTTAATTTTTTTATGTATGCACATTTTTAAAGTAAAATGAATGCCCATACATAGGTGAAGGAAGGGGTTTATATAACTTTATATAACGTTATATAACTTTAAAATTATAAGTAGGATCAGAAGGAAGGATTTTTACATTCAATTTAAATAAGCGAATATTTACAATTTTAATGCTGTCAGACATGGCAAATCAAATGCATGTATCAAAAACAAAAATTCCTGAAGTTTAAAATACTAAACAATAAGAAATCTACAAGCCTTCTTTTAATAGCAAAATGATGATTTTGTACTAACACTTTTTGCTTAAGCATTTTTGTACGGCCCTCTCTAATTTCTAACATGGCACAAAATTGTAACATTTTATTTGTAGATAATGAAGTGTTCCAAACTTTTACTTTTACATGGTAATGTATAGGGAAAGTATTGGAATCGTGTCGAAAATCGAGTTTTCGACGAATCTACACGTTTTGAAACCGCTAGAACACGAAAATACTATTTTAGCGTGAACTCTGTGTGTGCGTAAGTGTCTGTCTGACTATACAATGTATGTATCCACTCTAATTCAAAAACTAATGAACCAAATTTCATAAAATTTTATAGGTATGTTACTTGTGTGTGACCCTGCTGCTGATTAGATTTTGATACGATTCGGGTTAAAAAAACCTGCCGTTTTCTGCAAAATGGCCCACAAAAACCTCATGTATCTCCTCTAGCTAAAATCCAATTGAACAAATTTCACAACATTTGGTAGATAAGTCACTTGTGGGATACCCTGGTGCTGATTAGATTTTTATACGATTTGGGTTAAAAGAACCTACCTTTTTTTGCAAAATGGCCACAAAAATCTCATGTATCCCCTCTAGCAAAAAACTAAATGTCCAAATTTCCCAAAATTTGGTAGATAAGTCACTTGTGGGATACCCTGGTGCTGATTAAATTTTGGAACGATTTGGAAAAGAAAACCTGCCTTTTTTTTTATTAAATGGCCCGCAAAAATCGCACTATCTTATAATATTATGTATGCAATGGAGAGTAAAAAATGAAAATTGATACAAAATATGAAGGCACTACCCTGTTTCGATATCGCCGAATGTCAATAGATTTCTTGTAATTATCGAGATTGAAATTTCTTGTTAATCCCTCAATTTGTTAGACAGATATCGCGTCTCTCAAAAACACCTCATGCAAAAATGATTCATTTGTGTTTAGGGTATGAACAAAACATGTAAAACAATCAAAATAAGGCAGACAAATTGTCCATATCACAATGTTTATCCTTCACTACATGGGAAGTACAAAATTGTATTATTTTAGCTTCAAAAGTATTGAATATACATAAAAACCTACCCACTAAATGATATAAAAATGATTTCAAAATATATAATTAAAAAAATCTGATGTGGACAACACATGACTTTCCTTATATAATGCAATGAATTTACTACTTTTACAGTAAAATAATAGGTTTTTCTTATAGTCAGATATATTCTTTCCAAGATATTGAATTTTCGACAATTAGTCGTCATTTTCATTGATTTAGCGTCATTTTTATCCATTTGGTGAGATTTTCGTTAATTTGGCAACATTTCAAAAAGTCGCGAAGTTGTTGAGACCCAGACCGTCCGACCTACCAGAAAGGTGTAAGGTAACTGTTTGGACGGCCGGAAAGTCGCGAAGTTGGCGATATTCCGCCAAATTCATCGCCAAAATCTCGCCAAGCGTTATAGACGGATTCTTTACGGATAAGTTATTCTTATAGCAGATAAATGACTATTGACGTTCAAATACAAAAGAATTACTCAAAGTATCTTTTCTCATGAAGGGAACGAGAACTAGATCCACGAGAATGATGTCACCAAATTTATCGCATGATATTACATATGAAAAGTGAATATGTTTCTCAAAAGTTAATATTTTTTTTAATTTATGGGATTTTTTGATAAATGTATTTGAAAAATGTGCAATATCTCGAGAACGGCTCATACTAGAGTTCTAAAGTTTATATCAATCGTTTTTTAAGGAAAAATTACATAAGAAATGTCTATTTGCGTAACTTTATTAAAGGTTTTGATTTTTTGATGATTTTTTCAACATTTCACTCGAAAATTTAGGGGGGGGGGTTCTGAACATTCGATTACGTTTAAAAACAATAGACTTCCAGTATTCACGGATTGTTATTCTTGTACCAAATTTCATTCGAATCTTTCCATTAGCTCATGAGATATTGTCTCCACAGACTCTCTCTCTCTCTCTCTCTCTCACACACACACACACACACACAGACATCACCTCAAAAATGTTTGATTCGTGATCAAGGATGCTTGAAACGTGCTCTCCCGGTGAAAACTCGAATTCGAATTTTCGACCCCGGCACAATACTTTCCTTATACATTATGTATATAAGTAAAGAAAAAAAACGAAATTATTTTCAGAATATGACTTTGGAAGCATGCTTAAAATAGTCTTTATTGAAGCTATAAAAGAAATCGGGATTTAATGTCCTGACGAAACGTAAAAGCTGAAATGCCCATATAATGCACACATATTTAAAATTACTTAAAATAACGATTTTAGATACTACAATCGATGGTCATATGAATAAGAAGGGCATTATTTAGCAGCCAAATCTTTACTGCAACAACTATGCGATGAATGAAAAGAGACATTTACAGGCGGAAGTATTTTTCCTTCCCAGGCGCATGGTGTCAGATTCTTTATGTTGTGTGAGGGAAAATTCACTGAGAGGTGCTCACAAAAATGTGGTTTCTTTTCTAAATCATTGTGCTTACCACAGCTTATCCAATAGGAATTGTACCCTCTTCTTTCCTCATGAAAATTTGACTCGAAAAATTTCTGGTTTTGTATAAAAATATTTTATGCAAATCGATAAATTTATTTTTAAAAGACTGTAATTTTTTTATCGAAAAAAAAAAGAAACATTTTTTTTATACTTCAAAATATTTATCAAAATGCGATGCTGTATCCTACGTGTATAGTGTAGAAAATATTATATCCAAATCGAAATCATGTTAAATATACCAATGGATAGCTATAATGTATAATGATTGTTCGGCTAATAGGGAAAAGTATATCCCATCCCCACTGATATCGAGTTTTTCGACTGATATACACCTTTTAAGTACAGAAAAGGAAAAAGAGAAAAAGAATATGTTTTAATGATTATTTTCGTACTTTTATACGAGTATGCGTGTGTGTGTCTATGGTCACAATATTTTAAGAACGAATTCGAGTGAAATTTTATATAATTTTTGGAATACAAAACAATAGAATACAAAATCGCTATTAAATTTACAGAGATTTGCAGCTTTATCATTTGTTGGAACGTTTTTCGAATAAAACTATGAAATTATAAGATAAATATCGCGTATAATAGTTTGCTTGTGTTCTTCCGCTCATAACTCTCTTTGATCTTGCATAACTCAAAAAACAAACAAACTTTTCACTTCATTTTTAACACTTTACAACATAGTTGAAAAGTGTTTATGACTTTGTTCATTCTGTCTGTCCGTTAGCACGATAACTGCCGTAAAAATTACTTAATCAAAATGAAATTTTAGTATGTTGTTCAGACGGTCTGTGGGATCTATGGGAATATAAATGACTAATATCACCCAATTAGTTTTTTATTGAACCCGGACTGAAAAAATGAAAATGAAATACATTGAACCCTATGTGATATAATTTTTCAAACATTTTTTAAGCGAGTTTAAAATTCACAAATTGCTTCGAAAGTTTTAGGAAATATTTAAATTATCACATAAAATATATAAAAAAAATTTTCAGA
Organism: Amaurobius ferox; assembly: GCA_951213105.1. Lineage (NCBI taxonomy): Eukaryota > Metazoa > Arthropoda > Arachnida > Araneae > Amaurobiidae > Amaurobius > Amaurobius ferox. The sequence continues at coordinate 156,340,902 of OX578138.1, forward strand.
AAAATATATTTAGTAGTTTCTTCTCTACTTATAATAAAACTGAGTGTGTGTTTGACGGGGAACAGTTCCAGGGCGATCCACTCGGGAACGGTTCCGGGACAATCCACTCCTCAAAGTGATAGATAAACCATGAATGTTTGAAACATAAATTTAAATGGAAAATCTATCACCATGGTTTATTTTTCACAAGTTTTTAATCAACAATGAAAAGTATTATGAAATCAAAATGGTTATTCAATTTAAATGCGTTTGTTAATGTTTATTATTATTTTTTCGATTTGAACAATAAATAAATGGATATAAAAATATATCTTATAAATGAACGGTTTGATTTTTCTTTTAATTATATTAATTGCGGACAGCGTACATCACTTTCATTTATTTTGGCAAAGACTTTTCAAGCATATATATTGTGTTTAGCTTATAAAATCATATATTGGGTTTGGCCAATGAATTCATTTAGCCGATTGTTGAAACAGAAAAAGAACACAAAATAACTAACCAATGACCAATGTGATGAAGAAAAATGCAACCGTTCTTTTCAATAAATTAATTAGGTTCCCAAACAATTCTTTTTGGCGAAACTACAATCACAATCAAGTACGTATTCTGAAATCCCAAAGGGGTCTCATTCAACGTGTCCAAAATATTGACTGCTATCAATTAATTAATAATACCCATTTTGAACTATTATCTTTTGCTAACCCCTTAGACTACATGGACCTTGATGTAAGACTGGACTTAAATCAGAAAATTAAAATGTCAGACTTTTGCCCTGAGGCACTACGTGCGATCCCTCTTGATACTATCCATAATCGCTATCCTCCTTGTGAATGGCTGTATATCTACACGGATGACTCCCTTTTGGACTTTTCTCAAGGAACTGGTGTTGGCATTTTCTGAGAACTTTTTTGTTTTTTTCTACCAGTTGGAAACTTCTCAACCCATTTTGTTGGAAAACTGGAATCAATATTTGTTGCACTTCAACAGCTTTCTATTCGGCAGAATTCTTTCGAGAGGATTGTGATCCTCTCCGATTCAACATCTGCCCTTCAGGCTCTATCATCTAATCAAGAGAGGAAAAGCCCTCGCGTCCAGCAGTGTAGATATCTTCTAGGGAAAATACAACGCAAGGTGTCTTTCCAGTGGGTACCCTCCCATTGCGGTGTCGAGGGTAATGAGAAAGCAGACGTTTTGGCAAAGAAGGGGTGGAATATAATCCAGAAATCGAACAGAAATTTGCCCTTTCATTCATCAAAACTTGAAATAAATAGAGTCTTTAGACATTCCTTCCGTACTGCGGCTGTTTGCTCTTCTCGTGCTAAACTCTGGAGTGTTCGCAGCACCAGTCCCCATTGTGTTCCTGATGCTCCTCGTGCAGCTTAGACTTTTGACTGGGCACGATTGTCTTCGTGCCCATCTCTTTCGTTTTAATATTGTCAATTTACCTGTGTGTGTTTTGTGTACAACTGGACAAGACATGACCGCTAAGCACATTGACGAATGCCCTGAATTATCTCATTGTAATTGTATTGTGGGAAAATATTGGAGAGCACGAAGCTTTATGATTTAATAGTCAACAGGCTGGCATTTGATAAATAAATGAAACAGAAAAAGAGTAGAATGGGTATATATTCTAATACAAGTTTAGAGTTTTCATTTAGTAATATACAAACGGGATCAGGATGTTTTATTCAGATCTTCAAATTCAGAGCTACGGATTTGGCGGGATATCGCTAACTTGGAAACTTTTCTTAAACGTTGCCAAATTGGCGGAAATGTCGCCAAATTTTTTAAAAACGACGTAAATCAATAAAATTTATTTTGTTTTGTTAGAAGAAAGTAATGAAATGATGTTTCGTTTGCATTTGTCTGGCAGTTCAACCGTCCTGCTTAGTAACACAATTAGCGAATTTTTAAAATGTAACCAAATTAATATAAATTTTTGTAAATTCATAAAAATATATAAAATTGATAAAATTGCTCTAAATAAATGAAATGTGTTTTGTTAGGGAATAGTATTGTGATATGTCGTCAATTCGTCGCCAAGTGGGACTGTCAATTCTACAGTTCCACTTGGCGATAAATTGAGATTTTTAAAAATATCACTAAATTAACGAAAATGTTGCCAAACCTTCCATAGAGATAGCATTATTCAGACGATATTTTTCCCACCAATTTATTTTGAAGCAAATGATATCGTGTCGCTTAGCAATGGATTTAAATCCAATGTGTTTATGCGGCAGATGATTTTTATTAAGCCTTTTCCGATTTAAATAAAGAAGATATGTATATAAAATAAATGTTATTGCCATTGCATTTTTGACTGGATAATATCAATTACGGTCTTCAGGTTTAAATATTATTATTATTGATATTTTCGGGGATTATTGATTCAGAGCTTATTGATATTTTCAAGTTATTATGCCATTATTTTATTGGGGCAAAAATTGTTGAAACTCATATATTGTACGTTGTACGAGTAATCTTCTACAAATGCACGGATATACCTTCTAATCTACGAGAATCTAAGTAGTACAGGTATACTGGCATATATTTTGACATATATTGGCATGCTGTGTGTGGGTACAGCTAACTATGAATTCGTTTAATATACGATACTATACATTGCTCAAAACAATTAGAAGATATTGTGAGTTCGGTATGAAACAGTCATATAATCGACTTATTTTTTAACAAAAATGAAAGAAAATATATTAAAATAGAAAATTATCACGTTTATAAACTTCGAAATATGCAAATTTTATCTGGATGTTGAAAATTACTCGCTTTAGATAAGGAGTGAAAATCGATCTGCAGCATTCTTTGTAGAAAGAGATTAGAAACTATAGACATGCGTTAAATGCTTCGTAGTAGTGAATACAATGTCTCAACAACATGACTTAGCCGAATCGGTAACCTGAAGGGTCGTCGATCATTTAGAGGCGAGCCAAACGCAACCGTTGTAGCGGAAGCCCTTGGAGTGTCCCATTTTCAGACTATGGAATTGGTTTTTGGAAATTGAAAATGTTAGCCGAAGACCAGAACAAGGTCATAAGCATGCAACAACACAAAATGAGAACCGGTATTTAACAGTAACGACCAGAAGAAATCGCAGTATGAACTCCACTCTTTTTAAACAGCACCTTCGGAGGGCTACTGGCACCAGCGTTTCAACTCAAACTGTTCGAAACCGACTCCATCGTGTTGATTTGTATGCGCGCAGACCTATGGTTTGTGTTTCTTTAATAGAGAGCCACCGTGCTACCCGCAGAAGGTGGGCACAAGAGCATCTCAGAGGGAGACGAAATGAATGGAGCGACGTTCTCTTCTCAGACGAGTCCCGCTTTAGTAGAAAGTCCAGGCCGCCCGACTTACCCGAGAGAATGAGCAGCAAAGTGAGTAATTGGCGGATTATCATTTGAAAAGAACGTGGCACTCTGAATAATTCTGCATTTGTGAATGAAATTGTCCAATTTGGAGGAGGCGGAGAGATGGCCTGGGCTAGTATCTCTATTCATGGCCGTACCGAACTGCACATCATCACAAATTAATCACTGACAACTCAGAGATATAGGGATGAGATCCTCAGACCTCTTGTGGTATCTTAAGCTGCAGCAATCGGATATGCATTCATTCTTATGGATGCTAAAGCTAGGCCACATCGTGCTCGGCTAGTGGACGACTTCCTTTTTGACGAAAGAATCATTCGAATGGATTGGCCAGCATGTTCCCCAGACATGAGCCCAATAGAACATGTTTGAGACATTCTAGAGGGAAGGGTTACTGGTCGCTTATGACCCCCAGAATTAGTTCAGCAGCTGGAAACCGCTTTTCTACAGGAATGGGAAAAAATACCCCAGTCCCTCCTTGATAATATCGTTAATTCCATGCCTCGTAGGTGTGCAACATTGCTTTCGGTCAGAGGAAACCATACTCCTTATTAAAACTAATTTTTATCCGAGAAGTCACATTTTGTTCATTTTTATAACATGTACAAAATGTGCATTTTTTTGTTTTCCGATAAGAAACAAGAATAAAATTTAATTATTCCTTGTTCTGTGCGTAATTTTATTTTCTAACAGCTTATAACACTTATGGATCATATATTAGGCAACAAAACTTTTTCATCCGCAGTTTATTTTTAAAATCATAATATCCCCTAATTGTGTGGGCAGTGTATTAGAAAGAGATTGAGAGCATTTCCTGAGAACTAGCAAGAGTCGTTTTCGAGACAAAAACAATTTTCATTTAATGCAATATGCAGGTGCGAAAAAAGGTTGTCTAATAAGAACATTGGTTCAAGTAGCATTAAGGAAACGTTTTTTATACAAATATTTGCATTAGAACAAATGAATTACATTCTAGATTGCTTTATATTAAAAAAAAAAAGTACCACATCTTAGCGTAATATTAATTTAGATGATATCGAATTCTGAAAACCTTCGAAATCCTATTTTTTTCTCCAAAACCGTCCTTAAAAAATATATTAGCTGCATTATTCCTGAGATAGACTCTCTCTCTTTTCTTTAATTTTCACCTTAATAATTATTTTAATCATCCGGCTTTTAAAAAGTTCTTAATCTACTAACGCTTAAAAATCACTAACCTCACACGTAAATTTATAAATCAAAGATATTGACTTTACTCGCTAACAAAGATCAAATCAAAATAAAAAGTAGGAAAGTAAAAAAAAAAAAAGTGGATTACTTACATCTGGCTGTTTAAGAAGATATTGGCCTATAAAGTTTCCATATTCTCATGCAGATTTATAAATAAAAAAAATTACTAATCGCTAACTAACAAATTGAATAAAATTCTAGTGACTGAACAGTTAGTGTTAAAGTAGAACAACTAATACGAGTGCATTATTTATATTCTTTAATTATATTTTATCATTGCCATTACAAAAACAATTATAAAGAATTCATAGAAATAAATTAAATATCGTCTGCTGCTGTCACTAAATGATATTTTCATTGCCATAAGCTTAATAACTGTTATTTTTCTGAAATTATCTTTTAAGTGGGGGAAAATCGTTCGTAATGAGCAGGTGGGAATGCAGTATATTGCTATTCCCGTGACTTCTCTCGCATTTTGACATCAGGGAGAATAAAAAATTGTAGTTTTAAATGCGCAGTTTAAGAATGACGCACTAAATCTATAAGTTCATTATTGAACAACTCATATCAAAATATTTTAGTATGCTTAATTTAATGTGAATAGGAAAAAGCGGGAAAATCTAGCGGTCAAAAATGCGACTATAAATGAGATAAAAATCAAAAACTTCGAACAAAAAAAATGTTTTAAAAAAGCAAGATATTGTGTTATATGCATGATCTTGTAAAGAAATAATCCTCCTAAAATACGTTAAAAAATTGCCGTACTTAGTCAAAAAAAGTTTTCAATAAAAAATTATTAAATAAATAAATAAAACACTTAATTTTATTCTATGTACATCATCTTGCAAAGAAATACACGTTATCAGGAAGTTTATGTGAAAAAATTGCCATACTTCGGCTATAAACCGTTGAAGTTTTCCAATAAAAAAAGGTCATAAAAATTAAAAAGAAATAAAGTACATAATGCTATTCTACGTACCTAATCTTGCAAAGAAGTGTACCTTCCTAGGAGACTTTCCCTAGATTATACCCGAATTGACGACAAATCCTTCCCGGTAGCTTTATACCGCAGAGGAATTAGCGACATTTGTCGCAGATTACTCTCTCAAAAAATCTGATATGGGCAGCACATAAACTTTCCTTATATAATGCAATGAATTTACTACTTTTACATTCAAAAAATAATATATAAGATCCACGGTACTGTGTTTTTAACATCGAACTATAACTATAACTAGAACAACTTCTTCAACGCTGCTAGGCCACTAAAACTGTGTCCGCGCTTATCAACCAGTTTTGGCGCCAGATACATGCAGAAAAGCGAACAATGTATGGCATTTGATGTGTTTTTTCATGCACCATTTATATTATGTTTAATATAGTAATTTAGAAAAAAAAAATGATTCGGCTAGTCAGAAAAATGTCAGCTAATTAAATACGTTGTAGAAACATATACTCAAATTAGGCTGAAAACCTATGATACACAAAATACCCTTTCAAAGGTGCACAAGAATGCTTCATTTGAACGAAGAAAATTTACGAAACTGTTGTTATTTAAACGTATTTAATTCCAACTTCAAATTTTTTCAATGCAATAATTAAAATTCTGAAAATTTAAATTATAAAGTCTCCAAGTTTCTATAAGAATTTTTTCCCTTGCACTTAATACACGGAAATTTCTTTACTATAGCTTATGCTACGTCTATTCTCATTTTTAGAAAACAACAAAGGCCAGGAAAATAATATGTTGAGATTTTTGCATCTTGTTAACCATGGGTTCAAATCATATTCAGTAAGCTGGAAAATATCAGAGTATAAGTGTTATTTTTTACTTTCCTTATATACATAGTATAATGTATAAGGAAAGTATTGTGACGAGGTCGAAAATTCGAATTCGAGTTTTCGACAGGAGAGCACGTTTCAAGGATCCCTGAACACAAATCGAACGTTTTTGAAGCGATATGTGTGCGAGTCTATGGAGACGATATCTCACGAACGAATGGAGAGATTCGAACGAAATTTGGTGCAAGCATTGCAATCTATGAACACTGGAACCCTATTGATTTTATACGCACACGAATGTTCAGAACATCCCTAAAATTTAGAACGAAATTTTGAAAAAATCGTTAAAAAATCAAAATTTTCAATAAAGTTACGTAATTAATCATTTCTTATGTAATTTTTCATTATAAAACGATTAATATAAAATAAGAACACAAATATGAACCGTTCTGGAGATATTACACATTTTTCAAATAAATTTATCAAAAAATCACATAAAATAAAAACAAGAAAGATCAATCATGCATAAAGCATTGATTATGAAACACTTTCGAACTTCAATGCAATTTTATTTAAACATCTCTAAAATGCGACACATTCTTCGGTAATATTTTTAAAATTATCACAATACTACATTAACTTATTATATTTGAAAACTTAAAACTTCATCGAAAAAAATGAACTTCATTCAAATGACGGCATTGAAATATAAATTGCCTGGTTTAAACATCTCTAAAATGCGATACATTTCTCGGAAATAGTTTTAAAATTATCATAATACTACAATAATTTATTATCTTTGAAAGCTTCATTGAAAATAAATGAACTTTATTCAAATAATGTCATCGAAATATAAATCGCCCGACTCTCTCTATAAAAGCAGCATTTAGTTCATCCCAATACTATAATAATTTATTTTAATTTATTTTATTTAAAAACTTAAAACTATGGAGGTGCAAGTAATTTAACTCTATGCTTAAAACTTCATCGAAAAAATCGTCTTCATAACACATAATCGTCGTCATAAACACTTTTCAACTATGTTGTAAAGTGTTAAAAAATTAACTATTGTAGAAAATTTTCACTTTTCTTATGTAATATTATGCGATAGATTTGATAAGATCATTCTCTTGGATCTAGCAAGTTCCATCCACGAGAGGAGATATTAAGGGTACTAGTTTTTTATTTGGACTCCATTAGTCATTTACCTATTTGTCACATGGTAAACGCATGATCCAATATTTCGGGGGTGCGATCTAGAGTTAACGAATTTATTTTGGGGGTTCGGCTTTTGGATGGGCAGCTGCAGTCGAAAACAGGAAATGTGTTGAACCTTGTGAATGAAGATCGATCGCATTTTACCGAAATATACAACATTGTCTGAGTCGGGCGAGATCATAGGGCTGGCGGGTCTTTGAATTAGAGGGCCGAAAGGGTATCGGTTCGCAGGGGCTTGAAAATAGGTTTTGGCCAGAAGGGGTCTAAAAAGCCAATGATATTGCTTTTGGGTAAAGGGGTTACGAACCAGAAACCAATGAGAGGATTTTCTGCATCTCAGAGGCGTGTTTTAAAATCTTGGAGAGAGAGACAGTTTCAGAAATTTAAACACTTTCCAACTTCAATGCAATTTTATTTAAACATCTCTAAAATGTGATATATTCCTAGGTAATATTTTAAAACTTATCACAATACTACATTAATTTATTATATTTGAAAACTTAAACCTTCATCGAAAAAAAATGAACTTCATTCAAATGACAGCATTGAAATATAAATTGCCTGGTTTAAACATCTCTAAAATGCGATACATTCCTCGGTAATATTTTTAAAATCATCATAATACTACAATAATTTATTATATTTGAAAACTTCATCGAAAACAACTGACATTCATTCAAATGACGTCATAGAAAAAATAACATGCCTGGCTCTCTCTATAAAAGCAGCATTTCATTCATAACATTTTCCCATTCATTTCATTCATCACAATACCATAATAATTTATTTTATTTAAAAATTAAGACCATGGAGCTACAAGTAATTAAACTCTATGCATAAAACTTCATCGAAAAAAATCGTCCTTCTGTTTGTAAAATCAATGAATATTTCATTCACATCAGCTATGCAGACTCCATGGGCTAAATAATTTTGTGTTAAAGAAATACAGCAATTCTAATACAACTCATTCTACATATTTTGCTGTTTACATTTTACATAAGTGAAAAATGGGCTTTGTTGTAGAAATAATCAAATTTTGATGATAATTTAAACTCACATATATTGTAATTGCGTTGTTTCAGTATGTAGATGCACAGAATTTAAGCAAAAATAAAGTGGTTTTAGAAAGGATACAACACTCAATATGAAGTAAAAAGAACTTAAAACATCACGATTTTGAAACAAGATGGATGCCATATATCATTTTGAAGTGGGTCATGTGATCTTTTCATATCATGGTCACGTGATCGCTTCATATAAAAGGTGTAATTATTTTAATTTTTATTTAAAAAACTACAAAATCTATTTCGCTGAATTTTTTTTTTTTTATATTTTTTGGAACAATTTGAATATTACCTAAAATTTTCGAAGCAATTTGTGAATTTTAAATCCACTTAAAAAATCTTTGAAAAATTAAGTCCCATAGGGCTCAATGTATTTCATTTTTTCAGCCCGGGTTCAATCCAAAACTAATTGGGTGATATTATTAATTTATGTTCCCACAGGTTCTACAGACCGTCTGAACAATATACTAAAATTTCATTTTGATTAAGTCATTTTTACGGCAGTTATCATGCTAACGGACAGACAGAATGAACAAAGTCATAAACACTTTTCAACTTTGTTGTAAAGTGTTAACAAAGGAGTTGAGAGAATGGACTCCGACACGATGCAGAAAAGACATGTTTTGACGACTGGCTCCTAACCAAAGGGTGAGAGACCGTCGACGGCCAGTGATGTTTGGTGAGTTACCCAGTTGGGACCTTTTCCTAATATGTACACTTTCTTATCTCTCTCTCTCCAATTATGCATCTTCTAGTTAGCATTAGGCAATTTCATGCTAGGTTACCATCTGCTCCAATTTAGTCTGTGAGACTCTATACAATATGGTTTATTGAACAGATATACCATCTAATTATTTTAATATGGATAAGCAGTGTTATAAATAATTTTTGTGTAAATATATTGTGTAAATAAATGTTATGTTTTTTGTTAAAATTAATACGGCCTTATTCTTCTTCGCGCTCTTACCGGGCGTGTCCTAAAAGAGGGTAGATACCTCAGGACATAAAATATATATCCTGGTCACGGCACCATATATTAAAAATAAAATGATTAAATGATTTTCTCTTGGCGGGCGGTGTCGCGACTTGCGAGATCCCAGACGACGGCTATCTTGCCTGGTCCTTGGAGAACGCAGATATGAACTTGGAGACTGTTGGTAGAGAGTGAGAGAAACCAGGCGGGATGGGCGAGCTGGACTGAAGCGAGAGCTGCTGCACGTGATCGTCGTGTTTGGAAATCTAAGCTGAAGGCCTTAAGTGCCACGTAGGCACGAAGAGAATGATGATGATGAAACAATTTTTTGCACACAGTTTATTTGAATTCCGAATAAATAAATAATACAATTTGAAGTAATAAGTAAAACTGTGCAAAATATTTAAACTCCATTCAAAAAATTATGTAAAATACTCCATATATGAAAATAACTCCTGCTACTGGTTTTCTACCCTTATGGTGATAAGCCAGGCTTCAATTCACCCCCGAAGAGAAGTTGTTCCAGTTATAGTTAGAGTTCGATGGTTTTTAACTTTTTTTTTTATTTATTTATTTCCAATGAGAGAATAAGACATATATATATATATATATATATATTATTATACAGACAGAACAGAACTCATATAACGTGAAAAGTCAATATATCATCAATTGGTCTCTAACGTTCCAATACTTATTCACCTCAGAAGCTCCACGCAGCACCGGGCACCTTCCGATGTGGATCCTGTCCATTTTTTCATTTAACCCACAAAGTGGGCAATTTAGGCTGGAAAAAATATCAACACGATAAAGATGGCTCGCCAAGCAATCGTGACCAATTTCGAGCCTAAAATTGTCCACGGCTTTTTCCCGTGGTTTGTCTACTATTTTCCTTTCCAAGATATTCCTCCAGCACTTATTGATACAAGCATCATAAGTTTTCCTCTCCATTTTTGTTTAAAAAATTTGCGAATATATAGTTTCACAGAATGGAAGGAACAATTTGTAGATATCTTTTGAACTATTTCTGTACCTTTTTCTGCAAGTTTATTGGCCTGGTCGTTTCCGTAAAGGCCACATGTCCGGGATCCATTGTAAGGCTATCTCTTTACCCCGTAGTCTCAATTTCTCCAAAAGAATTTGGCATTTAAGGATTTCCTCGGAGATTGGACAAGCTCCTGATCCAATAGCCTGAAGTGCTGCCCTTGAGTCCGAGAGAATGGCCACTCTGTCGTAGCAGAAATTTGGGGCATTAATCTGTCTTAGGGCTACACAAATACCCATCATCTAGCCATCAAAAGCAGTTTTCCGCGTACCTACGGGTATGTACAACGAAAACTGTGCGGAAAAAATTCGTGCATCGGCATTTGATGAGCCCTAAGTAAATGAACCATCCGTGTAGATGCGAAACCAGTCCGGTTCAGGGTAAAGTGTATGTATAGTCTCAAGAGCCAAAATTTTTAGTCTTGAGATGTTTGATTTTTCAAACTACGTTGAATTACGTTTTTAACATTGAGTTGTACATTTGACGATTTTCCGGATGACAACATGCAAAACTATTTCAAAGTACCCAATTAACTTATATTTCGTCCTGAGCCCCCAAATTTGTTGTGTGTTGCAGTGGCGCACCCAGAATATTCCTAAGGGGGGGGCCATTGGTGCACAAAATTTTTATGAAGGAGGATGACTCCTCGATAAATTTTCCGAGAAAAAATGATCAGAGGCCATATCAATTAACAAGGCGGTTGTCTTTTTTTGTACATTTATTTTTATCAAATTACTAACAATTCTTTAGTGCAGTGCAAGAGAATTGAATGATTAGAAGAAGTAGTAGTAGATATTTATACAAAACAACACAAATTAAGAAATAGATGAAGATAAAATTATTTGTTCTGGTCTGCTTATACTGTATACTTGTTTTCAACCACTCTCTCATGATTACATATTGTTATATTATTCAATTATGATCTATACATATTCATAAAACGAAGTCCAGCCTCCTGTTTTTCTTTGTAGCCAGAGCATTAATTATCTGGTCTGGATCAATTTCCACTTCACGGTGAATGTTCATTGACGCCAGTCCATTCAGTCTGGTTTCACTCATACTGTTTCTCAAGTAAGTTTTCAACCTCTTCATTGTGGAGAATGACCTCTCAGCACTGCTTGTTGATACTGGGAGGGTGGCATACACTTTTAAAAGTTCAAACACAGTTGGAAAAGTCCTTTGGTCTCAAAAGTTAAGCAGTTCGATTGGGCTTTTAGTTTTCTTGTTCAATGCAGAGACCTTCATGTACCACAGATGTAGTTCAGCTTTTAGAGTATTATCTGATCTGGGTCCTAAATCATCTGCAAATTTCCTTGATAAGGCAACAAATCTCTCGTTTTCTTCCAATGTCGGCTGCCTTCCATTCGGAATGACAGATGCAAAACTTTGTAGAAATTCCTTATGTTTGAGAAATTTTTCATGGAGGTGAGTGATGAAATTATCAATCCATGGAATGAAAATAGAAAGTCTGTAATATTCTTCAGGAGTCTGTACGTTGAAATTTGATCTATAAATTTGTCTGGTGGCACGGCGTGGTAGAGTAATGTTTTCTCCATGCTGTTCCAGCTTCTTAACAGCTTGTTCAAACAGATGGTGAAACTCGTTCTCTGCGTTCTCTCGAATTATAGATATAGCTTTCAAAACGTCTTCTACGTCACTCACAGCAGTTGCCAGATCAAGGTTAACTTCCTGCAGCTTTTCACTCAGACGAACACTGTAGCTGAGTAATCTGTCAACTGAAACAAGTGCTATGACAAACTGTGATGTTAACATTGAACATAACAAGGTATGAGCCTCTGTTGATGTCTCCTTGTCATTCCAGGTAGTAATCTCCTCCAGAGCCTCGATTACTTGATCAAACAATGAAACCATAACTGTGACGGCATCATGTCTCTCCACCCAACGAGTAGGGCATAATTTCTTCAGTTTTTTGGCACTGATTTCTGTCTCTCCCTGATTAGCTGCATTAATTTTGCTGGTGAGAACAAGGTTTCGTTTTGGTGTGTTGAAAAAACTAGAGATTTTCCCTATTATTCCAAAGCTGTTTCGGATATCCGGAACTCTAGATGAATAAGTTATGGCTAAGTTCAAACAGTGTGATGCACAATGAACGTAGGGGGCTTTGGGGTGTTGCTTATATATAATTGCTTGGGCGCCATTGTACTCTCCACTCATTGCAGAAGCTCCATCGAACCCTTGTCCACGGAGGAAAGACGTATCAATGTTGCAGTCTGCAAGGCCTTTAAGAATAGCATCTGCAATTGCTCGACCTGTAGTTTCAGTCAGGGGCACAAACTTAAGGAAGTTCTCCACTATCTTAAATTCAATTTTATACTTATCATTTGTTTCAAACCGTTTCAAATAACGAACGCAAAGTGTCATTTGCTCTACCGTTGCAATATCTGTGGTTTCGTCACATAAAACCGCAAAACATTTGGCCTCATTCACCTCAGTTGCTATGTGCTTCACAATGGAATCATTGCATGCTGAAATAATCTCATTTTGTATATTCCAACTTATGTAAGTTGCATTTTTTGCACAACCTTGTAGATGAGTTTTCAGTATTTCTTCTCCTGCATCAACTCGGAGTCGCAAAAGGGCTCTAAAATTTCCTTCGCCTTGGCATGGTTCTGACAATACGTCCAAATCCCCACAGTCTCTATGCCCTCTCATGGCCAGCCCTTGCCTTCCACAAAAAATCACCGTTTTGATAATAGGTTTAAGAATAGCCCTATTCTGCAAAACTTGTTTTTGCTTTCCTCTGTCCATTACTTGATCCACAGGAACCGTTTTTCCTTCCGTGACCCTTAAGAACTCATCGGCTTTGAGAACTGAATCCTTATGATAGAAAAAATTTTCATGTTGACTGAACTTCTCCAAGGCCTTCTTCCAATTATTAAATCCTTTTGAAACAAGTTGACCTGTAGCTTGTGTGGATCTTAAACCGACTTCATGGGGTGCAAAGAGAACACAAAATTTGCAATAGGCACTGTCCTCTGCCTTTGAGTAAGCTAGCCAGTTATGCTTACTCAGCCAAGATGAGCAGAACTTCCGAGTGTGGTGAGGTTTTCCTTGACTTGATACAGCACTAGTGACAGTAGCAGGAAAACTGTAATTTGCATATGGTTCCCAAAGATTTTTTAGCGCTGTTATCCTATCTTCATCTGTGAGGTTAGATTTCTTGACATAATTAGAAATATCTGCAGCCAGAATTTCTATTTCAACTGTGTTTGGTATTGTGTTTTGTCCTACCTTTACCTCCTCACAAGCGTTTGAAGACAGCCCGGGGTCACGGCTGTTGCTTGCTTCGACTGCAGCCTCATCAATGTAACAAGAGCTCAGGGAAACGTCGTTGGGAACGTCACTATTTTCAATCTTACTTTTTTTTAAAAAATAATTTCCCAGTGTCTGTTGGCCTAGCCCTTTTCGTTTTTCACTCATTGTCTTTTTTTTTTACCTTGCTCCTCAGTTATTCAAGAACAAAATTTGCTATATAGCCGAAATACGCACATAAACACACACACTGATCGTTAAAGATGCATTTCACTGTAAGATCAGTTGAAAGTTCAGGACCATTATTAAATTCAGCTATTCACCACGCAGGCCCTCGTTCCGAAACTACCAATTCACTGTTATCACCTTGTGTCGTAACGTCGCACTTTATTTCAACTCACAGCAACACTTAATTCGCGAAGCGTTGGCACGATCTATTTATTCACTTCCACAATTTTCTCACTGGGTAAACGAAATCCTCGAGTTTTCGAGCGAACAGCCGCTTCCCCGCCGTTCACTCTTTATATAGGGCCACGGAGGCGCCTGTGACGTCACTCTACACAGCACTGGTATAGTACGACTCCAGCGAGAAGGCATTTGGGTCACGTGATTTTGGACGAGTCCATTAGTTAAATTCAATCACAGGTTGAAACGTCTTAAGAAGAACGGGTTTCCAGAATTGGCGCCTTTAGTGCGAATTAATTTATAATTTGTACAGTACGATAAAGAGCTTTATATGTATAATTACATTCAGTGTAAGTGTTGGGATATGCTGGAATTGTTTTCTTCACAATGATTAAAATTATTTATTACAATAATGGTTGTAAATGTTTTTTTTTTATACTTTCTCGAAGGCAGACCTAGTTCTCCCTTGTGCTGACAGCGCCCTTCGCGTTTTGCTTTGTCAGCCCAAGGGGGGGGCCAGGGCCCCCTCGGCCCCCCCCGTGGGTGCGCCACTGGTGTGTTGATGTTTTGCATGTGTTTGATATACCGTTACAGTATGGGGGCCCCGAATTAGCATCATGCTCTATCTGTACATAAAATGTTTTATCACCTTGCATTCAAAATAATTTTTCAAATGAAACTAGTTATATTATATTGCTTTTATAATTATTTATTAATCCTATTATATCCTGCTGAATATCCTTCCAAATACCTACTTAAATCATTCATGGTTATAGGCAATACGAGGGTCACACTGAAATTTTTGAGATACGGCTAAGTGGTACAAGTTAAACTTACCAACTCTTAGGAGTGTTCAAAGTACTCCCCTCCAACATCAATGCACTTTTGTAAGTGAATTTTCCAAAGATTAAATGCTTCAAGCCATCCATTTCTTGGAATTGATAAAAAATATGCTTATAGCCTTATCAACCTCATCTTCGGAATGAAAACGATGACCGTGTAAATTTGTTTTTAGATTGAAAAATAGTCAAAAGTCACACATAGCAAGATCAGGAGAATAGGGTTGTTGTTGAGATTCAGACAGTCCGACTTACCAAAAAGGTGTAAGGTAACCGTTTGGACGGCCGGGAAGTGCCACCCAATTTAGACCGGAACCCAGTGGGGGAGGCATCCACAGGGACTGTACCCTCCTTCCCCTACTACCAACCTCTCGGAAGGACTTAGGGACCCACATGTTTAACGTGATCGTTAACTACTGCATATGCATTTACATCCTTATACTATTTCTAAATGCTGTTATAGTGTGCAGCTAAAAACTCAAATAATTGCTGAATGCAAAATTACAAATCAAATATCAATTTAAAGGATGTAGCTAGATTTGAAAATATTTGCACATTTTTTATATAGATACAATAGTATTGATGTGGTATGTCCAATGCTGTGCAATATATGCATCAATATCGTACATTGATACTATTAAGATATCAATATCACGATAAAATATTTAAAGTGGTGTATCATCTCATCATTGATGGCCTACCAGAAAACAAAATTTGCTTCTCACCAAAGTAGTCATTTAATGACATTTTGAAAGTGAACAAAAGCACACAATGTTAATCCTGTTATTATCGCATATATGTAATGTGTGTAATATGATCTTGGCAAATTTGGTGACATCAACTGTTATAAATGATACATGACAGAAATCACTGCATTCTACTGAATATTTTTTAATGTTATGTATATATTTGAAAGTACCATTAAAGGCAATTTACGATTATAAATACTTTTTCTCTAGTTAAACTTAAACGGAAATAGCCACTCTTGAGAACATTTTAGTACGCAACCCAAGAGGTTCATGAACTGTATGAGATTACTGTTTTGCAATGATTTAAACTCAATTTGTGTGGGTTAATCCATTAATAAATTACTAAAATACAGAAGAATTCAATTTTAAAATAACTGATTTCAGAATAATCAACACTACTGTATATATTTTTCAATATAAAAGAGAAATCAATACTGTTTATATAAAACTAATTAAAAAAATGTTCAATAAATGCAAAAAATATACATAAATGTACCTAATTTACTCATTTTATTAATAAATTACAAAACATGTATAAAAAATATGCATGTCGACATTTATCTTCTTACTTCACACAATATTAAAAGCTTGTTTTGAGTACTACGAAAAACTAACTTTATCTGGTATTAGCTCAATTATATTATATGTAAAAAAATAAAAATAATTAAAATATTTTATGAAAGAAAAAACATCCTAATAAAGTTTGAGCTTGGTCTACAACATAACTAAATCATGTAAAAATAACTAGATGAACTACAATTATCCAAAAAATTTCTATTTACTGAATGTTTCAAATTTGAATTTTATATTTCATAATAAATAATTTCAATTTGATATTTTATAAAAAGAATAATTTCAATAAAAATTATACACAATAAAGCCTTTTTAAATAATGGCCACTTCCAAATTGCAGACATATCATTCAGGTTCAAATGTACCTACTATTGAAAAGTGTTACTACATTATGAAAATTCAATATTAAAGAAATTGGAAATGTTAAGATAAAGGTAAATAAATGTTGCATATATATTTTCACTAGCAAATATACCCTACAGTGCTTGTGATTTAAAATATGTGCAAGTTCTAAAAGCATTCTAAAACATATTATTCTTCAAAAACTTTCATCAAAAATATTAAACTCCATTTACCTGCATAAAAAAGGGTATAAGAATTGTCCTCACTCTCTAAAAAATTATCTTGACAATCAAGTCTAAAAGTAAAACATCCTAGTCTTGTTTGTAAACCAATTTACAAAAAAAAATTGAAAAGTAGACACAATATGTCAAAATGGAGAAGCCGCAATGGCAGCAAAATTTATTCCTGTACTATTTTATCCCACCACAAAATCAGTTAAACACAATCAGAAATATATGAATTTTAAAAATGTTTGTCAAAATAAAAAATAAATACAAAATATCAATCATTTTCCCCCCCACATTTAAATATTTTACTCATTGAAAGCAATTTAATTTCAATGCTAAGCAACATATAATTTTCTTAAAATAAAAATTTAAAAAAAAATTGTCTGCTTAATGCTATTTCCATGGAAGGTTAAATTTTGTGTTTTTTTAATATTCCAACAACCTCTGATTATAAAAAAAAAAATCCATCAAAAACTGTGAATTGGATTATGGAATAGATTGATAAAATTTCATATGTATATATGAAAATATACATCTAATAGCTGTTTAACTTATAGCTGTTTAAAGTTGGAGTACTTTTTGTGCTAAGAAATGGTAAATACGGTCCCTGATTGGTCGGTTGCTTGAAACGGGACATTTTTATGCGTGGAAAAGCAACTTAAATCATAAAGTTTAATGCTTCATAACTCTGTGAATTTTGGTCGTAAAAGGATATTTTTTTTTATTTTGCATGAAATTGTATGAGGATGATTTTCCTAAATATAATTGGTAGGACTGGGGGACCGTATAAAAATTCATATTTCATATTTGTTTCAGAAATGTATTTATTGATTTAAACTGTTTCTAAGATAATAGATTTTAAAATTTAAAACATTTTTGCAATTGGAAGTATATCTCTGTAAATAACGGTTGAAGAAATAGCCATTGGGCACCGATAGCACTGGACACCCTGTATATAACACAAATGGCTATGATTATGACTTTTTTTTTTTTTTTTTAATGGCATGAAACTATATGTAAGCAAGGAAATTTTATACTTGTCACTAGGAAATCCATAGGTATCCCGAAAGCTGTGACCTTAAGTACAAAAGTAATGGCCAAAATGCATTTGTCAATACAAATATATGGGATATAACTTGCACATCATATTGATTAAGTAAAATTATGTTACTTGTACATGTTACATTTGAGTCATAAAAGAATATTTGAAAAAGAAAGTTTTATTTATAAGGGATTTTCCTCAAAATATTCACATAACATCTCAAGGATCTAAAAGTGCAATAATTTTGTAATAATAAAGCAAAAACAATTTTTATGAAAAAGAAAATATTATATACCAATAACAGGATACGAATGACAAAATACTATTTCAAACATAAGATTATTGAAATTTAACTAGGCCACAAATTCAGAATAGTAAGATATTAAAACACTATTTTGAGACTTAATGCAAGTTATATGAAAATTCTGGATGGCTGTCCGTCTAATATCTAATAGTTTAATACATTCTACTAATCATTAAGCTGTAAAAATGATTTTTCATTCACAATATTAAAATTATTGTTTTTATAGTTAACCACATCCTGAGTCCTCAAAAAATGCACATGCTTAAACAAGTTCCTGACAGATTCCTGAATAGGGGGGATGCCTCCTAACTTGCTTAACTTGTCATCATACTCCCACTGATATTCTCCAGGCATGAGATGAGCATGACGAAGCTTAAAGCCATTTTTGATTCTCTGTCGGAAGTCTTCCTCTGCATCCATACTCATATCTTCCTCACTTGGCAACTCCACCTCACCTTTGAGAAATTTCAAGAAAACTTTGACCTGCTGGTCGTATACAGGAAAAGGAAGAATCAACTTTGGAATGGCCCAAATAGCCAGTGTAGGGTTGTTTATGAGAAACATGTGCATGTACAAAGGCGATACCCTTTGGTCGCCTATCTCAATCTTACAACTAGGATGCAGAAAAGGATAAGTATATAAATATCCAGTGCAAATGATGATAGCGTCACAGTGATATGTTTTGCCATCCAAAAATGTAACTCCAGATTTTTGGACGGATTCTATTCCTTTCTCCTGAATCATGTTGCCAGGAAGGGGACACGTTTTGGGAGGAGTATTGTGACTTAACACAACCTGAATAGAAGAAAAATATCACTTTAAAAAATTATATACATAAATGCTATTCTACATTTTTTATTAAATACAGTTGAATGTCTACTTGACAAAGTTGCACTATCTTGTCTGAAAACTTTGTTAATTGGAAAATTTGTTAAATAAAAATAAACATTTTTTATCCTAGATTTTGTAAAACTACTGTCTCAATGAATAATTATTAAATAATTAGTCAGAGGGTTGAAAACCCAAGCCACCCAACTCACTCTAGGGTACGAGCAGGAGTTAGTGCATGAGGCACATTTTACTCAGTGGAAATGTTTTTGTACGGAGACCGTATAAAAATTTAAATTTCGTATTTCTTCAAATTTAATTCCTGAAAATTTTTATCGATTTCACAAAATTCTGTACCTTTTTTTATGCAACTTTGTAATTTATTATATATGTTTAAGATCAATATTTAAGGAATAAAAGCCAAGGTCAATGTTTTTAGGACACCCTGTATATCTATTTATTATAATCAGTTTTACCATAAATCTACTTCAATTCCCTTATAATTTGATGCTGGGATTATTCTTAATAATTTTTAATAAAGGTAATGAATATCTTGCTGATGTTGATGCACACACTCGCATCATAACACATTGAATAAATTACTAGAATTTTTCTGGATATGGAAGACTTAAAAAAAGTTAATATCATATATCGAAATACATTTTTGTATGATCCTTGCTAAAGAAAACTCAAAAAACAAGTCTTTCATATCTGTAAAAATTCTAGTAATTTAGTTAATGACTTGTCCAGTACTCCATCTTTGTCCTCGGTCTGGTGGAGCACCATGTGGTTTATTTCCCTTTTCTTTATATTTGTTCCATTTCTCAGCCTTTGGGGCTCTTATGTCTTGTTTTGACCTATTTTTCATCATATTGGATTTTGTTTATTCTTGTTTGAACTTGATTCATCTTGTTGGGATATTTCTATTGTATTTTGATGCATGCCAATCATGTGTTGAAAACCCAGGCAACCCGACTCACCCTAGGGTATGAGTAACTGTTTGAGTGGTCGGGTTACGCCAATCTTGTGTTGAAAACCCAGACCGTCCGACTCGTCCTGAGGACTTGAGCATCTATTTGGACGGACGGCCGCCAATCTTGTGTGTTATTTTTAGTTTTGAATTGACTAAACTGTTAATTCTGCTTTCTAATTGACTCTCTCGGGTGGAATCTTAATCCAGGGCTTGGATATATAAAAACCTCTTTGTTTCTTCCATTTGTAACCAATTTGTCTTCAAGTTTGTTGATTCTCTTGAACTGACAAAGGGAATCCAGTGTATCCACAAAACAGCTGTATGCTGAATTATTATTTTATTTGTGCTTACATACATTGCTCAAGTTTTCCTTATGCTTTGCACAAAGTGTTTTACTTACTGCTGCATATTCTGTTTTCTAATGATTTTATGCACAGAAAGGCAATTATTTAATGCACTAGTTAAGGTTTTCATTTCATTAAAAAGCAGAAAATTTTACAATTTGAACATACAGGACATCAGTGAAAAACAGGAATGATTTCAAAAATATAGAAAATATGAAACAAGTAAAACCCTTGCAAACTGACCATTAAATAAATACAAATTCTTTGCTTTTCCTTAATAGAAGTCAACATATGAAAATTGGTTGACTGCAATTGTTCCAAGGGCCTTATAAGTCCTCTTCATCAAGCCAGGAAAAGTGCATACTGAACAAAAGATCAAATATAACTTATAGAGCAGTTGTATTTGATCTTTCGATCTGTTCACATTATTCCTGATCTGATGAAGAGGGTTGTGATACATCAATGAAACAATTCACCTAATTTTCATGTGTTAGCATCTATCAAGAGAGTACAAAGAATTTGTATGTTTAAATAGATATCTGTATAAAGTTTTACATATTGCAATAAAAATCTGAAATCTAAGGGAAAATATGTTAATAAAATTTATGTTATGAATTTGAACGTATTACACAGTTACTTTCATACAGTGAAACCCCGATTTTACGTCCCCCGAATCTACGTTTTTCCCGCATTTTACGTTTTTTTCATCAGGTCCCAGTTTTTCTGTATACCAATACATGTTAATTTAACCCGGATTGTAAGTTTGTTATTTATGGACTTTCCCGCATTTTACGTTTTTTCTCTGGACTGGAAAGTAAAAAAAAAATTAAAATTTGCAATAATTTACAAAAAAATTTGCAAAAAAAAAAGCAATACTACTATTTTTTCCTTTTGTGCTTTTTTAAAGCTAATCCATGTTGTTGAAAGTTAATCATGAAAACAGAAACGCATTCTACAGACTCCTGTCTTCTGAAACTGGTTTCTTCTCATTGATCATGGTTTGGTTTCCACCCCCCTTCCTTTGTTGAACACCCGCTGTCGCGGACTGCTCCCTTCCCAGAGAAGAACACTCCAGTTAATCAATCAGATGGGGTGGCTCCTTTTCTTTCGTCGGGGAGGGGGGGGGCCAGGCCTTACCCTTCTCCAGGTTTTCAGATAAGCCTTTCAATTGCTGTTTAGCACGCGGTGGTCGCATTTCTAACCTTTTTGTGCCCAAATTACAAGTAAAAAACGCAAAAACTTTTCTGTTGCTTAGAAAGCCGAAATTGTTAAACAATTTGATGAATTTCATGGAACCAAATTAGCGTTCGCTCAATCGCAAGGAATTCCCGTGACAACCCTGCAATCCATACTACAGAAAAAAGAATGCATTGAAAAAAACATCGAGAAAGTGGGTGAAAAAAATTCCAAGAAACGCAAAACATTGAAAAAATCGCCGTACGACAAGCTGGAAGGTATCTTAGTAAAGTGGTTGAAAGAAGCTCGTGCCGCGAATGTACCTATAAATGGCACGATAATAAGAGAAAAAGCTCTAGAAATTGCCGATAGGCTTGGTGGTTTGAAAGACTTCACAGCTTCAAATGGCTGGATTGACAGAATGAAAAAAAGACATAATCTTGTGTATAGATCGCTTTCGGAAGAATCATCAAGTGTAGATGAAGCTACACTAGAAGAATGGAAGAAAAATCTACCAAATTTGACCAAAGGACACAAGCCAAAGGACGTATTCAATGCGGACATGGCCGGACTTTTCTTTAACCTCCTACAGGATAAAAGTTATGCTGCTAAAGGAGACTCCTGCCATGGAGGGAAGATGTCTAAATTGCACCTTACGGTTTTACTGTGCTGTAATTCTGATGGAAGTGAGAAGCTGACGCCTCTTGTTGGAAAGTCGCGCAAACCACGATGCTTCAAAAACGTTAGAAGTTTTCTGACAAAGTACGAAGCAAACAAAAAAGCGTGGATAACCCAAGCCCTTTTATAAGACTTTTTGCGCAAACTAAACAAACAAATGAAGTTGCAAAATCGTAAAATAATTTTGTTCATTGATCAATGCACTGCACATCCGGATTTGCAGCTGTCTAATGTGTGTGTCATATTTTTTCCTGCAAATTGTACAAGCAAATCACAGCCTTGTGATCTCGGCATTATTCGATCTTTCAAGGTTTATTACAGAAAGCAACTTGTCTGGAAAGCTGTAGCTGAACTAGAAAATGGAAAACTAAATGACGCCTGCAAACTAAAGTTAAGTGTTCTAGAGGCTATGCATTTTATTTCTGCGTCGTGGAGAAACGTTACACAACAGTGCATTCCCCATTGTTTTGAAGAAAGCGAAATCGTAGCGTCTAATGAACCGGGAACAGATGAAGAATCAGCTGCGATGGACTCGGAGGAGGACAACGAAACACTTATCTATGACTTCGGCGATTACATCCCGGAAAACTTAGAAACATGCGAAGCTGAAAGAGCTACTGCTCCATCCGTAGACGATCTTATGCACTTTTCGTCCGCCGATGAATATGAACAAGAACAACCGGAAGCACAGCCCGTCCCTTCTTTCAGTATTACATTGAAGAACTTACAAATAGTGAAAGACTATTTTCTTTCTTATAAGGACCAGGAAAAAACTTGCAAAGTATTTCAATCCTAGAAGATGCTGCATTCACTTTGAACTCAATGACTAAAAAACAATGCACTATTACGGACTATTTTCAACCTAAACGCCAGGATTCGTAATTAAATGTATTAAAATGATCTTAAAATGGTATGTATAATAATGTTCTTTTCGTAAAATATACATATTATACCTTTTGAAAGAGTCATCTTTACTACCTTTAGTTTTTTTCTATTTGATTTTTGCATTCTATGTATTTCCCGTATTTTACGTTTTTCCTGCATTTTACGTTTTATTCACCCAGTCCCTTGAGAAACGTAAAATCGGGGTTTCACTGCAATTATATCTTTAAATACACAGATAATATAAAGAGTCAACAATTCAAAACAGAATCAAACAAAATTTCTACAATTTGATTTAATTATGTTTCTTTATCTTTAAAATACATCTTGATATACTTACTTCTCCTGCAACACCTGAAACTTCAATGGCAATATCTATCCCGGAAGCTCCAGCACCCAAAACCACAACCTTCAGATTTTTAAATGTCTCAGGATCTCTATAGTCATGACTGTGCATAAGAAGGCCCTCAAAACAGTTGAAACCTGATATTTCAGGAAAATATGGAACAGAGTAGTGTCTGAAAAAGTTATTGAAAGTTGAAAACAATTGCTTTAAATAAAAGATAAGGTACCTCAGAGGAAAATATAAATATAAAGAGTGCTTGTATACATAAATGTTAAATCAAAATTTGCAGCAAACTTTGAGTTTATGATAACCAAATAATTACAAAAGAAATTACTAAAATGGATATTTTATTTTACAATTATAAGATTTAATATGAAAAAATAAGCATTACGATTATATAGCTAAACATCTGATAATTGTCAATTTTGTATCCCTTGAGCATATTAGTATGTAGTTTTTGCAGTATTTGTTTAAAATAAAATGTGTTCTACCTGCTTTCCAACAAATGCATTTTTACATTTGACATCATAAAAATGAAAATTTGTCATTTCTCTCACTGTCCCCCAGTAATGAGTTGAGATTTCCTCTCCTAATTACATTAGTAAAAACATAAATAATGGAAATAAACAGGTAAAACTTAAGAAATTAAGATTTGAATTTGTAAAAAAACAATCCCTATTTATAAAAATTTTAATGATCTTTTTTTGTAAAAGCACTAATATGCGTTTGTCCCTAAGAATATGTAATATGATGTTATCCAAAAAAATTATCATTTTTATATATTAGATGGCGGCAGCAGTGATTTTAAGTCAGTTGAATACTATTTAAAGATTTGTTCGACATCAATTTAAAGTTTTGGAACTTTACTATTAGCAATGTAGCATTTATGCTTTTCTTTTCAATTTACAAAACAAAACAGACTTTCACTTTGCAGTACACAAACACTATTTTATTTAAATATATACAAAGTAACAAATCTAAATTCCTCATTAGCCATGAGCTCAATTATCTACTCTTAATATTACAGAAAATACAAAATTGTACTCTAGCAGGTCTTAAAAGTGTTGTTTTGCAGTGGATCCCTGGTCATTGCAATTTGTATGGCAATGAGCAGGCAGATTTTCTTGCCAAAAAAGGTGCTGTGACGATACATTGTGCAAAACGAGAAACTCCTTTTCTCACAACAAAATTATTTATAAGGCAATTTATAAAGTCGACATACCAACATGAATTGAAAAGCAAAATGGATAACAAGTATGAGAGAGAATGTCTCCTGGATGTGCCTGATAAACCAAGACGGGAGGCATTGGCTGTCTTTCGCCTGTTAACTGGACATGACTACCTTGCTGCACATTTGTACCGTATTGGTATTTTCATTGAGGCTGCTTGCCTGCTATGTGATGGTGATTAACCGATGGACAAACACCACCTGCATTGTTGTGAAGCCTTCCATGGTCTACTGAGGCTTCCAGATTTTGGGACGCGAGAGGATTATTGGAGCGATAACCTTCGGTTATCTTTTGAACTCTTGTCATTGTTTCTCATTGTTTGTTACTTTTGTATTTGTTCATGTGTCCTAGCCATTGGAAATAAAAAAAACTCTAGCTGGTTGCTTAATGTGCCTCCAGACTACAAAATTCTTAAACTCTATCTCAAACTTCCAAATTAATTATTTCTTTCCTCCAAATTAGGCTTCCAATGCTAGATTTGGTGATACTGCACTCAAGGCAAAATTCTATTCTCTATCAACAAATAAGAGAAAAACACAACTTTATTACTCATTTTTGATGAGTATATTTATTACCTGCCATTTTTCACATATATTTGTTTTTATATGCATGAAATTTTAAAAATACTGTGTCTCCTGTTAGTACATAACTGCAAGTTATGTATAGTGCATACATACTTTGGCTCCCAGTATTCATTTCAATTTCCATACTGAATAAAAACAAACCCATATAGCATTCCTGTCACAATCATTTCTAATATTGATTGGAACATAATGAATATGCATTGAAATTCCATTAATCATGTTAAAACCACTCTGCCATTCATTAGAAATCTTGCATTTCCAAGAATTTATTCCAAGCAAAAGTTTCTAGAAATTATAAGGTTACAAAAACATTTTTGGAACCTGTAAATCTGAAAATTGACAATTATCAGATATTCAACCATACAGCAATAAAAGTGCTAAATTCGTGTTTTATATTAAAAGTATCCACAAAAGTAGCTAAAGTTTAAAAGTATCTCTATAATACTATGTATGTCTATATTCTATAGCTCTGTGATTTTCTCCATCATGGTGTAGGCTACCCTGCTGTGTTGTGGGGTTAAAGTGAATAAATTGACATCACAATTCAAAAAGTTTCACTTACATTATCTTTCAATAAAAGACCATTAAAAGTATTCATAGATAAATAATATTTAATACCTACTCAATAGATCCTATAATAGAAATAAAATAAATCATTATCTAGAAGTCTACAACCTGTGTGCCTTTGCGCACCAGAGAGCTCTGTCAGTTAATGTGATCATACCATTTTCTGAATTAATCCTATAAAAGAAAGAATTTCTAGTATGTGAGTACCCCTGAATGGTTTCCCTCTTCCTACTGGAACATAATATAGAAACTGGAATTATTTTAATATGCTTCAGCAGGCCATAAAAACTATACACCTGAAGGAAAACTTCAGTGGCATATTTCGAAATTCAATTTGGAGGGGGGGGGGGAGGTCAGTTTTAAATATCAATCTCAAGGGGGTCAAAGTTAGAAGCTAGCCCAGGCTTGTTATCCTGGGCCCGAACTGGCCCACGGGCTCAAGAATAGCCCATAGGATTAGGCCCAACCTTGAGGCCCACACTCAGGCCACGTTTTATTAAATTTGGGTTGGGTTGGTTTTTACCGGGTCATCCCATATTAAGTAATAAAATTTTGCTCTGTACGAAGAATGAAGATAGGTAAATTATAACTGAATACAGAAAAATTATAATTTCAGATAAAAAAATTGAAGACTTATTTATTCGAAGACATTCCAAAGTCAAAATAACACATTGTTCTTTGCAACATTCAAGTTGTTTAAAACTATAGTAACAGAAAATATGTTCTGGCCTGGATATGCAGCAAAATAAATATATGATGCCTATGTACCAGATGACATATTTCGTAACATCATGTGATCTATAAATTTAATAGTGAAGAAATGCATTCCAATTTTAATTTTTGAAGAAATAATTCGGTTATTATCATTGGTCAGGTGTGATTTTCAATTTGTTATATTTTTAAATTTATGACAAAAAGTTTAATCGCTTCCAAATGTTTCTAAATTATCAAAATTAAATAAATTCTATTCTTAAATTAAAACACAGTTTCATCGATTTCTTTCTGATAACAAATATTGAATGAAAATTTATTTGAGCAAACAGTCATAATTTCAAATTAATATATGAAAAAGACGAATTATTGTTCTTGAATTTATTTATATTCTAAACATTTTATACTTTTAATTTAAAATTATTAAATTTTTAAAATATTTATAACTATATAATAATTAGAGAAAATAATATCTATGTATACTCACATAGAAAGTTTAATCATATTGAAATGTTTTAAAAACACTAACAATTGTGGAGTATAACATGTTTGTTTTGCTACCACTGCAGTCAAGAATATTTAGTGCTGATGAGCTCTAACAAGAGGAGCATTGCATTGTTCACTGATAACTTAAATGAGTGAAAAAAAACATTTTTTAAACATAATGTCAATGAAAACCTGTTTTCTCATTTAATCTCTGATATTAATAAACCAAAATGATGAATATAAACTCACTTTACAGTAATGCTCATTCTTGATTTATACAGATTTTTCAAATTTGGGTTCTTTTTTATTTATTACTATATATAATATAACTTGTGTTTAATTCCTTAAATGGCAAATTTAGATCATCATACGAGGTAACAGGCATGTATTGCAAATAAATTTGGGCTACGCTGGAGTTGGTTTTAAATGTTTTCGGAATAGGTCAGGTTCGAATGAATTATTTTAAAAAAATTCTTTGGTTTTGGCCAAGTCAAACCTTAATATTTTTGGGCTGGGTAAATTTCTAAATTTGGCAAGTGCAGACCTCTAGTCTCTAACTGGCTTCTGATTGTAGCTTCTTCTGCCAACTTCAGGAACCGGGATTTTTCCAAATTTGAAGACTGGGTTTTACTGCATATGGAAAAATTTCCACTCCATTGCAATAACACAGCAGTCTGAGCACTTTTTTAAATTTTTTGTTTCTAAAAACTCCCTATTCCCTTTTTTTTATTTATTAAACGGGTTGTTTTTCTAGTTCAAGGATTTCAGAACGACAAACTGAATGGGGATTCAATAGAGTTTTTTTTTGTTTTTAATCACATGTGTGTTTAGGAAGCATTTCAAAACTTTTCAATTTCAGGGGGGAGATAACCCCCTAACCCCCAGACCCCCTTAAAAATACTCCTGGATCATTTGGTACATTTTTCTTTAGTCCAAATTACTGAAGTTGAAAATTTCAAATTACTAAAAACGAAACATGGTGTCAACAAAAACATATCTTACATACTTCAAGTATTTAATTATGTACACACACTTGAAATTTAAAGAGCACAATTAGAGCTCATCTTTTATCGCAATCAGCATTTTTTAACTAAATTGACTCGCTATTTAAAAACTTAGTCTATAACTTGCAAAATCCATCCTGGTTTGTTTGTTTTTTTTGTCAGTTCTCAATATCTAGTTTTTTTATACTATGTTTAAAAACAGTGCAATAATTATAGTACAATAGCTTTGATAAAGTTATCATTGTTCATCATTTCAAAAATTTAAATTTTTTGCATTATTGCTTTCAATATAAATGTGTGTGATATATATAAGCAAGACATTGTCTTTTTTTTTTTCATTTTTAAATTAAAATATAAATGCTAAAAAGGAGCAAAAATTGGTTCGCAAATTTGAAACTTTTACTCATACTTTGAAGTTGTAAGAGTGAATCTGACTAACAATTTTACAAGCTAAGAAACTGACAAAAGATTACAAACACATTTTCTGATCGCAAATGAATGTCAATCTGATACAAATGCTAATAATGTACAGAAAATGTTGTAAACTTTTATTACAATATGATGTCACTTAATTTGCATTTTCACTGATTTTGTATCTAATTAGCTTCTAGAATAATTCTAAATTTCTAAAACTTTATCAATAATCCAACCCAATACAGTAGCTTAACAAAAGAAAAATACATTATGTATACTAACCCATTGCATACCATTACAGCATTATAAACTTTAGTTGTCTTATTATTAGATTCAAGGTCTCGAGCAGATACAATCCATTCTGTCTGACCATTGGAACATATTTGAGGTTCAACATTTTCCACAAGATGATGAAACTAAAAAAATAATAATAATAAAACAATTCAGAAACACTTAGAAATGATAGTTTGAATTAAAAAGAAATCCAAACCATGGATTAGAGAAATCAAAGAATATGTTTTAAACCTGCGAACCCTGGTATGAAATAATAATTAGATTGTTTTGTGTACTTACTGTAATATACCTGCTAATACCAAAATGCTCAGCATATTCTTCTAAGTAGGAAAGTACTTGTGTATGATGAATGAAAGATTTACCACCACAGTCTTCAAAAGGAAAATCCGGGAAAGCCATTGTTTCCTTGGGCAAATTTGTCCTAGAAAAAAATATAGTTCAGATAAGTATCGTTAAATACCAAATGATGGATAAATATTGCATTCCATAAGCAAACATAATTTTTTAGGTCACTAAATAGAAAGTATAAAATGTAAATTAACATATTATCTATTTTAACATAATTGGTCATTCTTAAATAATGTGCAAAAGCAAATTGATGAAACTTCAACAAATAACAAGCCATATAGTTAACAAACGAGAATTTTTTATGTGTAACTATATACAAAACTTTGAAAATATCTCACTATGATAAAATCAACTATTTACAAGACATTCTATCTCTTAAGAACTTTGTCAGAAAACTTTACAGAGTTAGTGGTCATTTCAAAATGACAACTCTTCGGATTATAAGTTGTATATTGGGTGCAGTCCATAAAGACAAAAAAAATTTAATGCATAGCTGAAAAAAAATTGTGAGGATAGGGTATCAAGACAATTTTTCTTTGGTCAAAGTGATTTTTCACATATAAGACTTTATATGGCACTAGTTGCTTGTCACTGCCAACTACTAGAGCTTAATTACAAAAATAAAACTGCTACACAAAACTTCCTTAATGAAGTCACTATTGCAGCTCTCCAAAACTGGTTGTTTCTCCACACTACCGCGGTGCTTATTTTTTAACTAGGAGTTCTTATTTATCTGAACTAAGACGATCTTGTTATTGATAAATATGCAGTTTCTTACATTTTCATAGCCATAGGAGTATTCTTTATCTTTAAAAGTTAGCTCATATAATATTCAAAACAGGTTGTTTTTTATTCAATTTGGTCATATCCTTCCAATCAATTCCAGTCTCATTCACTAATTTTTAGACTAATCAATTAGTACTTTCTTTCAATTGATGAAGTTAGCTCCTATAGTTCCAGTTCTTTCCTTTTTTCTGTGTTATATTCTTCTTTGAATTAGTGTCAACCAACGTTAATTTTATAGTAGTTTGGCTAGTGATATTAACTTTCAAAACCAGTTACTTCCTTTTGTTATTTTCTTATCATTGCTACCTTATTTCCCTGTAATTTTTAATTTTTTTTTATCTTTTTCCTTTACAGGGGTTTTATGATTATTTTTTTATCCCTCTAAACTCTAATTTTTTTACCAATAATTTAATAGTTCATATATTTTTTTCTCACTGTTTTATTTTAAATCTCATATCAATGCTTAAGATTTCCTTTTTAGAACCAGCTTCCCCTGTCTTCGTAGGCAGGGGAGGGTCCCCTTTATTGGCCCATGTTGATATGTTTTTTTTTTTTTTCAATGGCTGAAACCACCTGCTAGTAAAGTTCCATGTTGGGTGTTCTAGCTGTTTAAATTGCTCTTCACTTGCCTCATCACAGTCGTTAAGGGTGTATATTGTTCTTTTGGCTTTAAGGCTTTAAGAAGGGAGCTTATAATGCCCTCAAAGCAATTGCTCTCATTTGTTGTTGTCATTATACTTATTCCACCTGGACTAGGATATACTAGTCTAGTATAGACAAAGTCCACTAAGTCATACATCCTCAAGAAATCCATCACAAGAACAGGAGCTCTAAAAGGATTCTGCTTATCCAGACCCAGATAAGGAAATGAGTGGGTGTTGTCATCTAACTGACATATGCCTGCTTTCTTCAAGACAATTAATTGCAAGTTATTTACTAGAACTTAAATTATGTGTTAGCTAACAGAAAAGATAACTAAAATTTGAATAATAAATTTTACTCTTGTACGAGAAACTGTGGTTAGTTTAACAACTTTTTTTAATAACTCTATTAACCACGAAAAGCAGACAAATAAAATTCAGTTACAATCTGATCAGTTTCTGTACATGTACAAAATAACTGAACAAAAACAACTTTCAGGCAGTGATATGCGCAAGAGGTATTAAACTCTTGTAGACAGATTTTCCTTAAAAAGTCACTTTGAAAAAGTAGTAAATTTAGCTAAACTAGGCGAGATGCAGAAGTTCAGTCAGAGGAAAATAAAAGTGAAGTATACATAAGCATACCTAAATGTTGAGACAAAATTGATGGTAATTTTTTTAAATAAGCAAACAATAACAAAATTATATTTAATAGAAAAATTACCAAAATAAACAATTATGAACATTATATAGTTAACAATAACAAAATAGGCTTGCTATGAATGTATTTGCAGCAATCAAAGGACTAGATTCATATTTTATCTGAGAAGCATGTCTACATTCTATAATTGAATTCAGGCCCCTGTAAAGGTGCGAGCTCCCTCCTAGATTATTTGCTTTATACTTTACATATAAATGGTACTTTTAATAAATTTTTAAGTAGACATTATATAACATTCCTAACATTTGTTAAATCAGATCAAAATTCGAAAAAACAAACTGATGTCACAGTACAAAAAAATATTCCAGTCTTAACACAATAACCACATACTAAAAATAAATTTTCAAAAAGGGGGTTCACAAACCTGAGATTTTTATACATGCTAGAATGTACTGGGAGTCCATGCTCATCGAATCCGACACGATTAGAATAACGCCATGTACCTCCAACATTTTCTTGTTGCTCATATATATCAAACTGAAAATGCTTAGCGTCTGAAATTAAATGTCGACCAGCACATAGACCAGCGGCACCAGCTCCAATGACTGCTACCTAAATGAATATAAAAATTAGAAATGGAATAACAATTTAACAATTAATAAAATGAAGAAAATGCAAGTAATTTAAAGTCAAAAATAATTTTTTAACAGACGTAATAACTATAAAAAATGTTTTAAAGAATAAAACTAGCTTTCATTTCTTGTGGAATGAAATGTGTCTGGTGTGTAAACGTCAGTTACCACAAAATGAGGAGTGACACATTTAGCTTTGTACTGTACCTCTATTCCTGACACTATTTAGCTTTCTTCTCATCGTACCAGTTACACCCAACCTATTTTGATACCCGTAATCTGTAAGATTATCACTCTCAAAAACAAAAATATACTCCAGTAACTTCAAAATAGTAAGCAATATGCTATTGCCAGTTTCACTAATTAATCAAACAAAATTATCAGCTGTTTCGGGAAACTGACCAATGGCAACGGTATATGCGCCCTCTAGTGCGAAAGTTTAAAATAACGGCCATACTAGCAGACGACAGTGTTGCACATGGGTGGACGGTACACGGTAAAATATATTTTTGCATTTTACTATTTTCTAACTATATTGATTAGTTTTTAATCATTTTGCATGAAAATAAAGTAGCAAATCTACTTTATTTTGACGTTTGGATTTTTACGTTTATTAAATAAATAAATATTATAAAAAAAAAGATGTTTGTGTTTCTGTACTTGCGGCCTGTAGCTCTAATGAGAAATCTGGAACGGGGGGTTGTTTGTTTCTACATTCAAATGATTGTCATCTGATTGAACAAACATTCGATAAACCATGCATTTAAAAAAATTTTAACTTTATTAATATAGTATCAGAGATAATAACAAGATCTACAAAGAATCAGAAAATAAACCTATCAACAAACATGTAATTTCAGCCATGAAATTTGGTACACAGGTACTTCTAGGCGCGCACATTACTCATAGGTGCATATTGGCGTTTTTGTTCACTTATTTTGTATTTTAGAAATTTTACACAAATCGGTACTTTAGCGACCAAAATATATCTTGACACTATCTGAAATATCGATAAATTCTCTTTCAAACAAATAGACGAATTTTCCTGAATTGTAAAATATATATACTTTTTGTGTGTTCAACACGTAATCTATCTTATAAATCTTACTACAACGAATTACCGGGCGTGGTCTGTCTGGGTTCTAAATAAGCGGACACTACTTAACTAATATAGATAACATTACTCAATTTCTAAATCGTTTGTACTAAAATTCGATCGAATTTTTTTTTTCGAACAAACTTCTTCTCGTTTCTTTCGAACGAATTCCATACGACGAAATTTCGTGAATTTTAAATATATATATATATACATATACATAATAAATACCGTAGCAAACTTAAAAGATTAAGGATACTTTGCAAATATGCAAATGATGTAAAAAATAAGTAAATAGGAATGACAATGCAAAATGTTTCG
This sequence comes from Amaurobius ferox, assembly GCA_951213105.1. Classification (NCBI taxonomy): domain Eukaryota; kingdom Metazoa; phylum Arthropoda; class Arachnida; order Araneae; family Amaurobiidae; genus Amaurobius; species Amaurobius ferox. Next base: position 156,374,361 of record OX578138.1, read on the forward strand.
AAATTTGTATTTTTTTCTATTTGCTTGAAGATTTGCTGTTTTATACTTTTATTTTGTAAACCTATTAGAAAGTTAGGTTTTTCGAGTTACAGCTTTTTGCTTTTCTTTCATTGGACATTCAAACTTTTACTATATATATATATGTGTGCGTGTGTGTATATATATATATATATACAGTGATTTTAAGCTTTCTCCAATAACGCGCCCTTTTCTTTCATAATTATTATTCTAAATTCCTATTTCATATCCAGCACGTATTGCAACTATATTAAATTCTATTCCACGCCACTAATATTAACAAAGTCTTCCAGCACTTCCTCTTTTCCTCAACCATACCATATATGGTCACTAATCTTAACCACTGTGTTAACTTTCTCATATGAAGCTGCTTCCCTGTTACATAAAGAACGCAAAGGCAGCATGTGCCCCATATCGTCATATCCCTCCTCCTCCGGTGTAACTGCACATCATGTGAGCCACTGCAGACTGCATTGAGATGTCTTGAAAACAGGTCACTTACGAGGAGCGCGGCTTTATGTAACTAATCATGATTTTCAAATATCATATAAAAAAATAGATTTTTGGTAACTTGAAAAATACGAGTATATAAAGAATGAATTAAAGCAAAGTAGAGTAGAATAACTGATGATGAATTATTCATTTATTCTACTTTGATTCATCTGTTTTAGCCATATAAATGAGAAATCAATTATTTTTAATTTAATGCATCTTCATTACTTATAAATTTCATCTTATTTGTATGCTGCACCTTTCATAATAATTAATTGTACTGGTCTTTAATACATTTGTATTTGGTATTTTATATTTAAACTCTTTCATTATATATATATATGTGTGTGTGTGTGTTGGGAATTGTTTAGACCGATATCCATTTACTAACATTGCGCCATGGATAGTTTTGGATATAATCATTGCCCAGCTAAAAATTACAACTTCAATAAATGCAAGAATAAAAATTCCAAAACCTGCCTATTTGATTCTAACGTTCAAATTACCAATCAAAATAGCCAAAAGTCTTTCTGTAAAATTTTTAATTACATCTACAAAATATCCTGTAATATATGTAATTTATCTTATATAGGACAGACCAGTAATCCTATTCATCTACGTACAGTATTGTGGCAATTAATTGAGAAATGCAGTTTTTTTTTATAAAATTCAGTTTTATTCAAGTTTTCTATAGTTCCGTTCACATGCAAGGCCGTATTTTCCGGCCATGAAACATTGGGGTGAAAAAGGGGGTATTTTCCGGGATCCATTCTAGACCCGTTCACATGTGCAACCCCATTACTCCCGCTTAAAGGGCTAAGACCAATTTTTCTTAAATGCTTTCGACATTCATTTTTGGTAAACAATATATCTTTTTCTTTTCTTTTTTTAATTGCTTTTTTAAAAAGCGTATTATTTTTAATTCATTATCCCATGTTATTATTTTATCTATTTAATATGACAAATGTGCGGAAATGAGAAACAAAATAATCTTATATATATAAATTAAATCGAAATAATGTATATAAATTAAACTTGGATCTTTATAAACTAAACATCAAATTAAAAATAATATGCTAAAATTAAATTTAATATATTTTTAAAACTATAAATATATGCTTATTCTAATATATATATATATATATATATATATATATATATATATATATATATATATATATATATATATATATAAATGTTTTATTTCATGAAACTGTTTAAAGAATTCATTCTTAAAAGTCAAAAAAGAAAGTTTTTCTCATTTAATCTTCGTTTTTAAGCTAAATTATGACGTATAAACTTGAATTAGTGGAAAAAGTGTAACACCATTTTAAGAAACTTTATTCAAGACAAATCGATATATAGAGAAAAAAATATGCATATTTATACCGAATACATTTTAATTATTACAAAATCGGTATAACTCATCTTTTATTAAAAACACATAAGACCTTACTGCATGGCCCAGATACAAAAAATCTCATATACCACTAATACCGCAATTAAAAATAATGTTTTTAATATAGCAGTATAAAAAATACTTATGATGGACATGTTTCACTGATATGTAAAATAGGTGGTCCTCTAAGTAATCCAAAAATAAAATTAATAAAATAAAATCGTCTTCATATGTAGTTAGCATCTAAAATATATAAAAATAATTTATATTTCTGATACTAGCAATCACGGAGTATTCTTTTTTTTTTTTTTTTAAGGGGGGGGGGGAGCATTTTGTAAGCTAATTTACACAGTTCAGTTTATTGCAAAATGTATGTATGTAAAGTTATTTTGAATGCCTGAAACATTTTACTTTGTTATTGATATACATAATTATAAAACGCAATTCTCTACTAATCATAATATTGGCATCATAATCACATCATCTCAAGTTATGGAACATTTCGCATTGATATGTAAAAGCTTAGAATACAAAACTAAAATAATCAAACTTGAAATATAAGGTATAAATAATTTATTTACAATAATTAACAACATATATTCATTTAAATATAAACACATTATACTCCTTTTTAACAATATAAAATAAATGAGTATTAAGATAGATTTATCTAATATACATTCTCCTTATATAAAACTAAGAAAATCTTTGTATCATTTGTTAAAAACTACTTAGATAAATCCAGAAAATTTGCCCAAGAAACAGAACATTATATTTTAAAGTTGCTGCTTCAAAGGAAAATCAGCTGGCTTACGACTTTTAACTAACACTTAATTGTATACGTTTTGTAATTAAGAAACAAACATTTCTATAAAAATTATCCTGAAATCGAGGAACAAATATTTCTAATTCATGAATAACAGTTAGTTCAAATAAACAAAATGTACATACCCGCATCAGTCTTTTTCAGTAGGATTCTCCATTCATTAAATTCTGAGGTATAATAAGGATCAATCCGTTTAATTCGTAAATAAGTCCGTGTAATGAATGCAAAATAATCTCTATAACAAGCTATAAATTCATCATTATTGTACAATCTTCAGATAGAATTTGTAAACAAGGTCCACGCGGTATCTCAGTATCCGCCATGTTTTTCAAGAAATCGCAGTTGCGCGAATGGAATTGTGGGTAAAAATCCCCAATCTACCCCCTTCGTTCCCTCAAATAAGAAGGAAGGAAATCATACCTCCTTTCAACCCTCTTTCGAACCGGTATTTTCCCCGCTTGGACATGTGAACGGTGACACAGTCGAAATGCGGCTATGATACCGGCTTTAAATTGTGCATGTGAACGGGGCTTATGGATACATTTAAAACTAATAAGTGATATGACCTCCCCGGGACTTTATAACATCATAGACACGTTTCGGCATGGAATGTACTAGACTAGCACATGTAGTTTTAATTTCAACGTCTCTGAACCATATGTCAATAACGGCCGAAATTAGCTTGTCCATCGTCGTACAGTCAAATTTGTGAAGCCGTTTTTTGACAATAGCCCACAAATTTTCTATGGGATTCAAGTCTGGTGAATTCCCGGGCCAATCCAGTACGGTAATATTTTTTTTTGAGCAGAAATTTTTGATTCGCTTCGAAGTGTGACATGGCGCGCGGTCTTGTTGGAAAACGCAATCTCCGTTCGGCCACAGTTTAGCCATGGTTGGAAGCACTTTTCGGGTCAATATGACTTCGTAACTGGCACTGTTCATCATTCCCTCTACGGGAACAAGAGATTCTGTCCCCAAAACGCTGAAACAACCCCAAAACATCTTTTTGGGCGGATGCTTGGGGGCTTGATTGATAGGTTCTCCTTGGCTCCTTCTCACGAACATAGATCTAAATCCCTGAACCACAAAATGTGTTTCGTCAGAAAAGAGAACTTTCTCCCAGTCCTTCTCAGTCCATGTTTTGTATTTCCGTGCCCATTCCAACCTTTTTTAACACTTTACAACAAAGTTGAAAAGTGTTTTTGACTTTGTTCATTCTGTCTGTCCGTTAGCACGATAACTGCCGTAAAAATGACTTAATCAAAATGAAATTTTAGTATGTTGTTCAGACGGTCTGTAGGACCTATGGGAATATAAATAAATAATATCACCCAATTAGTTTTGGATTGAACCCGGGTTGAAAAAATGAAATACATGGAACCCAATGGGACCAAATTTTTCAAACATTTTTTAAGCGGATTTAAAATTCACAAATTGCTTCGAAAATTTCAGGTAATATTCAAATTGTTCCATAAAATATATAAAAAAAAATTCAGCGAAATATATTCAGTAGTTTTTTAAATAAAAATAATAATGACACCTCTTACATGAAGCGATCACGTGACCATGATATGAAGCGATCACGTGACCAACTTCAAAATATAATACGGCATCCATCTTGTCTCAAAATCGTCATTTTTAGAGTTCTTTTTAATTCATATTGAGTGTTGTATTCGTCGTAAAACCTCTTTATTTTCACTTAAATTCTGTGCATCTACATACTGAAACAACGCAATGACAATATATTTGAGTTTAAATGAGCATCCAACTTTGATTATTTCTCTAACGAAGCCTACTTTTCACTTATGTGAATTGTAAACAGCAAAATATGTAGGATGAGTTGTATAGGAATTGCTATATTTTTTTAATGCAAAAGAATTTAACTCATGGAGTCTGCATAGCTGATATGAAAGAAATATTCATTGACTTTACCGAGAGAAGGACGATTTTTTGCGATGAAGTTTTAAGCATAGAGTTAAATTACTTATAGCTCCATGGTCTTAATTTTTAAATAAAATAAATTATTATAGTATTGTGATGAATGGGAAATTATTTATGAATGAAATGCTGCTTTTTTAGAGAGAGCCAGGCGTGTTATTTTTTCTATGACGTCATTTGAATGAATTTCAGTTGTTTTCGATGAAGTTTTTAAATATAATAAATTATCGTGGTATTATGATAATTCTAAAATTGTTACTGAGTAATATATCACATTTTAGAGATGTTTAAACCAGGCAATTTATATTTCAATGCCGTCATTTGAATGAAGTTCATTTTTTTGGATGAATGTTTAAGTTTTCAACTATAATAAATCAATGTAGTATTGTGAGAAGTTTTAAAATATTACCGAGGAATGTATTGCATTTTAGACATGTTTAAATAAAATTGCATCGAAGTTGGAAAGTGTTTCTTCATGCGAAGCGTCAGAAGCTGCTTCTTATACGGTCGACGTGCTCTCCGTCCGCGTTCTAACAGCCTGTATCGCACTGTTGAAGGTGCAATATCAACACCAGCTGCCACCATGGACTTAGACAGGTCAAAACTGGTTAATCGAAGATTTTTAACACTCATTCGATGTAAAGTTTTGTCGTCACGAGTCGAAGTTGATCTTTTTCGGCCGCATCTTCCAGAGCGTTGGTTCCAGCATTTCCTGTTTCCTGAAACCGCTTCCAGATCCTCCCGACACTTGCTGTACTCACTCCACATATTTTACCTATTTCCTCGAATGTCTTAGAAATGTGTTCTCTAAGCGCAATCACTTTAGCACGTGTTTCCGCGCTGATATCCATGACGCTAATGAGACCCGCAACAACTGAGAAACTACCACTGCGGAACACCTGCCACCTGGCGGAGGAATATGAACACCTGCTACTTACCAGGTGCATACGAACACCTGCTACTTTGATAATAACTGCAATTTGAACTCTGAGCTAATTTGGAGTGCTTCTTCCTAAGCTTACGTGTGATAAAACGAAAAAAATGACATTTCTCAATTAATTGCCACAATACTGTATGAATGTTCACAGAGATCATGTCAAAAAATTTATCCTCAATAATAATTTTCTTCCTACTTCTACTAAAATTGAATGTAAACACTTTGCTAAACATGGTTTTGAAAATATAACTATGCATATTTTGGATATAAAAACTAATACAGCTGATAGAATGTTCTTTGAAAACTTCTATATTAAATCAAATTGTACTCTTTTTCCATATGGATTAAATCAGTTATATCTCAATGGTAATATTGTAAAAAATAATTTTGCAGATAATAAATATTCCATTTTTCATCACCTTTTTTTTAAATCCTCATTTACATAATAGAAATTCGGCTAAACTCAAAAGATTTAAACGCCGTAAAGGAAGTTCCTCTCATCATGACTTTAAAGCTGAAGTATGCATCAACATTTTAACAACTCATTTCAATGGATATTTATAAAATCTTGGGTATTTTCAGTTAAGAAAAATCAATTAAATACAGTTTATGCTATTTTCTTAAAATTAAATCTAACTAATGAACATTTTAATCATATTTTCTATGATTTGCTCATTACTAGATCAAAATATTTAAAAATAAAACTTAATCATTTTCATAATAATAATTGTTCTAATTCTTATTGTGTAATATCTTTTAAGCATCCCATTTATAATTCTATCAATTTTAGGAATTTATTTAATCGGTTTCATCATTTATTGCCTGTTAAGGATTTGAATGTTACTAAGACTTTTAAATACAACAAGCCTATTGGTAGAACAATTTTTAATAACAACGAAATTTCCCAATCTCTATCAGTCGATAAAGATTCCTCAACAAATTTGGATGGTGAATGTATTTGCAGAGTTGATAATTATGCTAATTTCATAAATCCACACTTGGGGCATATAGTTACTGGAGACTTAGCCATAGTTAACGATAAATCTTTAAGAACCTTAATGTCATTTGGTACAAAATTCAGGTTACCTTCTTGTAATAATTCTGATAAAGTCTTAAAATCAATAAATCTTGACCTTGATAAATATATTTATGGATTAGCTTCTAAATATGCTCAGCCTTTAGAGGCATTTAATATGTGAAAATTTACTATTTTAAAGTCTATTAAAACTGCCATTTGGAGTATCAATTTATCTAGATCTATATATAATATGGATAATATAAAACACTCTACAAATGATTTACATAAATTTTTTGTTATTACTTATGTTGATAAAGCCTCTAACAATTATGCTATTATCTGTAAAAATTTTTATCTATATAATAAAAGGCAATGTCTGTGTATCTGTGCGTCTGTCTGTCTTATACACTATACGTTTCGCGACCGCGCGTCGGAGAGCTACGAAATTTGGCAATCGGAGACCCTGGGGGGTGGGAAGGGGACACGTGAAAACCGATTTTTAAAATTTTAATTATTTTTTTTGTTATTTAATATTTTATGCGATTTCGACCGTTTTTTGACATTTTTGCCGTTTTTTCTCCACGATCCAGACATCGTAGAAAAAAACAAATCACACCATCGGAAAGAGCAGAGAATTTCGAGTAAAAATATATAAATTTCAAATCTCAGGGACAAATTCTAATATTTTTTTATGATTTTAAAACAAAAGTCACTTTTGACTCAAAAAAACGATTTTTGGTTTTTAAATTCTCGCATAGTAAAAAGTACTCATAATTTCGTCTAATAATTTACATTTTTAGAAAGGTCAAATATCTGGCATTCTTACAAGTCCAATCTGGTCAAGAAATAATTATAAATATTTACAGGATCGCGATTTTAATGACCTAAGGATTTCCAATTTCTCGGCGAACGACGTTTTCTCCCGTTGAATTTTCCCCCCGTCTCCATGGAGACCGCCCTTCCGGTTTTAAATGAATTAAGATATGTGTTGTATACAACGGGTGAAATGATTATATACAATATATATTTTTTTTATAAATGGATTTTAAATGGATATTTTAATTTATGGATATTTTAAATGGATATTTTCTATATAATAAAAGGCAATGTCTGTGTGTCTGTGCGTCTGTCTGTCTTATACACTATACGTTTCGCGACCGCGCGTCGGAGAGCTACGAAATTTGGCAATCGGAGACCCTGGGGGGTGGGAAGGGGACACGTGAAAACCGATTTTTAAAATTTTAATTATTTTTTTTGTTATTTAATGTTTTATGCGATTTCGACCGTTTTTTGATCTTTTTGCCCTTTTTTCTCCTCGATCCAGACATCGTAGAAAAAAACAAATCACACCATCGGAAAGAGCAGAGAATTTCGAGTAAAAATATATCAATTTCAAATTTCAGAGATAAATTCTAATATTTTTTTCTGATTTTAAAGCAAAAGTCACTTTTAACTCAAAAAAACGATTTTTGGTTTTTAAATTCTCGCATAGTAAAAAGTACTCAGAATTTCGACTAATAATTTACATTTTTAGAAAGGTCAAACATCTGGCATTCTTACAAGTCCAATCTGGTCAAGAAATAATTATAAATATTCACAGGATCGCGATTTTAATGACCTAAGGATTTCCAATTTCTCGGCGTACCGCGTTTTCATCCGTTGAATTTTCTCCCCGTCTCCATGGAGACCGACCGCCCTTCCGGGTTTAAATGAATTAAGATATGTGTTGTATACAACGGGTGAAATGATTATATTTATATTATATTTTAAATGGATATTTTAATTTATGGATATTTTAATTTATGGATATTTTAAATAATTTAAATGATTGCATTATGGTGGATTGAATTGTGGTGATGTATTTGAACTTATTATATTTATGTATTTGTGGAACGATATTGAATATTTTAAATAATTGAACGAATGGATATTTTATTGAACGTTCAGCGACCGCGCATCGGAGAGCTACGAAATTTGGCAATCGGAGACCCGGGGGTGGGGGTGGGAAGGGGATTCGTGAATACCGATTTTTAAAATTTTAATTATTTTTTTTGTTATTTAATGTTTTATGCGATTTCGACCGTTTTTTGACCTTTTTGCCCCTTTTTCTCCACGATCCAGACATTGTAGAAAAAAACAAATCACACCATCGGAAAGAGCAGAGAATTTCGAGTAAACATATATCAATTTCAAATCTCAGAGACAAATTCTAATATTTTTTTATGATTTTAAAACAAAAGTCACTTTTGACTCAAAAAAACGATTTTTGGTTTTTAAATTCTCGCATAGTAAAAAGTACTCAGAATTTCGACTAATAATTTACATTTTTAGAAAGGTCAAATATCTGGCATTCTTACAAGTCCAATCTGGTCAAGAAATATTCCGTATTGGCCACAGGATCGGGATTTTAAGATTTTCCGAATTTCAATTTCTCGGCGATCCGCTAAAGCATTTCTTAACCGACGTTTCTCCCCCACAGAAGCAGGGAAGGTGGTGGGTGGGGACGTCAAGGTGGAGGTTGACGTCACGGTTCTGTATATGCATAGCGATGGGTGGGACAATAAGAAACCGAATTGGTTTTTACTTTCCGTTTCCCGCGCTTCCGATTTTAAATGAAATAAGAGCTTAACATATGCATTGTAGAAATTATTATATTTATATTTTAAATGATGGAACGATATGGATTTTTTAAATGGATATTTTAATTTTATGGATATTTTAAATGATGGAACGATGGATATTTTAATTTTATGGATATTTTAAATGATGGAATGATGGATATTTTAAATGATGGAACAATGGAATGAGGATGATGGAATTAAGAGCCTAGAGAGCATATGGTCATTTTAAATTGTAAATTAGCGCACGGGAAGTTAGCGGTAGGCCCGGGTACGATTCCCGCCACTGCCAAAACTGCCGAAGTGTTCACGCGGAATACGATCACGTTAAACATGTGGGCCCGTAAGTCCTTCCGAGAGGTTGGTGGTAGGGGAAGGAGGGTACGGTCCCTGTGGATGCCTCCCTCACAGGGTTCCCGTCTAAATTGGGTGAATATAAAGAAAGTTGCGGAGGGCGAGGCAGCCCAGTAGTTAGCGCTCAGGAATTGCACTCGGTAGGCCCGGGTTCGATTCCCGCCACTTCCAAAACTGCCGCCGTGTTCACGCGGAGTACGATCACGATAAACATGTGGGTCCGGAAGTCCTTCCGAGAGGTTGGTGGTAGGGGAAGGAGGGTACGGTCCCTGTGGATGAATAAAAAGAAAGTTATGGAGATTGTCGCGTAGGACAAAGTAGCCCAATGGTTAGCGCGCGGAAATTGCACTCGGTATGTCCGGGTTCGATTCCCAAAATTGCCGCGTAAACGATCACGTTAAACATGTGGGTCTGTAAGCCTTCCGAGAGGTTGGTGGTAGGGGAAGAAGGGTACGGTCCCTGTGGATGCTTCTTCCACTTGGTTCCGGTCTAAATTGGGTGAATAAAAAGAAAGTTATGAAGAATATCGCGGAGGGTGAAGTACCCCAGTGGTTAGTGCGCGGGATTTGCACTTGGTAGGCCCGGGTTCGATTCCCAAAATTGCCGCCATGTTCACGCGGAGTACGATGACGTTAAACATGTGGGTCGGTAAGTCCTTCCGAGAGGTTGGTGGTAGGGGAAGGGGGGTTCGGTCCATGTGGATGCCTCCCCCACTGGGTTTCAGTCTAAATTGGCCGAATAAAAATAAAGTTATGGAGATTGTCGCGGATGGCACGGTAGCCCAGTGGTTAGCGCGCGGGAATTTCACTCGGTAGGCCCGGGTTCGATTCCCGCCATTGCCAAAACTGCAGCCGTGTTCACGCGGAGTACGATCACGTTAAACATGTGGGACTGCAAGTCCTTCCGAGAGGTTTGTGGTAGGGGAAGGAGGGTACGGTCTCTTTGGATGCCTCCCCCATTGGGTTCCGGTCTAAATTGGGTGGCACTTCCTGGCCTTCCAAGCAGTTACCTTACACCTTTCTGGTAGGTCGCGCCAACGAGTTTGCCACGGTCAGAATTTTCAAGGGTAGCGAACAGGCTGGTCGCCAAAGGCGGCTAGTATACAATATCTGTTAGATTATTTAAAAAATAATAGTCTATTTAAACTTGATTCACATTCTGTTAATAGTATCAAATTGAAAATTATCAATATGTATAGTGATTTAGATATTAATAATAAATTTTTGAAATTTCCATATATTGTGCTTATTCCTAAATTTTATAAAAATCCTATTAAATTTAGAACTGTAACTAGTGGTCATAATTCATACTCTACTACTGCTAGTAAATTATTACTAAATTATTTAAATGTACTAAATAGTAATTTACGTGATTCTAGTGATAACTACATTATTCTAAAAAATTGTAAAGAATTAAATAAATTAACATCACTAGGTAAAGTAATAGGATTCCAAACTTTTGATTTTAAAGATCTATTTAACAATATTAAAATCACTGATCTTTATGATGTCATATTAGCTTTATATAATGCCTATATTACTAATCATTCTCACCTACCTAAATTTACCAATTTTCCTAAACTTCTCCATTTTGTTCTTTTTAATAATTATATTTTTCAAGGTAATAAATTATACTTAAGTCTCAGGTGTTCCACAAGATGGCTGTAGTAGCAGTATATTAGCTAAATCATTATGAAAAATTCTTTACTTCTACAGATTATAAAATTTATATGTAGTATGTTTTATATGTAATATAATTTATATGTAGTATAATTTATATGTTGATATGTAGATGATCTGATTTGTTTAGTATTTACTGGTAATTATTTCATAGATATAGATTTCTATCAGGATAATTTGGAATTAATACCTAATGAAACAACTATTAGTAAAAATAATAATTATTTGGATTTAAATCTAATTATAGAACCTACTAATGGGATTGTTACTAATTTATATGATAAAAAAGATTTTTTAAATTCAATATTAATAAAATATTACCTTTTATTCCTGCAACTCGATTCAATTGTTTAGAAATATTATACTTAATCAACTTTTTAGAATTTATAGATTATCAGATAAAAAATTTCATGCTTTGCACATAAATAACCTCATTCAAATCAAATACCTCATACAAATCAATAGCCTCATACATTTCAAATTATATGAATATCCAGCATATTTAGTAAATTGTATAGTTAATAAATTTCGATTAGCCTAAAATTCTTAATATTCTCTCCTTAGTATCTTATTTTAGCCTTATATTCTCTTGTTTTTACATTACAATATATTTTCATCATTCTATTTTGCAGCTTTTACTATGGAATATCACATTTTACTGCCATTACGCAGTACGGTTTTTATTGCTCACTTTGGCAACAGTAAATCACTTCTTTACTCTTTATCGAATGGCAACATTGGTCTAGTCATTTTTTGCTCGTCACGATTGTACATTTGATATGTACTTTAAGGTATTTATGTTTCCTTTCTTTTTTTTCAATCTTTATGCTTGTCGTCCTAATAACACATGTTATAGATAAAATCTGTCTTGTGTTTCAGAAAAAAGCATTTTTGTGTTCATTTCGTTTAAAATATTAGGACTTGATAAAGAATTTTTTCGAAATGAACTATTCTTAAGCCTAGAGCTCTTCCACGTGCACGCTTTAATGCTTGATTATTTTGGTATTCCTTTTTTCGATTCCTCTCCATTGACATTTGTTGATTATCTTTAGCTTTCTGAACTGTAATATGTATCATAATTTCCTCGTTATTGTTGAATTTCATTTTATTTCATTGTATTCTGTAGGTAAAATTTTTTTAAGTTTATTACGAGTTACTTCTACCATTGGATTTACTATTTTAATATTATATATATATATATATATATATATATATATATATATATATGTATGTAATTAAAGAATTTTTATTTTACTTGCATTATATATACCTGAGATATATACGTATATATATAGACTCATGTTTGTAAAATTGCAACACTATGAAAGATTCATGCGATTGAGTTGAAACTTACAGCAAATGCAAATTAGGGTGTGCTATGCAAATGATTAGAATTTCAAAGTCATAGCACATGAGTGGGCTGAGCAGCGCCCTCTGAACTTCTGTTTTAGCCGTATAAATAGAGAACTGTAGCGAAATGTTGAAAATAAGCTATGGTTGTCTGCCAGCTGTAAACGTTTCATGAGAAGTCACTATGTCTCTACGACGACAGAGGGCGCCATATGAAATAATGGAGCTTGAACAGGGTCTAATGATAGGCCTTCGTGAAGGGGTTTATCTTATTGTTCAATAGCAACTCTTCTAGAGCTCAATACCACGACAGTGATGAGAATGTGGAAGCAGTGGACCGAAGAGAACCGGACAAGTAGCAAATCCAACAATGGACTGCGAAATGTTACGTCAACAGTGGCTGTCAAATGTTATGTTCACCTCATCCGCATGGCAGTAACAGACCTTACAGTTTCATCTTGACAGTCAGCAGAACGTGGAGCACTTCTACAGGTGTGTCATTGTCTGGTCCAACAATTTGTCGGCGTCTGCTACACCGTGGACTACGCGCAAGAATTTCTTTGCAGAGGATTCCCCTGACGCCAAACCATCGACACTTGCTGCTACAATGGGCTCGGCGTGCCGATTGGCAACAAGTCGTCTTTTCCGATTAATCCCGATTTAATTTGGAGTATAGTGATGGCCACATCCACGTTAGACCTTATAACGGTGAACGCCACCTTCCTGAGTGAGTTTTCCAACGTCATACTGGACGAAAGCCAAACGTGTTGGTTTGGGGCGTTATTGGCTATTTTGGACGCTCTCAGCTGCTAAGAATTGTGGGTAATCTCAACAGCAACCGATACCTCAGAGAAGTTCTGCAGACTAAAGTCGTACCATTCTTTCATTGCATTCCCTGAGTTGTATTTCAACAGGACAATGCCCATCCACATGTTGCTATAGGAATGTTCTTTTCAGCACAACAGATACAGCTTCTTCCTTGGCCTGACTATTCACTGGATACATCGCCTATTGAACATGTCTGGGATTTCGTCGGTCACTGGATACATCGCCTATTGAACATGTCTGGGATTTCGTCGGTCGGCGTCTCGCTCGTGACGCTCGAACCGTAGCTAATACAGCTGAATTTTGGGTTCGGATAGAAGCAATCTGGAATGCTCTTCTTCAGATACAAATTCAAAATCTATTTAATTCGATGCCACGTGGTATACAAGCACTTATTGCAGCGCGTGGTGGCTTCACCAAATACTGATTTTCAACATGAAATATTGTTCTTTTCCTTTGTATTTGTATCAATACAGGTCGTTTGTGGAATAAATTTCATTCTATTTTGATGATTGCTCCATGGTGTTGCAATTTTTACATACAGGAGTATATATATATATATATATATATATATATATATATATATATATATATATATATATATATATATATATATATATATATATATATATATATATATTCGTGTGTTGAAAGCACCCCAGATTTTTAAATTGCGATCTAAAAAATTTGGCTTTTAATTCGATTCTTATAATATAAAAGTAGCTCCTTTAAATATTCCATACTGCTCCAAAACAAAATAATTCCTGGCCATTCGTTCATTAATTATAATTTTTATAAGGTATAAATATATCGCTAATTTTTAACATCCGAAGGAATCCCAGTCGAAAAAGTTCCCGTTCTTCACGGATGATCAGTAACAAATCATCTATTAACGAACTCATTTCAAAATTGTTTTAGAGCAAACAAAAGGTCTTCATTTGTACATTCCCCAACTAACCTACAGAAGCGTGTCTGTGGAATGTGCGTTTGCGCAGGATAGGAGCAATTTTGCTTTTTAACACTTTACAACAAAGTTGAAAATTTTTTATGACTTTGTTTATTCTGTCTGTCTGTCTGTCCGTTAGCACGATGACTGCCGTAAAAATGACTTTATCAAAATGAAATTTTAGTATGTTGTTCAGACGGTCTGTGGGACCTATGGGAATATAAATAAATAATATCACCCAATTAGTTTTTTATTGAACCCGGGTTGAAAAAATGAAATACATTGAACCCTATGGGTCCTAATTTTTCAAACATTTTTTAAGCAAATTTAAAATTCACAAATTGCTTCGAATTTTTTAGGAAATATTCACATTATCCCATAAAATATATAAAAAACATTTCAGTAAAATATATTAAGTAGTTTTTTAATTAAAAATTATTCAATATAGGAAAAAAAACAAATTCAATTAAATTCTGACTTTTGGAATATCATCCAGAAAGAAAAAATTGATATATTATATAATAAATATCTTTCCAAGAGTTTAATCATTTTGTATATGAGAGAGGCTACACATTTTAAAATAAATTTGGTAGATATCAATTTTTCAAATTTTTTTAAATTTTATATAACTCTTCATGATATACTTATTTGATGGCATTTTTAATGCACTTTCCTACGTCCTAGAGAGTTAAAATTTGGTACACAGCTTAAATTTGTTGAACATTTTATTTTACAAAAATTTGGTGGATCCTTAAATATAGATCATACATTTTTTTCGAAATGGCCTGCAAATAATCCCCGTTCACGTCTATAAATCATTGTTGTAATATTGTTAAAAATTCTAATGTGGGCAGCACATGTCTTTCCCTGCAGACTCATATTCACGTTCTCTTTATTTTTTCAATAATAATTTGAGTTTATCTGCACAAAATAACAGCCATAAGTATTTTAAATGACATTGAATGTGTACGTTAAACTTAAATTTGGTTCTCATTTGATAGCTAAGCTTATTGCCAAAGGTGGGGTAGCGAAAACACGAAAAAACTAGAATATCTCAAGAACGGCTATTCCTAGAGTAATGGGATTAGTCTTATTCTTTTTGTTGTCAAAAATCACGCATAAAATAGGAATTTAATTGATATAACTGAGCACACGTAGTCTTTTATTTTTATATTTAACGATTTTTGCGGGCCATTTCGCAAAAATAGCCCGTTCCTTTTCCCCGAATCGTACTAGAATAACCTACAAATGATTTATATACCAAATTTTGTTAAATTTGGTATATAAATCACTTGTAGGTTATTGAAATATTATACACCCAAATTTTGTTAAATTTGTTCCATTAGTTTTCAGCTAGAGTGGATAAAGGCAATTTCTGCCGGCCATTTCGCAAAGAAGGCCGATTCTTTTATTACGAATCGTA
The DNA here is from genome assembly GCA_951213105.1 of Amaurobius ferox. Taxonomy (NCBI): domain Eukaryota; kingdom Metazoa; phylum Arthropoda; class Arachnida; order Araneae; family Amaurobiidae; genus Amaurobius; species Amaurobius ferox. The sequence continues at coordinate 156,390,184 of OX578138.1, forward strand.
CTATAATGTAATGAACATCAGGATTTCCCACAAAAAACATACCTACCAAATTTTATGAAATTTGATCTATTAGTTTTTCAATAGTGTGGATATAATATCCTCACAGACACACAGATACACCCTTACACACACAGACGCCTTCCTAAAAATAGTTTTTTCGTGTTCTAGAAGTCCCAAAACGTATAGATCTTTCGAAAATTCAAGTTCCGATCTTCGGCACGATTCCAATATTTTGAATACACACACACACACATATATTTTCTGTGTATCTGTGTATTATCTGTGTATCTAAATTCCGTGCAATTACAATAGTTGTGATTTTAAATGATCCCTAAACTTTTATTATTTCTTCAACGAAGCCTAATTTTAACTTATGCAGAATGCAAATATCACAAGCGATTGTAAGGTGAGTTACATAAGAATTGCTGAATTTTTTTCACACAAAATTATATAGCTCTGGAGTCAGGAATAAAAGTTATATGAACAGGGCCGGCTCAAGGATATTTTCGTGTATGGGCAAAACAGTTTGGGGCCGCCCTTATATATATATATATATATATATATATACACTCTTGCAAAAAATATATGCACCCATAAAAAAAATTGAGCTACATTCACGAAACTCGGCATGCAAATTTCGTTTTAAGAGTTATGCAAATAATCAAACTGTCAACGCCAATGACGTTATAGGGATCTTGCAACGCGCATGAGAACGACACATCATGCAGCATTTAAAACGGCCGATGTTCTCACTTATGGGTCATTGGAACTGGATTTTCTGCTTTGATACTGAAAGTTGTGTACATAGATGCCTTTGAGAAGTACTCGACAGCACTACGAACAATTGTCGGATTGAGAGAGAAGTCGCATCAGAGGCCCAAGGGAAACCGTTTGTTCCAACAGACTATCAATCGCCATCTTGGCCGGAGCGATATGGTAGTTCTTCGGTGATAGAAACAGTAGATCAGAGAAGCCCCATGTAACCGTCGCAGATCCCCCCCCCCCCCACCCTCCCGCGACAGACAACTGCTCGAGAAGATCGTGCAGTCAGGAAAGCAGCCACGTCTACACCAATGGCGGCGCTATCAGCACCCCCGTGCATCCGGTATCAATGTATATTATTCGGAGACGACTGGCAGAAGGTGGGATTAGTTGTCGACGACCATTAACGCGCCTACCACTGACCCATCAACATAGACAGAGCCGTCTGGATTGGTGTTGAACATGGACAGTGTCCGAGTGCAGGCAGACATGTTGTCTTTAGCGACGAATACCGTTTCTCTCTCATTGCTGATGAATGCCGCATAGGCGTGTGGAAAAGGACTGGACTTTTTTTTCATGATTACACACGAGAAAGATACTGAGAGCAAAGCATCTTAGAGGGGCAAGAGCAGGAGGGGACTAATTCCCTTAAAACAGCATCACCTTACGAAAATTATTTTATTTCAATGACCTATCAAATGTTATTCTCATCTAAATTTAGAGCTCTAATGAGCGGTTTAGAAAATGGAATGCTTTCATTTTTTTCTACATACATGCATACATAATGCAGCATTAATTCATAATACGTAACTAAATTATTTTGAACTTTATTTGTAATTTCCCTGCATACAAATAATGTATAGGGAAAATATTATGATGGCGTCGAAAACTCTTAATTCGAATTTTCGACGGATTAATATACGTTTTGGATATCCTTTAATCTGAATAGATTACTTTTAAAGGAATGTCTGTACGTATGTGAGTGTAATGTATGTATGTATGTGTGTGCGTAGTAGTTTAAAGAGACATTTCTAGAACGAATGGAGTGAAGCAAATGAAACTTATAATTTGAAACGAAAATGAACATTTGGAAAGTCACAAATTTTAAAACTTCTTTTAAATTATTAAAAAAAAAAAAACGGCATCCAAAAATGTTAAATAAACAAAGATGTTTTCACACATTGGAAATGAAATTGAACTTACTTTAGAACAATGGCATGAACTGTTCTCGAATAAATGGATAAAAAACTATGCATAAAGTTAATAAAAGAGCATTTATACCATAAATTTATTAACGACATTCACGTATATATAGCGCTTTCTATTCACGAGAAAAGACATGTTAATTTTGTTTTGTTCAATAATGCTATAAATTTCTGTTTAAGTTAGTTAATACACTGCTGATATTATTGTGAAATAAATTCTAGAACGTGGATACAAGGTTTTTATTTTATGTGAATAGCATCTACGTTTGGGGTTTCTGTGGAGGGAAAACGAAGCGTTACGAAAAATGTAAACCCTTTGGGCGCTTATAAAAATAATTTCAATATTTATAACTTTTTTTCTACAAAACATAAAAAGTATTTGTTCTGGCGAGTGTTTTTATTCTTATTTTCATTTTAAACTATAAAATATAGATATAAATTGTAAACGACAAAAATAAGCACTAGGAAATTTGATATCAAAATCAATATTTATTATTAAAAAAAGCTTTTATAGTTCTTCAATTTGGCAAGACGATTACGTCTTGCCAAATTGTAGAAGATTAAAAATTTTCCATTTTTCAAGTTTGTGATTATTTCATCTCAAAAACTAAAAGATCTAGCTGTGAACAATGAGCAAGAATTTGTAGCTTTTTGAAGCCCTACAAGTGTATATAATTAGATTTTGGATAGAACCCTATTAAAAAAAGTTTTTTTTTTCCATGTTTCATACTTTCACTCAAAATATCTTCGAAAGTATAAAAGATAGATATAATTAGTAAGCAACAGAAATTGTTGTTGTTGAGACCCAGACCGTCCGACCTACCAGAAAGGTGTAAGGTAACTGTATGGACGGCCGGGAAGTGCCACCCAATTTAGACCGGAACCCAGTGGGGGAGGCATCCACAGGGACCGTACCCTCCTTCCCCTACCACCAACCTCTCGGAAGGACTTACGGACCCACATGTTTAACGTGATCGTACTCCGCATGAACACGGCGGCATTTGTGGTAGCGTGCAAATCTAGCGCGCAAACCACGGGGATACCGCACCCGAGATGGCCAACAGCACGCGGTGTTCCGAGGTGGTCACCCACCAAGTACTAACCGCGCCCGATGCTGCTTGACTTCGGTGATCTAACGAGAACCGGTGTTTTCAGCACGGTACGGCCGTTGGCCCGCAACAGAAATTGTGAAAAAATTCAGTTTCTAAATCTATATGTATATTTAAAAAAGTTCTTATAGTTTTCAAGTAATCGTCTTGTCAAGTGGAAGAAAAGCTTGCAATGCTTATATTGTAAAAGCTAAAAGTGATAGCTATAAACAATGAGCAAGAATTTATTGTTTTTTAAAAAAAATCCTACAAGTGTATATAATTGGATTTTGGGTCACTTTCTTGGTTTTTGAAGTATAGTAGTTATAATTCGATATTTTAGTATTTTTATCTGGGTTTTCCAATGGGGGGAAGGCTATAATATTTGAATTACCACGATTGTTGCAGCTCATTCTATTTACTTACCCTTTTGTGAAATATTGGTGCACAAGCACGAGATATTTTGTCTTGTTTAAAAAAAAAATAGGAATTTAAATGAACTTGGAAATTCTAAAGATATTTAATGATTGGCGAGGTTTGAACAGAATAGGTGGAAATATGAGTATTCAAGTACATATTTATGTGCCGTCAGGCAAGTTTATAGATTAACTAGAATGTAAAATCTCGTCAGTGAGTTTCATTTTTATACCTCAGATCATGTTGGTAAAATAATTGAATATATTAAAGTGGAGTCTATGGTCGGAGTTTCCAGATGAAATCGGGACGAAAACTGAAATCGCAAGCTAGCTAAAAATAGTTCCCGAGTAATTTGCGTGCTTTGAAAGCCTGTAAACGAAACAAATGAGTATGAAAAAATCGAATAAACTCATTGAACTTTATTGGATTTTTATCTTACAAAATATCATTCACGCTAGAAAAACAATTTCGGCTCCATCGGACTGGAACCACCGCCGATTATAATTTTTCTGAATTTATCAGGAGTCAGAAGTAACTTACTGCATTATGTAGTGTCATGAAAGTTCCCTCATCATTTTTTTAAATAAAATGTTAACTTGTAATTGGATAAATTTTATGAATTATTTGTACATCTTAGCAGTAAAACATTATAAACAAATCAAACGAATGATCTCATGAATAAATTAGAAAAGGAGAGAGATGAAGAAAAAGCATTTCAATCTCTAAAAAGCTAAAATATAATATAACGGGACAAATCAGAATTTTGCAGGTTATTATTAGCAATATATTTAAATAGCTAATCTTTAAATATTAAATTAAAAACTCAAAAATATTTAAATTTATTGCGTTTTTGATTTCGCAAATAAAAACCTGGAATCCTATTTCGAAGCTGTTTGTAGCTGTCCATTGTAGCCCCTCTAAAATCTGAAATACTGCAGAGACATAGATGCAAAATAATGGAATACTAGCCAAATTACAAGAAAATTCTACACCTTGAGAAATTTAAAATTTGTTTTATTGTATCACTGGAACGAATTACTCTATATTGACCGGGACTTAAATAAACCCCCGCTACGTAAATAATACATTTACAGATAACACTACTCAATTTTCTTCAAATACTAAACAGGCGCCAAATTACCACGTACTCTATCCGCAAAGCAAAAAGAAAATACACCTTCTCCGTAATGCAACAAATAAATGAATGAAATATTAATAACCTCTAAGAGATGATGAACGTGGCATTAGATCATTACGGTAGCTTATCGTATGAGTAGCTGTTAAATCATATCGATGGCTGGATGTTCTGTACCTGTTAAATCACGAATAAAGCTGCTAGGCCATATCGGTAGCTGGAGATTATCTGATTTTGGAATTTAAAAATTCGCTAAAAAATCTAATTAAAATTTTGAAAAAAGGCTATTGAGATGCATTAGTTCAGGTATAGATGCGACTGTGTGAAAAAATTCAGTGCGGTGAATATCGAGAGGCATTGTGGATAAACAAACAGACAGATTCTTCTTTTTATTATTATAGATTCACTGGGGCTAAAGACGATAGAAACGTAATGTTTAAAATGTCCCTGAGTTTGTGACAAGTGAATGAAAATATATAAAAAATGTTAGAAGATACAAAACCTAATCCAAATGCAGGAAATGTATGGGACAACAATTAGGAAGAAAATGTGGAGGGGGGGGGGGGGGCTTAAAAATAAAAATATTCGTATTTTGTGTCAAAAGATAAAGCGTATCACAAAATTAAGAGAGGAAAAAAATCATATTTGCAATCATTGGAGGACAAGGCGGTAAAAAACGCAATATTTTTTTAATTTTTGAAAAAATAATAAACCGAATCATCTGAAAAGATTTAAAGATACGTGGACCCAACAGAAACACAAGGGATGCTTCCTAATTCATTAAAAAAAAAAGGGGGGGGGGAGGCGGAGTTAGAAATTAAAAATGTGACTTTCGAGTGGGGTAATAAAAATAGGGCGTATTAAAAATTAAAAAAAATTCTATTTGTTGAAGAAAAAAGAACGTCAATCTTTCAGATAGCTTCTTATAGACGGCGAAGACTAGATAATTTGAGCTTCTAAAACATTAAAATATGCGTTTTAATGGGAAAAATACTTTGAAACGTGTCAAAAATTTTCTAAATAGTACATATATATTCGAAAGTTATTTTAAAAAATTGTAATAAATAAAAGTATGTTTAAATAATTTTTTAAACTAGATTTTAAGCAGGGGAAGCTCAGCTTTTTAGTTTCAATGGACGCTACGCCACTGGGTGGAAGTGAGAGGAATTGATTTTCCCAATAGGGTCCCTATATGAAAAATGTAATTGATTAGTCAATGGGGGAGGGGACGTACTGAATGTACTAAAGGCAGTTATATGATTAAGTTGCCTCAAACAAAAAATGCTATCATAAACGATTTATCACAAAATGGTCATGTACACAAGTTCATAGACTTCCATTTTCTGTATCTCCCCCATTGCCGTTACTTTTCTATAGAAGATAACCCTCTCTACTAGCTCCATCCATTCGATCGTCGAGTTCTTGGCTACGCCTAAAGGTGTACAGAGGGATAAGGATAATAAATTGTGTCGGTAGAAAAAAAAATCACAATATCAAATGTGCATTTTACAAATTCTAAGACTGTTTACTTGATACTTTACCTAAAAGTGCATTACGTTATAATTATAACTATAATTGCAATTATACAAAATAAAATAATATATTCAGATTATTAAATGTATATCTAGGCAGAAATTTATATGCATGAGCAAAAGAATTTGTCAAATTCGTAGCTATTTTGCCTATAGAATAAATTTATTAATTTACAAAATAGCTCTAACAATTTTAGAACAATTTTTGCACTTTTAAGCAAATATTCATAAGGAAATATTTTACTTCCCAAAAACCTTTTTTATCTTTTTACTTTCCCTGCAATATACATGGTAATGTATAGGGAAAGTATTGGAATCATGCCGAAAATCGCAACTTTTTCGACGGATCTACACGTTTCGAGACCTTTAGAACACGAAAAAACTATTTTTAGCGTGATGTCTGTGTGTGAGTCTGTCTGTTTGTGTGTCTGTCTGTGTGTCTGTGCAATGTATGTATCCACTCTAACTCAAAAACTAATGGACCGAATATCATCAAATTTGGTAGGTAAAACTCTTGGGCACGACCCTGGTGCTGTTTAGCTTTTGGTACAATTCGGTAAAAAAGAACTCTCTTTTTTTTGCGAAACGGCCCGCAAAAATCTCACGTATCCACTCTAGCTGAAATACTAATAGACCAAATTTCACAAAATTCGGTAGATGTGGGATACTCTGGTGCTGATTAGATTTTGGTACAATTTGGTCTGTATGTGTGTCTGTCTGTATGTACGTCTATCTGTGTAATGTATGTATCCACTTTAATTCAAAAACATGGACCGAATTTCCCATAATTTGGTAGATAAGTTACTTGTTGGATACTCTGGTGCTGATTAGAATTTGGTACGATTCGGAAAAGAAGAATCCGTCTATTTTTGCGAAATAGCCCGCAAAAATTGCCTGAAAAACTAATGGACTGAATTTCACAAAATTCGGTAGATAAGTCGCTTGTGGGTTACCCTGGTGCTGATTAGATTTTGGTACGATTCGGAAAAATATAACCTGCTTTTTTTACAAAATGGCTCGCAAAAATCGTCAAATTCTAAAGTAAAACTACGTATGCTCAAATATATCCATTAAATGCTTGTTTTAAAAGAATAAGACTAACCCCATTACACTAGGACTAGTCGTTCTCGAGATATTTTAGTGTTTTTGAATTTACGCTGCTTCACGGTTGAAAAAAAGTTCAGTTACCAACTGAGAACTAAAATTGAATTAAAAGTGTCAATTGAGTGTCCTTTTAAATAATTATGGACATTATTTCGTGCAATTAAACTCGATATAATGAATTATTAACATGAATATAAGTCTGCAGGGAAAGTCATGTGCTGCTCACATCAGATTTTTTTTTATGTAAATGAAACTGGGAAAAATTATTAAATGAAGATCATTTTACTCCCTCGTACAATAAATTGTCTTTGAAATCATTATAGAAGGACCATGTACCCTTTAATCCTTTAATGTGTTACTAAAATTCAAAAAGTTACATTAATTTCATTTATATTAAAATGGCACAGAATTGGTTTAATTAAAAAAAAATTAAATGCGTCCGCAAAAGTATTATATAGGTACTATTTTGGTACTTAAAATGAAAACATGCAAACATTGCTTTGTTTATCATATTATTCAGTGGTCAATTGCATAATCTAAACTCACCAAAATATTTAATCTAATAATAAATCTATATTCAGCAAAAGAGAGTCAACTAAAATTTTAGGAAAATACTTTAAGAAATTGAAAAAAAATTACCTAAATAGTTCGAAGACTCTCAACAAAAGATGAAGACCTATAAGACAGACATATAAACAGCACGGCAGTGATATAACGCAATATTCTGAACACGTTTAGCCACTGGGCTATCTGAATGGAAAATGCACAGAATATACTCTGTGGGAAAATGCTTCAGCTGTCCTCCAGCCAAGCTAAATGAGCTTCGATAAAGGACCAAAAGGACAACTACTCTTATGGGACGCTCCTAATATTTTATGACATACAAATACTCTTTCTTTCTGCCCCTTCCAAATTTGCAATCTTTTAGAAGTGCGATAGAGACCGAATCCAGGTGTTTACAATTTGAATTTGAAACTAGGAGCAAATCGTGAAAATAGCTCTCGGGCTTTTTCTTAGCCGGTATTGGAGGTAAACAAATTCTCCCTCAGGGATTACAGGCTTCACCCAGCTGCAAGTTGTATAAAATCTAATAATCTCCTAAGTGTTTGAGCGCACGTATTTTCCAGGTAAACTATACATTGCTGCAAAAAAGACCCAATTACAGGAGAGAAAACGATTCTAAAAAGTTACATCAATTTCATTTATATTAAAATGGCACAGAGTTGGTTTAATTTCAAAAAAATTTTTGGATGCGCCAGAAAACGTCATTCTTACTACACCTAATTTCACTTCCAAATGGCCGCCCCTAATTCGGCCGCTGTGTGCAATTGCCCACGCCGCCCACGCGACGTCTTAAACCGGGCCTGTAATATGAATGAAATATTCATTGATTTTGCATAGAGAATCAGATGATTTATATTTCGATACAGTTTTAAATATTTAAGTATAATAAATTACTGTAGCATTGTGATAATGAAAAAGATATCACCACTGAATGTATCACATTTTAGAAATTTTTAAATGAAATTGCATTTCAGTTGGAAAGTGTTTCATAATCAATGCTTATGCATGATTGATCTTTCTTGTTTATTACCACTTTACAACAAAGTTGAAAAGTGTTTATGACTTTGTTCATTCTGTCTGTCTGTCTGTCCGTTAGCAAGATAACTGCCGTAAAAATGACTTAATCAAAATGAAATTTTAGTATGTTGTTCAGACGGTCTGTAGGACCTATGGGAATATAAATGAATAATATCACTCAATTAGTTTTGGATTGAACCCGGGTTGAAAAAATGAAATACATTGAACCCTATGGGACCTAATGTTTCAAACATTTTTTAAGCGGATTTAAAATTCACAAATTGTTTAGAAAATTTTAGGTAATATTCAAATTATTCTATAAAATATATAAAAAAAATTTCAGCAAAATATATTCAGTAGTTTTTTAAATAAAAATTAAAATAATAATCACACCCTCTTATACGAAGCGATCACGTGACCATTATATGAAAAGATCACCTGACCTACTTCAAAATGAAATATGGCATCCATCTTGTCTCAAAATCGTGATTTTTAATGTTCTTTTTAATTCATATTGAGTGTTGTATCCGTCCTAAAACCGCTTTATTTTTGCTTAAATTCTGTGCATCTACATACTGAAACAACGCAATTACAATATATTTGAGTTTAAATGATCATCCAAATTTGAATATTTCTACAACGAAGCCTATTTTTCACTTATGTAAAATATAAACAGCAAAATATGTAGAATGAGTTGTATAAGAATTGCTGTATTTCTTTAACGCAAAATTATTTAGCTAATGGAGTCTGCATAGCTGATATCAATGAAATATTCATTGATTTTATAGAGAGAAGGACGATTTTTTTCGATGAAGTTTTAAGCATAGAGTTTAAGTACTTGTAGCTCCATGGTCTTAAGTTTTTAAATAAAATAAATTATTTTAGTACTGTGATGAATGAAATGAATGGGAAAATGTTATGAATGAAATGCTGCTTTTATAGAGCCAGGTGTGTTATTTTTTCTATGACGTCATTTGAATTAATTTTAGTTGTTTTCGATGAAGTTTTCAAATATAATAAATTAATGTAGTATTATGGTAATTTTAAAAATATTACCGAGGAATGTATCGCATTTTAGAGATTTTTAAATCAGGCAATTTATATTTCAATGCCGTCATTTGAAGGAAGTTCATTTTTATCGATAAAGGTTTAAGTTTTCAAATATAATAAATTAATGTAGTATTATGATAATTTTTAAAATATTACCGAGGAATGTATTGCATTTTACAGATGTTTAAATATAATTGCATTGAAGTTGGAAAGTGTTTCATAATCATTGCTTTAAGCATGATTGATCTTGTTTTTTTTTCGCGTTTTCATGAGATTGAATTGGGTTTCGGTGTTAGTCGGGACCATGGTGTAAGACAATACCGTTACACGGTGTAAAATACCTTTACATAGTGGTTGGGGATATAATTTTAATAGGGTATAATTTTTTTAACACATTACAACAAAGTTGAAAAGTGTTTATGACTTTGTTCATTCTATATGTCTGTCTGTCTGTCCGTTAGCACGATAACTGCCTTAAAAATGACTTTATCAAAATGAAATTTTAGTATGTTGTTCAAACGGTCAGTGGGACCTATGCGAATATAAATGAATAATATCACTCAATTAGTTTTGGATTGAACCCGGGTTGAAAAAATGAAATACATTGAATCCTATGGGATCTAATCTTTCAAACATTTTTTAAGCGGATTTAAAATTCCCAAATTGCTTCGAAAGTTTTAGAAAATATTCAAATTATCCCATAAAATATATAAAAAAAATTTTCAGCAAAATATATTCAGTAGCTTTTTAAATAAAAATTAAAATAATAATTACACCCTTTATATGAAGCGATCACGTGACCATTATATGAAGAGGTCACGTGACCCGCTTCAAAATAAAATACGGCATCCATCTTGTGTCAAAATCGTGATTTTTAAAGTTCTTTTTAATTCATATTTAGTGTTGTATCCGTCCTAAAACCACTTTATTTTTGCTTAAATTCTGTGCATCTACAAACTGAAACAACTCAATTACAATATATTTGAGTTTAAATGATCATCCAACTTTGATTATTTTTACAACGAAGCCTACTTTTCACTTATGGAAAATGTAAACAGCAAAATATGTAGAATGAGTTGTCTAAGAATTGCTGCATTTTAAAGAAATGCAAACTCCATGCAGACTCCATGAGCAAAATTATTTAGCTCATGGAGTCTGCAATATAGCTGATATGAATGAAATATTCATTGGTTTTACAGAGAGAAGGACGATTTTTTCGATGAAATTTTAAGCATAGAGTTTATTTCTTGTGTCTCCATGGTTTTAAGTTTTTAAATAAAATAAATTATTATAGTATTGTGATGAATGAAATGCTACTTTTATAGAGAGAGCCAGGCATGTTATATATCGATGACGTCATCTGAATAAATTTCATTTGTTTTCGATGAAGTTTTCAAATATAATAAATTATTGTATTATTGTGATAATTTAAAAAATATTACCGAGGAATGTATCGCATTTGAGAGATGTTTAAACCATGCAATTTATATTTCAATGCCTTCATTTGAATGAAGGTCATATTTTTCGAAGTTTTAAGGTTTCAAATATAATAAATTAATGTAGTATTGTGATAATTTTAAAAGTATTACCGAGGAATGTATCGCATTTTAGAAATTTTTAAATGAAATTGCATTGAAGTTGGAAAGTGTTTCATAATCAATGCTTTATGCATGATTGATTTTCCTTGTTTATTTTGTCCGTAAGGCTGTATTGTTGCTTCGGTATACACGGATTGTATGCAATTTTCACTGTTATTTATAATAAAATTTATCTGTTTTGTTATTTTAGATATTAATGAATTCAGTTTATCTCTGATTACATTTTCTAGTAGTAAATAAACAAAATAAATATCTATAAGTACTCAACCATATCTATAAGGGCTCAACAAGTCGCTGATACCATCCACCGGGAAATAGATACACACATGTTCAAAAGTACAAAGTAACAAACTGAAATATCTGATTTGGGCAGCACATGATTTTCGGTGTAGATTCAAATTCAATTTGTCCTTTTTATTAACACTTTACAACATAGTTGAAAAGTGTTATGACTTTGTTCAGTCTGTCTGTCTGTCCGTTAGCACGATAACTGCCGTAAAAATGACTTTATCAAAATAAAATTTTAGTACGGTGTTCAGACGGTCAGTGGGACCTATGGGAATATAAATGAATAATATCACTCAATTAGTTTTGGATTGAACCCGGGTTGAAAAAATGAAATACATTGAACCCTATGGGACTTAATTTTTCAAACATTGTCTAAGCGAATTTAAAATTCACAAATTGCTTCGAAAGTTTTAGGAAATATTCAAATTATCCCATAAAATATATAAAAAAATTTCAGCAAAGTATATTCCGTAGTTTTTTAAATAAAAAGTTAAAATAATAATTACACCCTTTATATGAAGAGATCACGTGATCATTATATGAAGAGATCACGTGACCCACTTCAAAATAAAATATGGCATCCATCTTGTGTCAAAATCGTGATTTTTAAAGTTCTTTTTAATTCATATTGAGTGTTGTATCCGTCCTAAAACCGCTTAATTTTGCTTAAATTCTGTGCATCTATATACTGAAACAACGCAATTACAATATATTTGAGTTTAAATGATCATCAAACTTTGATTAATTCTGCAACTAAGTCTAATTTCCCTTATGGAGAATGTAAACTCCAAAATATGTAGAATAAGTTGTATAAGAATTGCTGCATTTCTTTAACGCAAAATTATTTAGCTCATGCAGTCTGCAATATAGCTGATATGAATGAAACATTAATTGATTTTACAGAGAGAAGGACGATTTTTTTCGATGAAGTTTTGAGCATAGAGTTTAATTACTTGTACCTTCATGGTCATAAGTTTTTAAATAAAATAAATTATTGTAGAATTGTGATGAATGAAAGGAATGGAAAATGTTTATGAAAGAAATGCTGTTTTTATAGAGAGCTAGGCGATTTATATTTCGATGACGTCATTTGAATAAAGTTCATTTGTTTTCAATGAAGTTTTCATATGTTGTTGCTTATCCTCTTTAACAGATCTGACATAAGTCAGATCAACTCCAGTAGGTTGTTGACCGCCAGAAAATCACTAACTGAAAGGGGGGCAGATGTCAAGTCCTCCTTGGAAAGTCCGACGCAACTCAGAATGTGCTCCGGGGAGGCCGGATGGTCACAGCATTTATTGCAAGTGGGATGGACTTTTCCACCGCGTTCAAATGAAAGAAGTCTGGGAGCCACGATCACATTTAATTTCCAGAAGAGCGCCAGGGGAAGTTCCGGTGTACCATTGGTGTGCAGGTGGAGTACGCCAAATTAAATTTAATTTAGATCTTGCATTTGAGTACAATTCTTGATAAGTAAGCGAAGAACCAGTGGTCGTTTCGTCCTCACTGCCCTCTTTGGCCAATCTATCCGCAACCTCATTACCACTGATGTTTACATGTGATGGAATCCATTGGAGATGGACTTCGTGGTTCTGAGAAACCTTCTTTAGCTTGAGCAGAATAGATATACTGGTTAAGATGTTGAAGTGCACTGCGGCTGTCCGACAATATCCAAAGTTCTCCAAAATCATAATCAAGAGATATGAACGGCGTCAAGTCAAGCCCTACGTTGATCGCAATTAACTCGCTCCAGAAGACAGAACAAGTGTCCGGGTTACGTTGTTTTAGTGAAGTCTCAAGATGAGGGGTTCTAATATAGATTCCGCTGCCAGTACGGTTTTCTGTACGACTACCATCAGTATAGACCTGCACTGCATCTCTAGGAATGCAACTAATAACTTCTAGGGCCAGCTGCCTAAGATAGTCGTCAAGATGCGTTTGCTTGTTTGCAGTGGAATTCAAATCAAAGTGGAAGAAAACTCCTGGCATCCCCTCTGAGGGATCAATACAAGATCTTAAAGATTGAGATTCAACCTCACGAGAGATCAGGTTTTGAGTTTCCGCCAAGCTAAACGGGCTGGATTTCTTTAGTCTTTGATTGTTGTGCCAGGTGTGCAGATACATAGAAGTACGATGTTGGGGGCCATAGCTGTAAATTTTATTAAAGTATTTTTCTAAGTTGGCTCTTCTTCTAATATGCAGTGGTTCTAAGTTTGCCTCGAACAGGGCAATATCAGAAGGGCAGCTATTTTTGAGTCCGAGAATGATTCGAACGGCACTCAGTTGTACACGTTCTAATTTCTGGAGGTTGGTTTCAGGCGCGCAAGAGTAAATTGGGTAGCCATATTCCAGAATAGGCCTTATAAGTGAAATATATGTGGTTCTAAGAGTGTTTGCATCAGCTCCCCAATCTCTGCCAGCTAGATATTTAAGAATGTTAAGGCGCAAGTTTTCATATATAATAAGTGATTGTAGTATTATGATAATTTTAAAAATATTACTGAGGAATGTATCGCATTTTAGAGATGTTTAAACCAGGCAATTTATATTTCAATGCCGTCATTTGAATGAAATTCATTTTTTTTCGATGAAGTTTCAAGTTTTCAAATATAATAAATTAATGTAGTATTGTGATAATTTAAAATATATATTACTGAGGAATGTATAGCATTTTAGAGATGTTAAAATAAAATTGCATTGAAGTTGGAAAGAGTTTCATAATCAATGCTTTATGCATGATTGATCTTTCTTGTTTATTTCATTATACATTGAAAATACATTTCTAATATTATATCCAATTTTCTTTTATATTGCATCTTCGTTTCATGTGGCAACTTAATTCACTTTATATACTTCATCTCCTCAAAATTAAAATAAAAATTAAAATATCGCGATAATGGTTCATCTTACGGTCATCAGTCTTATTCTCTTAGTTGTCAAACTTTACCTGAAGAACAAGTATTTAATTAATATATTTCAACAATTTTAGTCATTTATTTCAGATTTTCACTGTCGGGCCATTTCGCGAAAAATAGTCTGTTAAACTTTTCCTAATAATATCAAACTCTAATCAGCATCAGGATAATCATCAAGGGACTTAACTACTAAATTTTAAGAAATTTCATTAAATAGCTTTTTAATCATAGTGAAAAACGTCTTTAGTTCTTCAAAATCAAAAATTTAAATATATCGAGAACGGTCCATTTCAGAGTAATGGGGTTGATCTTATTCCCATTGTCAGAAATTGCGTATCAAGCATGCATTAAATTGATACATTTGAGTATATATAGTATTTTACTTTAGATCGGGTATTTTAGATTTGCGGGCCATTTCGCAAAAAAAAGGCATTTTTTTTTTCAGAGTCACACTAAAATTTAACCAGCACTAAAGTATCCCACAAGTGACTGATCTACCAAATTTTGTGTAATTTGGTTAATTAGTTTGTCAGCTAGAGTGTATACATACAATTTTTGCTGGCCATTTCGCAGAAAAAAAATGCAGGTTTTTATTTTCCCGAATCGAACCAAAATCTAATCAGCAGCAGGGTAACCCACATGGGACTTATGTACCAAATTTTAAGACATTTAATTAATTAATTTTTAAGTTAGAGTGGATACATACATTGTACAGATAGACACACACGCAGACGTCACACTAAAAAGTTATTTTGTGTTCTAGAGGTCCTAAAACGCATAGATCCGTCGAAAACTCGAGTTGCGATTTTCGACATGATTCCAATACTTTCCCTATATATTATTATGTATTGCAAGGAAAGTAAAAATCTGATGTGGGCAGCACATGACTTTCCCTGCAGACTCAAATTAATTTTTTTATTTCTTTAATAATTCATTAAATTGAGTTTAATTGCACAAAATAACACTAAATTTGCATTTTTAATTCAATTTCTGTTTTTATTTGGTAATTAAACATTTTTCTAAAAGTGGCATAACTAAATGCGAAAAATTTCAAATATCTCGAAAATGGTTAGCCCTAGAGTAATAGAGTTGTTCTTATTCTTTTCCTCATCAAAAATTACGTATTTAATTAAACAAGCATTTAATTAATATATTTGAACATACGTAGCTTTTTTTAGATTTTACGATTTTTGAGGGTCATTTCGTAAAAAAAGGCCGGTTGTTCTTTTCCGAATAATACCAAAATCCAATCAGCACCAGAGTATCACCCAAGTAACTTATCTATCAAATTTCGTGAAATTTGGTCATTAGTATTTTAGCTAGAGTGGATACATGATATTTTTACGGGTCATTTCGCAGAAAAAGGCGGGTTCTGTTTTTACGAATTGTACCAAAAACTAATCAGCATCAGGGTCATACCCAAGTGACTTACCTACCAAATTTTATGAAATTCAGTCCATAAGTTTTTGAGTTAGAGTGAATACATACATTGCACAGACAGACACACACACACACACAGACGTCACGCTAAAAATAGTTTTTTCGTATTTTAGATGTCTCGAAACGTGTAGATCCATCGAAAACCCGAGTTGCGATTTTCGGCATGATTCCAATACTTTCCCTATACATTACCATGTATTGCAGGGAAAGTAAAAAATCTGATGTGGACAGCACATGACTTTCCCTGCAGACTTATATTCACGTTCTCTTTATTTTAATTACATTTAATTCACTTTTAATTCAATTTTCGTTTTCATTTGATAACTGGACTTATTTTCAAAGGTGGCGTAGAGAAAATACAAAAAACTAAAATATCTCGAGAACGGCTAATCCTAGTGTAATGGGGTTGGTCTTATTTTTTTCTTTGTTAAAAATTACGTATTAAACAAGTATTTTATGGATATATTTGAGCATACGTAGTTTTTTATTTTAGATTTTTGCAGGCCATTTTGCAAAAAAAAAAAAAGGCAGGTTATTTTTTTCCGAATCATACCAAAATCTAATCAGCACCAGGGTGTCCCACAAATGATTTACCTACCAAATTTTGTGGAATTCGGTCCATTAGTTTTTCAGCTAGTGTGGATACAATCTTTTGGGGGCCATTTCGCAAAAAAAAAAAAAAAAAAAAAAAGGCGGGTTCTTTTATCCCGAATCGTACCCAAAACTAATCAGCACCAGATTCGTCCACAAGTGACTTACCTACCAAATTTTATGAAATTCGGTCAATTACTTTTTTAGTTAGAGTGGATACAAAATCTGCACAGATAGACACACAGACAGACGTCACGCTAAAAATAGTTTTCTCGTATTCTAGAGGTCTCGAAACGTGTAGATCCGCCGAAAACTCGAGTTGCGATTTTCGGCAGGATTCCAATACTTTCCCTATACATTACAATGTATTGCAGGGAAAGTAAAAAGCAGATAAAAAGGAAAGTATGCATTCAAA
This sequence comes from Amaurobius ferox, assembly GCA_951213105.1. Taxonomy (NCBI): domain Eukaryota; kingdom Metazoa; phylum Arthropoda; class Arachnida; order Araneae; family Amaurobiidae; genus Amaurobius; species Amaurobius ferox. The sequence goes on from OX578138.1 coordinate 156,407,305, forward strand.
TTCATTGAAACTTTCACAAATCATATGGGGTATAACAAAAGATTCTAGCGTGGGGGAAATGCACAGAAAAATAATAAATGATTAAACGATGAACAAAAACATACGATTTAGGGCGGCAAAACAGTTCATTGGTGGAGGTCTGTCAATACGGAATGTGATGACTTCTACTGAAAACACACATCGACGGAAAGGTGAAGATCAGTACGGGCGCAGACAGCAATTCCTGCCCAAACTATCAACACTGTATACGTGCATTTCGCGGATGTTACTGGCGTGTTAATGAGTTCCAGGCATTCTCCAGACCAATAAACGTTGAGAATCATTGTATACACCAAACTATGATTCATCCGTAAAGAGCACAGTACCCCACTTTTGTGGAGTCAACTTTACTCTTGAATTAAAACTTTACATCTGATTATAAATTCAATGTCATGCTGAAATTTTGATACAGTTAGTCACACTTTACACTTTAATGTAATTCTAAATGTAAAGTAAAAATATCTGATGTGGGCAGCACATGACTTTCCCTGCAGAAGCGAATTCATTTTTTCTTTAAGAACTTATTAAATTGAGTTTAATTGCACAAAATAACACAAAATTTTCATTTTTAATTCAATTTCTGCTTTTATTTGGTAACTGGACATTTTTCTAAAGGCGCCATAACAAAAATGCAAAACATCTCAAATATCTCGAGAACGGTTAGTCCTAGAGTAATAGAGTTGTTCTTATTCTTTTCCTCGTCAAAAATTACGTGCAAAACAAGCATTTAATAGGATACATTTGAACCTACGAAGTCTTTTTCTTAGATATTAGCGATTTTTGGGGGCAATTTCGTGAAAAAGGGCAGGTTGTTCTTTTCCGAATCGTACCAAAATCTAATCAGCACTAGAGTATCCTACAAGTAATTTATCTACCAAATTTTGTGAAATTTGGTTTATTAGTATTTCAGCTAGAGTGGATACATGAGATTTTTGTGGGTCATTTCCCAAAAAAAAGGCGTTTTTTTTTTCCGAATTGTACGAAAAACTAATCAGCACCAGTGTCACACCCAAGGGTCTTACCTACCAAATTTTATGAAATTCGGTCCATTAGTTTTTGAGTTAGTGTGGATACATACATTGCACAGACAGACACACACATACAGACGTCATGCTAAAAATAGTTTTTTCGTGTTCTCGAATCTACACGTTTCGAGGTCTCAAAACGTGTAGATCTGTTGAAAACTCGAGTTGCGATTTTCGACATGATTCTAATACTTTCCCTATACATTACCATGTATTGCAGAGAAAGTAATACTTTCATGGTATATTGAAGATTATTCAAAATTAGTACATTGTTGAACATCTTCTCAAACAGCATTTTAAAAGTAAAAATATATTCTCAAAATATTTGAACTGGTCAATTGGATCCATGTTTTGAATTTGCATTATCTTTAGATTTGGGATTTTCTTAACTTAATGCATGTTAATATATCCCTCCCTGTTACTTATGTTTCATACTAACAATATTGTAAACAAGTAAAACATTACTAGCCTAATATGTACCATAATGGGAATTAAGTACTTTTAAGTCACACAACTCCTTGGATAAACAATATTTAATCTATTATTAGTGTCATTGTTGAAGTCAAGCATACGTTGAAAGAGTCCTACCACAGTTTATCATAGATGTAGCAAGGCAATTTGGGACCTCCTACATAGAATTGACAGCTTTTTAAACTTAAGTTATAAATTCTTTTAATACCACCAAATCAAATATATGTGGTAAAAACATTGGGTGGTCCCATTTACAAAGTTCAAATTTATATCAAGTCAAACTTCAGGAATTTCATGAAGCAACAGTAATTCATGTTGTCAAACTGGCGTGAAAACAAATAATAAATTAATGAAATAAATAATATGTAAAGTGATCGAGAAATTGAGAAATGGCTCATAAACTTTTAATCAATAATTTATTGTATGAACATAATAAATACACACACAAGTCCAAAAAGTACAGACATCACCACACATAACGGAATGTGATATATAAAAATTTCATAGCGTACACATTTACCTATTAGCTCCATCACAAAATATCTCACTTCATTCTAAAACACTTGACTTCAATTAAAAAAGCGCTGCTTGAGAAATTTTGTACTAATGTTACAGTTTAGTAGTTATGAGTATGGAAAATTTATAAAGGTATCAAATCTAGTTACAAATATACTTCATTCCTATTACTTTTTGAGATTCAAAGGTATCCTGAACAAGAAAGAACAAAACAGCACGCATGACACACATTCCTAATTCTAGGTTAAAAAATAACTTTGTAGATACATATTTTAATAGAATCAACAAATACATACACTAAGTAGATCAAATTAAAGCCTCTCAGATCTGATATGTAATGAAATAGAAATTTGATTCTGCTTGCAATGATAAAATATACAACTCATATTAACAGCTTAGATCATCTATAAGTACATACATCTAGGCTTTCTGCTGATTGAGTCTTCAAGAGAAAAGCAAAACAGAAACTTTATGCATAGATGCATAATTATAAAATAAATAGTGAGTGAAATGGAATATATTATTTTCACTCAATGGCCTTAGTAATGCTTAAGATAACACTACCTATTTAAATCCAAGTCTGCTTATTTATACGTGTGTACATATTTTCTTTTGTAATTATTAATACATATTTATGTATACACTGGTGCTCATACACATACATTGATGTATTTATAAACATGAAAAATTTAGTTTTCCTGAAGTGTTTCTATGATTTTTTTTTTGTTGTTGTTAACAGGAAACAATAATGTACTAACTGGTAATATTTGAAATTATATATATATATATTGTAAGAAATTTAATTACTTGTATATTTTAATTATCTGTGACTCATATATATATATATATATATATATATATATATATATATATATATACACACACACATAAATTGCTGAAAAATATTCATATTACCTAGAAAAATTTCAATCATTCTAATTATATATTAATAGGATATAATCCATGACTAAAGTAAATAATTCCGTATGCTTATAGTCTAATGTATTTTTATATTTTTATGCAATTTTTGCTCTAAGAAATGCATTCTTTCAGCTCAATTAACTGACTTTAAAAGTCTTAAACTAAGAAACTGATAATACTTGATAAGGTATATGACAAATTCATAAACATACATCCATAACTGATTATAAAAGCAGTATTTATTGTAATATTCCAAATGTAAATTACTTTTTAAATAAATCTAGCAAAAGCTCTCTCAGATCCCACATTTATGATATTCTTATAGTTTGAGATTAATGTAGATACTTATCGCTATACACATTCCTTTATATTTAGACAATAGTGTACTAATTAAAAAGGAGCCGAATTAGAACTAGTAGATCAATATATACATTTCTTTAAATGAGTATTTCAGTGCATATTAATACATAGTAAAATATAAAAATATTGTATTTCAATACATAGAATAAAGCATTAAGAGCATATAAAAAAATCAAAGTATAACAGTGTTTTAAAGCGAAATAAAATGCTATAAAAACATAATATTTAGTAATAAAATAAAATTACACTTTAGAGAATGACCATAATTGATCTTACATTAAGTGAACTCTCGTTAAGACAGCACCCGTTTAAGATCGATTTCTCATTATTATGTACAAATAAGGATTCCCCGGGTAAGGTCTATGAATACTACATGTTATAAAAACTGCTTTATACATTCATTAATTCAGCAAGATAGAAAAAATTTCAGTGGCACTGATGAAGGATGTTGTAACGTCCGAAAGCACTCGGGCATTTTTGTAACTTTGTATACATCCTAAATGGTTAATTATTAAAGACCTTTTACTATATATGTAGTCTACCGTAAATATTTTGAAATATTTTCAAATGTATTTTCATACTTTTTGACAGTAGATGTTCCCAAAAAAACTATTGAGAAATTCACTAAAATTGGGGATGACATAGAAAGAAGATTGTTTATCTAGAAGAAACAAATGAAATTACTCCCAATTTTAAAATAGTAATATGCACGACCACATTTTGTTTATGCTTTAAATGTTAATACTTGTCATTATACATACTAATATTAACATTTTTGAATTAAAATTTTCTAGTTGTATTTTTTATTACATAAAGTTTAGGAAAACAAATTTTCATAACCATTTTATGTATTTTATTACTATTTTACTCTAGATTTATGAATTCCTGTTATAATGAACTCTAGCTAATATGGACAATGGATGTTAACCCTTGATGGTTTGTCTTAACAAGAGTTCACTGTAGTAACAAATTTTAACACAAATTAATGTTTCTAATAAATAGAACAAAGGAACTAAATTGCAATAAAATTAGCATAAATAATTATTAACAACAGGTATACAATATATATACATTTTGCTATTTCCTTGGCAAAATGCCATTGTACAGAAAAAATCATTAATATGAATTTTTGATAAAGTGAACTAATTACTATTTCCCAGCAATTCATATTAACATGAGTTGACTGATATATATATATATATATATATATAATCAATGGAGAATTATGGTTTAGAAAATAGGTAAGGCAGAAATGCATCTTACATCCCACCCTACATTATCAATGGCAACCTATGGGATTTAATGGCGATAATAATAATAATTAATAATGTTACTGCTATTGTGTTACATATTGTAACTAGGGGGAAGGTACTTATTGTGAATTTGGTATGACAGCATTATACCTAATCCTACCATAGCATTCACCACTGATTATATACATATTAGAGATGAGATGGGCTCAGTCCAGGTCAAAAAGGAGACCCATTCGAACTCAGGAATGATTTGGACTCAGGCTCAAAAATAATTTTTTATTTAATAGGCCAAATATATTTTGCAAAACATTTAAAATTATACTTGTTTTCAAATATCTGATCAAGTAACATTAATTGTGCATATATGGATTCATAAATAAGTATACATTTAACTTATGTATATAATAATTGAGCAATGACAGCAAACAAAGGTGTGAAAATAATTTCTAATTTATGTTCTTTGCATGTTTCTGCACTAGGGCAATACTTTAGGTATTTTTGCGTTTGGTATTCAAATTTAATTATCTGTTTTCACCAACAGAAATATTTGAAAATGAGTAACAATTATGTAAAAGAAAATCAAAAACATATTTCAAAACAGTATGGGCTCTTAATTGAATGTTATCAAAATGATTATAATGCTGTTAAGGGTTTTTAATGTATAAAAATAATGAAATGAAATTCTTCCAAAAGTGCATACAATCAGTGGTTCATTTGTGTATATATATATATATATATATAGCTTTGCAAGCCATATCATTTTGAGAATTTTATGTAAATAAGAAATGTAACAAAAAGGTAGTTAACAGAATAAGACATAAGACTAGTTTCTCTCTTTGGCTACGTATAAAATTTACATAAGAATTTTAGGAAGTTTATATAAAAAGTTGCAATACTTTTCAGAACTACACATGCAAAAGCTGAAAAATGATATAAAATATTCATTAAGGTATATCAAGAAATATGATAGAACATATTTATGAAATGATAACAATTTATAAAGAAAAAATTATAAAATAAAACATTACAAAATTTAAAAACAAAACAGGAGGTTATTATTTTATTTACAATACATACAAATATAGTGGAAATATTAATTTATCTTTACTATTTCCATTAAAATTTGCAGTAATAAAACAGTTGTGTAGCGAATGCTCATAAGGCAATATTAAATTGTCTTCAGATAACTAAATTTTAATAAAAGTTAGAAAATTTTTAGAAAATTAAATTATGTCCTAAAATATGTATATTTATAAAAATATCTTAACTTTATAACAATTATTTTATAGAGGATTTTAAACATTAATTATAATTTTGAAATTGTTTATATTATAAGCCGGAAAATATCTTCTTTTACTTAAAAATGTTTGTGTTAGATAGTATTTAACATAATTAAAGAAAATGTCAATTCATCTGTTAGTCAAATAATGAAAAATCTAAACAACCCAGAGTTGTAAAACTTAGTACAGTGGAGGCCGTGTCCAAAGATACCTTGGAGCAATTTCTTTTTAAAAATAAAATTAGTTTCTTTAGTTATTTTGTGTTGAAGAGCAATTTTGAGTGATTTTTACACAAATTGGTTTTTTAGTAATTGAAAATAGCACGACAAGACTTTCCATCTTGAAACCATCAGAAAGATAAAGAACAATCTTTGAAAATTCACTGGGAAATGCATGGCCCAAAAGGCCCATTCCTCTTTTGGATTTCGGGTTCATTGTTTCTCTTGCACTGATGAAGGGGAGCCAGCTAATCCTTGAATCAGCTGTATGCTGTATTATTGTGTTATTTGGGTTTATATACATTGCTCAAGTTTTCCTTATAAGCTAAATATGTAAAATAAAATTCAATTCATTAGATACCATGATCTGCCCATTATTTTGAACAGAATAAATTTTTGTCCAAACTGTTTACTACAAAGAATTCAGATTTTAAATCATTTCCACTTATTAGTACAAGAAAAATGCTAAATCATGCATGTATTAGGGATAAATGAATGCCAAGCACTAAGAAATAATTCTTATTAAAAAGAAGTGAGAATGATACTTTATCTATATATATACAAAGAACTATCTATTGTATAAAAAAAAGTACACACAAAGAAAAAATGGAAACAATAGAGTGTTGATAAGAGCAAATATAGTAACACCAAAGTTTTCAGATCATTGTAAATAATATGATTTACCTCGCTGTTTTATTACTGCAAAGATAGTTTTACCTAAGAAAATATAAATCAGAACATAAAAAGAAATATATATTCCAGAAATATGTATTTAAAAAGATAAAAAGGAACAATATCTACGAAGCTAAAACATTTAACAATTGCACTTCAATTCTACTAATGTTTTTAACATAATACTTGCACACATCAAAAGTCTTCCACAAAATAGGCAATACATTTTGTTTGTAACAGATAGTACCAATGGAATAACCATTAACTGCAATAACAGCAAAAAAACTTGCCATCTAAAGCAATTTTGCGAACTTCTATGAGAAATGACAATTTCAGTCCTTCCATGTAGCTAGCATAAAATCCGTTCACAATTTAGCTGCAAAAGGCAAAGTGGAAAATCACAAGAACCCACAAGAAAGGAGTGTTTCAAAAAATAAGTGAAACCGGTTCATGGATAATGTTATCTGCAATAGGGACATTTTCCTTATATAGAGGAATGCTTCTTTCTAGTGGGTTCTTGTGATTTAGATAGTACTAAGCTTGTTATTGTACTGTCAGGAGAAAATATTTAAAAAATAAATTTGCTGTTAACATACATTAAAGTATATATCAGGAAAATAACATATTTATATATCAGGAAAATAACAAATAATAAAACAGTAATAAAGAAAAAAGAATAGAAGTACACATTTTTGAATGATGGATAAGTCATACAGCTTTAAGATATATTTTTGATAAGAATAAGAATAATTTGAATTGTATCACACAAAAAATATCTTAAATCTTCTCATAATGATAAGAAAGGAATTAAACCGTATTATGGGAAAGCATCCTTCAAACAGTCATATGATTAGCAGCCATTGAAAATAAGCTTAAAGTACAGAAATGGTTAAACTGTTTTTCCGCCTTTTTTTAGACAAATTTCTAAAACTATCAACTTTTGATACATAACTAAATGCACATAGCCTAATTGGAAATGGGTGATAACAACAAAATAAAAGTTATGAATTAAAAGCTGAAAAACTGGCTATTTAACCATAAAGACAGTAAAAATACAACTATTCTAAGAAAAAGAAAATAAAGGTACTTATGAGTTCATGTCCTGCCTCACAACATAACTTTAAATACAATTTAATATGAATTAATAATGTTCAAAAGTATCTGCTACATATATTCACAAGCATAATCCTGATTCTTAGCATGACTTTAATGTATTAGTACCAAAATAAATTTATTACGCAGTAGAATAATCAGTAGGGTAAAGTGGAAGCATCTAAAAATCTCAGAAATAATTTTTGGTAAAAATTCTTATTGTATTTCAGTAGTGTAGGATATCCAAACACAGCATATATGAAAAATCAGTTTTTCAAAACAGCATAACTTTTAGAGATGCATTAAACACTGAAATTTAGCAATGTTGTTATCAAAATCAGAAAATAGATTTTCTTTTTTATTCAATTGTAATTTTTAATGTGCCACAATTTTGCAAATAACCCTGGAGACCGACAAATCTAGTTTTACCCTGCTAGACACCAACAGCCGATACCTGCAGGGTCCAATGGGATCACAATCTTAGTTTGGGGAACACTCCTTTTAAGTGGGTTCTGTGAATATTCTATAAGAGTGGTCTCCAAACTTTTTTAATCATATACCCCTTAGACCTACTCGAGTACCCTTATTGTAAATACAGATTCATTTTTTTTTTTTCTAAATGGGCACTGGTTTTAATACAGAGGTTCTATTAGAATATCGAAATAATACATTCCGTTCTAAACGGACGATTTAGTAAATCAGTACTCATATAACCATAATATTGTGTACTCATATAACCATGTAATTTAAAAACACAGGTCAATATTTGTTTAATTAATTTTCTTAATTTTTTTTTGTGAATACATAAAATCTGTCCTGGAGAAAATAAAAAAATAAAATATTCTTAGCATACCCCTATGTGTCGTCTCACTCCCTGTCGTATGTGTATCCCACTTTGGAGATCACTGCTCCTTTGTAATGTAGTTAATACAGAGAGTATTATAAAAACAAATTTTCTTGCTTGAAATGTTGTCAACAGCTATCTGTTGACAGAATCTGTTTGATGAGCTCTAATAAGTTTGAAACCGATCTTGCTAGTTGTACATAAGTAATAATGGTATTATTTCTATTTTGATTAACTTTAACTGTAGATAAAACTAAAAGTGACATATAATTTATAACAAAACAATAAAACATATAATTTGTAACAAATAACAACATCTAGATTACCCATTTGAGAAATTATATAGCAAAATATTCTCTTTTCAGGATTTCATACCTGGTTTAAAGTGAATGCATTCAATACAATAAAAGTCAACATGTTTTCAAATAAAAGAGAAATGACAGAATGGATAAAAATCTAATTATTTAAAACAACAGATAAAAGAAAATCTTTGTAAAAACAAATCTAAAAACAAGATTATAGAGTTTGCATGCACAATGCTTTCTAATTGCACAAATAAATATGAGATTTAGTTGCCTAACTCAGATTCATAAATTGTTATTTTTTTCGAGTCATTCTGACACACATATAAATATATAATACATGAGCTGCTTTCCAAACAAGCCTCAACAATTCCATCATCTTTTAAAAACATTCACATAATTAAAATATTAGTTTAAATGGATTAAAGTTTTGAAATTTAAAAAATGTAGAAATATAGATTAAAATTCTAAATATATAAATATTTGAAAAATGGAAGTTTGATTATGAATTACTTAATGAAAAGTTATGTTAGTTGGGCAAAAATAGCTGCAGAAAGGTCTATATACGAAATCTATAAATTGAACTTTTGTTCAGATTTTGCTAAATTTTTTCACATAAAATTCCAATTTTCAATCAAGTAAAGTTTATATTGATATTTTTATTGCATAGTTTAATTTTATGTAAATACGTATTCCCTATTATTTAACCATTCAATCATATATCCAACCATAAAACAGTCATTCAAATGAAACTCAAAAACACAATTTAAAATATTTCAATACACCATATTCTGCATAATTCCTTATAAAATAGTGTGAACAAATATCTATTTTTAAAATAACAGTAACAGACTTCTATAAATCATTTTCTCTGTTTTTCAGTAATTTATTTTACGGATTCACACACTGTCCTAAAAACACATTAGCATAAAAATATTAATTATTTTAAGCTAGACATAATATTTCAAGCAGTTGTTAAGAAAAAATTTGTACATAAAAAAAAAAAAAAATCATTTTTCTCTTGATTAACTGAACATACCATTGTAAATTGACTGTGTTGTTCTACAAGAATATTAAAGATAAAGACTAGAATATACAAGACACCTAAACTCACTTTTTACAAAAAAAAAAAAAAATTTCAAAGCATTTTACAAAATGAAAGGGTGAATTTAATTTTGGTAAACAGTAATAAAAAATGAAATGCATGAAAGAAATATCTTTGGAACTGGAAACAGGGGATCCTAGAGACGAAACTTTACAAAACACAAAGTGCTGAGTTCAAACAATAAGTACACAATTTATACATTAAAACTTGTAAAACAAGAATAAATTATACAAAAGCCACAAGTCTAACACAATTTTGATAGACCATGCCTACTACTCAACAATCAAGAGTTAATAAATTAATGCAAAGCTGTGCGGGAGAAATTCAAATAGTAGTCAATAAAACTGTTCTATTTGATTCACATAACATAATACCAGCAGCCAATGTTTTGTGCACAAAAATGGGCAATGTATTGACACACGGACTGTGATGTTAGATCAATGCATGTAATATTTTTCCAATATGGTTTTACAATGTAATATTTCTAATACTCCAACATTGACAACCAACAGCACAGCTGTAGTTAGAGGTATTGGTATCCAGGGTAAACAGTACAACTATTGCCACAAAACTATATTTAATGCAATAATGCATGCAATGACCTTCAGACACTGCACTTGCATATTAAGAGGGGAATTAAAATCTGCAGACATTGGGATTTGAAAGTGATGCATTGGCAGATAAACTCTGATTAGACTTCAGATGTCAGAATTTGCTGAAAATGTTAGTGGAATTTGAGAGTTTAGAACTTGTTTAAATCAATTAACCTTTAAATAGGAAAAACAAAACAAAACAATATATATATATATATATATATATATACAGGGTATCCCCAAAAGATTGAAATGAGCTTTAATTCTTTACCTGTTAGAGATAATTGGGCAATGTAAATTGCAAAAATGTTGAAAGTAAGGTAGGAAATAAGACTACATTAATGAAATAGCACTCCCATTAATTTTCAAAAAGTTAACACTTTTTAAATTTTTATACGTCCCCCTTAGACAAATTTGGTCAATCAGAAAATTTTTATTTTTAATGCAACAAGATCATTAAAAAAACCTGCATATCCGTATCTTTAAAATCAACTGAATTATGATAAAGGAAAAAATCTGATGCCAATTTTTCGTACCATGTAAAAGGCTGTTTCATCAGTGAAAATAGAGATCATAAACAAATTGGCGATGGAAATTGTTTAGATCAAAAATACGTTAATATGTGTCAAAATTTTTTATCACAAATGCATCTAAATAAAGCATTACACAGCCAGAGATCATATAAAGTAGTGGTACTCACTAAACGATTGCGTATCCTATATATTATCATCCAGTTTTATCTTTTTTGTGATATGTCACAAATTTACATTTCTAATTTGATATATGGTCCCCATTCATAATGTTCAATTTTCAATTAAATATAACTCGCTCAATTTTAAAGATACAGATATGTGGGTTTTTTTTTAATGATCTTGTTGCATTAAAAATAAAAATTTTCTGATTGACAAAATTTGTCTAAGGGGGTCATATAAAAATTTAAAATGTGTAACTTTTTGAAAATAAATGGGAGGACTATTTCATTAACATAGTCTTATTTCCTATCTTACTTTCAACATCATTTTTGCAATTTACATTGCTCACTTATCTCCAACAGGTAAAGAATTAAAGCATGTTTCAATATTTCTGGGACACCCTGTGTGTGTGTGTGTGTATATATATATATATATATATATGTTTAACAGAAAAAATTCAGATCTGCATATTTTACCACAAAGCCTAAAAATAAAAACCGTAGGTTTTTATTTTAAAAAATCTAGATCACAACATCGCTAATAAAATTTTTTCCAGATGATATATTTCTCTGGTTGCCAGAGTACTGAAGAGGAATGAAAATTAAAACAAAAGTGTAAGTAACACCCGACTAATGTTTTATGATTTAACATTTTCTGTATGACTTTACAGTCAATCCTTTAGCCTTCGATTTACACATGAATGAGGCAGGTCTACCAAAACCAGTTAGCAAACATTGTTTTGTAGTATTATACATGATTCTCATTTTAGACAAAGATTAAATTCATTTATACAAATTACACACTACTTGACTCGTCCCTGTCGAGGACTTCGTCCTCCTCCAGATCGATCCCCTGAGGAATAAGTGGCATAACTCCACTCGGTATTGATTGACTTCGAATCATTGATTCAGGAGTCCTGACTGGTGAATTGTTTGGGGTTGTTGTGAGCGAGGCTGGGTTGCTGCTGCTGTTGCCCTTGCCTGCTATAGTTGCTTTCTTGTTAGGCAGAGGAGGAGGGCTGGCATCACAGTCTTCAGGAAGAAGTGGGTCTGGCAGGGGACTGGGAGTCATTGCGACAGGAGTTAGGAGGGGAGAAGGAATCTCTTGGGAATCTGAGAGAATTGGCACATGTTGTACATCTCTTGACTGGGATGTCATACCAGGTAAAGAAGTCTAAAATAACAAGAAATGATAATTAAAATCATTTTATAAAAATATTATTATATATTATACTGATACAGAGTATTTTTGTAGGATGGTAAAAATAGAAAATTATAATTTTGGATACAATACATAAATTAACTAAAGAATATAAAACTTAAATATTATTCTAGATTTGCTTTCTGTGTTGCACTATTTATTAGAAAGTGCAAATGACCAACAGATAAGAGCAGTTTTCAGAAAGCTAGGTATGAAAAAAGGGAATATCTTAAATAGAACTTAAATGTTGAAAACTTCAACTTTGTGTGATGCACAGAATGCAATTTAACTAAAGAACTGCAAAATATCACTCCATGAAAAAAGACACAACTAAACTAACTTATAATTTATTTTGGCACCTTTCAATAAAAATTACTAAAAATAGGGATTTTATTATTTTTTTTTAAATCTACGCCACAATTTTTTTCAAAAACGTAGTAAAATACCCAGAATTTTAATATTTTGGCAAAAGATTAAAATCCAGGCATAATAAAAGATCCTCAAAAATAAAGCCACTGTAGACAACTTTGACTATATTTTTAATGACTAATAAGAACTTTTGGAGGCAACATACTTTTTTCATAAGCCTTCTTGGAAGTGCAGGTTTCGGCTCTTCTGGTTGGGAATTCGGGTTACCGGTCCACGAGGAAACCATTCTTTTGTCATTACCTGAGAAATTAGGCATTATAATTATCATACTAAGACTATTTAATTGAGGAAGAGAAATTACATGATATATCTAATATTTTAATAGAGGTTCAAAGTTTTTTAAATGGAAATAGAACATTTATTATATTTCAGGGATTAAATTAAAAATACATTACATCATTTAAAAATATTTATTGCTAAATATTTCAAATTATTTTTTTTATTGTATTTTTTATTGATTTCCAGAAATTTTTAAAATTCAAGGTTTTGATGGAAAAGCATGTACCAAAATTCTTTGAAATGATAATCTGTCTGAATATATGTACATACTGGTAATATATTTGTCAATGTAAAAAAAAAAAAAAAATTTTTTTTTGTTAAGCACATTTTTAAGTTAATTGCGTCAATGAAGTTAAAGTTTTATTTATATGCTTTTACCTAGAAATATGTTTAATCTTTAACTAATTTTTCTAACAGAACTTTTGGTATTCAGGAATGGATTGATTCTTTATATTGTGTAAAAGTGACATTGGATTTTAACTATGATCAAAATGAATTCTAAGGCAAATGCAAATAAATGATCTTACAGCTGTGAGGATTCTCTATGCAATCCAGTGTTAATTTAAAAATTGAAGATCAACAGTTCTTCTAATTCATGATATTACAATGTCATCGATTCTCCTTAGTATAAATAACATTTTAGAACCAACTAAGGCAAATTGCATTTTTATTAACTTGTACAACTAAACAAAAAGTACCAAAAGATTTAAATTTTTAGCCAACACTGATCTGAATAGTAGGGAAAAAAAAATTACCCATAAGAAAAGATTTGAACAAATAAAATGAACAAAACCTTCTAATTAAAAATAATTTTTGTTAGTTCTAAATTATGACTAATTACACAGTAGGCTTTACATGAAACTTCTCATTTCAAATATTTTTCTAACGGATTTAAAAATTAAATCAAAATAGTTGCATATAAAATTTTTTTACACTGTCTGAGCTTATTCAATTTTCAGGTTGATCCTGGTATAAATGCTTTTATATCACAATAGTATAAGTTAAACCTTGTTTTTTGAAAGGCTTCAAAATACAGGTGGCCCTCAACTTTCGCACAATTCGATATTTCGCACATTTTTAAAAATTCAATTTTTAAAACTTTTTGTTGATAAAGCAAAAATCGTTTGCTTCCATGCAGTCACTCCCACGGAGCACGGTAGCTCACACTCACTCACACATTGCCACCTAGAATAGAAGACTTTTCGGAATTGTTGTGACGTCACTAGGGTTCCGAGCGGCGGTGGTGGGGGGCCAAATGTCTACAATGTATTAAACAGGTTTAGTCTTGCATTAGCAAGTGATAGCTACAGTGATAGCTACTTAAACGATATTATATGAGGACAATAATGAATCGGGCCATCAAGGCAACTGACAGGGAAGGTGGCCTACATTAAGAGATTTTTGGAAGAATTATAATTATATATATATGGAACACAATAAACAATATTGGAGACTAGTGGGCTGAAATAAAAGAGTCAACAATGAAAGGTTCCTGGAAACAATTATGTCCACAAATGATAAGTGATTTTATAAATTCTGAAAAACTGCGGAAATTATCACAGGTGAAATAGTTAGCCTAATGAATGAACTAAACTTGGACGTCAACAACGAAGATGTTAATGAGTTGATTACATCTCACTCAGTGCCTCTGTCAAATGAATACTTAATTGAGCAACAAGATTTAAATAAAATACACAATGAAAGTGAGGAAGAAGAAGCTGATAAAATCGTCAAGACTTTGACAATCAAAAATATGAATGAAATCTTCATGCATCTTGACAAATTTTTGACTAACATGGAAGAATGTGATTCCAATAGAGAACGTATATTTCAAGTACGTAGGGTGATTGAGAAAGACAGCATGTTATAGAACTCTTTATCAAGGAAAGAAAAAAAAGGGTAGTATTCAACTAACTCTTGACAAATTTATAAAGAAAACACATGAAAGCACTTCAACACATCTCGTTAACTTAATTATATATATTGATAAATAAATATTATTATTATTGATAAATAAATGTTTTAAAATACAATTTTTGATGGGTTTTTTTTTTTTACATCTCTCTACTTTCGAACATTTAACATTCACACACATTTTCAGGAACCAATTATGTGCGAAAATCGAGGGCCACCTGTATGATTTATAGAATAAATACTATTTTTGAATTCTTAAGTGGATTCATAAAAATTGAGATTTTCAATTTGATGCTCTCTTTGAAAGATATTCTCCCTCATTCATGACAGCACAACTAGGAGGTAGGGGGTGTTCCATTGCTATAAAAATCTTATACTTATTTAAAGCATAAGATTTTTATAGCAATGGAACTAGTACATTATAGAAAGTACATTCCATTATTGCTATCATTACAAAAGTAAATTATTGCTATCATGACGAAAAGTAAATTTTATTAATTGCATTATTAAATGAAAGCATTCATGTATTTTTCATGTGTTGAAGTCCCAGGCTGCCCAACTCAGCCAAGGATTCGAGTAGCTGTTTGGACGACCGGAGGTATTTTTCATGTCAACAGCTAGAAGAGGGGATTTCTAGCAAACAGCAAGATATTTATACAGCTGTTGTTAAATTGCATTATACAATTGGCATGGTTGTACATGGATAATACAGAGTGCAGGAATGATTTATGTTCAAAATAGGCATTTAGGAAATTAAGAGGTGTTATCTGTATCTATATTATTTATGTAACAGTCATTTATTTAGGTCCCAGACAAGTAATGTATTCCAGTTCATAAATAAATCAATACTGTTCAAATTTGTCAGTTTATGTATAGATTCTCTGATATCCCCTAGATTCAACAGATCTTTAGATTATAAGGTATTTTACAAAATTTAGAAATTTCAGAAAATTGCCATACGCAGGTTCATTATAAGTGGTTTTATACTGTAGTTGGTATTGCAACTTTGTGTATCTTTTGTACAAAGGTGCACATCATTATTAATTATCTTATGCATGGATTATTATTGCATTCTCTGGAGAAATATCCGGATTATAATGTTTTCCAAAACACTCCAGTTTCAGCACAATTTCCGGCAAACAGGACTCTACTGTACTTGTTTATCACTGCAATTACCTCTAGGAGGTAAAGGCGGAGCTTCCTCCTGCAAAAGGTTTTGCTCTGACCAGCTATTCCGTGCTGACCCTTTAGGGCTACTGCCGGGACTCAGGGATGACAAAATTTTCTCAGCCACATCTGGAGTATGCAGCCACTTCACCGGAATGTTTGGGCTCACCAGCCTGTTGAAGGGATAGCCTCGAGGATGGGAATAATCCTCCACAGTGTCTTTTGGGGGAGAAGTTTGAGGTCGCTGTCTTTCGTTACAAATCTATGAAAGAGAAACTGGGTATGTTAGCTGTGAATTATAATGCATCTATTCAAATGTTTATAAAACATTTTATTAGAAAATTGATAAAATGAAAACCACAATAAATTGGATTTATAGTAATCAAATATTTATCAGAAAATTAAAATTTGGTGGGTTTTTGTTTTTGCTAAACCAGGGGTAGAGTTACAGTTCCATAAAGCTTAAGGATTGCTATGCTATAGGATCCAGTTTACATATATTCTAACCTTCTATTTCTATATAAAAAAGCACATTTCATTATTGATGTCGTCATAAAAAGTAAATCATCGTTATCATTATAAAAATACATTTCATTAGTTGCATTTTTAAATGAGAACATTCATGTACTTTTCATGCGAACAACTACATTAATACTTGATTTATATCTTTTTCTAAAAGTTTAGACTCATAAATGTATCTCAATAACTGACATCTTTTTTCTTGTCATTCTTTTTGTTAAATTTTCACTTGCCTTTTTGAAAATTTTATACAACAGCTATTTCAATATCATAAGTAAATACCACACATTTAATGTGGTTATGACCAATAAATTTTAAGTTAGTCATTTTTTAAATTAATTTCTCTGTAGATTTTCATTTTCTGTCAGAAAGGAAAGGGAACCCTTCCTCCTCTGTGATGCAGCATGAGAGGGTTTTTCTCTGTGAACATTTATCTTGACTGAAGCATTCAGTCATGGGCAACATACAATATTAGGTGAGGGCAGAGCAGGTTGCTAGTAGATCATTAGCCTAGTTTAGCCATGGGTCATACATTTATCTAAAAAAACCCATCAGACAAACCATTAAAAGCTGTGGGTTTACTAGTCTAAAATATTTTAATCCCCCCTCCCCCTTTTAACACTTTTCAACAGTTTCAACAAAAGTGTTTATAACTTTGTTCATTCTGTCTGTTTATCCGTTTGTAAGATAACTGCCGTAAAAATGACTTTATCCAAATGAAATTTTAGTATGTTGTTGAGACGGTCTGTGGGACATATGGGAATGTAAACGAATAATATCACCCAATTAGTTTTGGATTAAACCTGGGTTGCAAAAGTGAAATACATTGAACCCTATGGGACCTAATTTTTCAAAAAATTTTTAAGCAAAGTTAAAATTCACAAATTGCTTCAAAAATTTTAGGAAATATTCAAATTATTCTATAAAATATATAAAAAAATTTTTAGCAAAATATGCTTGGTAGTTTTTTAGGTAAAAAGTAAAATAATAATGATACCCATATTAAATGAAGAGATTACGTGACCCACTTCAAAATAATATATGGCATTCAACTTTTTTGCCTAGTGTCAAAATCGTGATTTTTTAAGTTCTTTTAAATTTATATTTAGTGTTGCATCCGTTCTAAAACAGCTTTATTTTTGTGTATTTTCTGTGTATCTATATTCAGTGCTAAAGCAATTACAATATTTTTGAGTTTAAATGATCATCAAACTTTGATTATATCTACAACGAAGCTTAATTTTAATGGATGCAGAATGTAAACAAGTGATTGAGTTGTATAAGAATTGCTAAATTTTTTAACGCAAAATTATTTAGCTCTGGAGTCTGGAATAAAAATGATATGAATGAAATACTTAATGCTTTTACATAGACAGCCAGAAGATTTATATTTAGATGTTAAAATTCATTTTTTTTTGAAGTTTTCAAATGCAATTAATTATTGCAGTACTGTAATAATTTAAAATATAACAGAGCTGAATGCATCGCATTTTAGAGATGTTTAAATAAAATTGCATTTGAGTTGGAAAGTGTTTCATAATCGATGCCTTATATGCATGATTGATCTTTCTTGTTTTTACTTGGTAAAAATTTACCTTGATAATTTCATTATAAGTATTTAAAAATAAATACATAGTATTTTGAACAACAAATAAAAGATAAAATATTTAAAAAATATATATATATATTTTGCAGACTTAACATGCTTTTGGCTCTGTAGTAGATGAAAGTGCAACAGATCGAGGCCTGTTCGGCCATAACAGAGCTGAATGCATCGCATTTTAGAGATGTTTAAATAAAATTGTATTTGAGTTGGAAAGTGTTTCATAATCGATGCCTTATATGCATGATTGATCTTTCTTGTTTTTACTTTGTAAAAATTTACCTTGATAATTTCATTATAAGTATTTAAAAATAAATACATAGCATTTTGAACAACATATAAAAGATAAAATATTTAAAAAATATATATATATATTTTGCAAATTTAACATACTTTTGGCTCTGTAGTAGATGAAAGTGCAACAGATCGAGGCCTGTTCGGCCATAACAGAGCTGAATGCATCGCATTTTAGAGATGTTTAAATAAAATTGCATTTGAGTTGGAAAGTGTTTCATAATCGATGCCTTATATGCATGATTGATCTTTCTTGTTTTTACTTTGTAAAAATTTACCTTGATAATTTCATTATAAGTATTTAAAAATAAATACATAGCATTTTGAACAACAAATAAAAGATAAAATATTTAAAAAATATATATATATATTTTGCAAACTTAACATACTTTTGGCTCTGTAGTAGATGAAAGTGCAACAGACCGAGGCCTGTTCGGAAGAGGAGGAGGAAGTGAAGCTGCAGAATTAGGAGATACTGGAATGTTGGCAACCATTTCGTGGTTTTTATCACTAGGGGGATGAGTGTAAATCTCTTCTTCATCAGAGCCCTCTGGGAAAAAATGACCATAGATGCTCGAACCTGAAGAGGATGATCGATTGCTGCCACAAGGTTCCATGGGCTTTTTTGAAGGATCACAAGGCAATGGAGGCAAAGGAGTACTACAACAAAATATTGCCATAAATTTGAATTTTTAATAAGATCCAAATAATTGTCTAAAAAATGAACTATATTTTTTAAAAATACAAAATGCTCATAATTTACAAATCGAATGTATTTAAGTTCAATAATTAATTTAGTTGAATCTTTCTTAAAGTCTGATTTCCTTCACATTTTAATGTTCTGTGCTTTGATATATAAATCAAAAGTTTTTACATTAAATTTTTTTTTTCTTCAAATGAAAATTCTTGAAATTCTTCATATTTGATTGATCAAAAGGAAGGGTAAAAGGAAGATAAAAACAATTTTTTAAAAAACTTTGTCAAACCCATGTAAAAATGATTGATTTTAATATATTTATCATAATCATACAGAACAAGTGTGGTTTTGATCTCGATTTCAACATTTCATTTCTTGTTATAAGAAGATTAAGGATGTGTTTGATGTTAGTCTAATGAGTTAAAGTACATTGTTTATTGTATTTCAAAGTTCTTAGAATGTCTTGCAGTTTTCATAAACCATTTGAGGATTAATAAAAGCACGAATAAATTATAAGAGATTGATAATCTGCCACTATCCTACAACAGTGAAGTGACACTGAAAGTTGTCATGGTATAACACTGTGACAAACATTGATGAAACTATGTCATGAGTAAAAAAAATTTAAGAATCACTGGAATTAGACTAAAAGAGCATTTTAAATGTTTTTTATTCCATAATGTGAAACAATGTGAAAATCAAATAAAAGAAATATGATGTGCACTAAATAACATTATAACAGAAAATGTACAAGCCAAATTACCTCACATTAGTTCATTCAATTTTATAAGATACTAGCAGCATACCCGTTCTTCGTACGGAGTATATAATATAAAGAAACTTATAATTCGCAATCATGTGCAATTTCTACTAAAATATTAAATTTATTGCTCCTAAAGAGAAGTTTAAGAATATCTGTTCTCACTATGCAAAATTATCTTCATGGGCAGATCTGAAGAATAAAACATCCTGGCCCCTTTTGTAAGCAAATTTACAAAAAAAAAAAGGAATTGAATCAATATATGCAACCCCGTACTACTTATATTGTTGCAGATTAGAAAATATGTCAGTGTGTTAGTAGAAGATTACAAGTATTACAATATAAGTCTCAAAAATCTTTGCCAAAATAAAAGAGATGATGTAATAAATTGAAAATATCAATAATCCCCATACTCTTTATACCAGAAGGTCGTAATTGATTCCAATATATGCCAATATATATCAAAACATATGCCAATATACCTGCACTACTTATATTCTTATAGATTAAAAGATATACCCGTGTATTTGTAGAAGATTACTCGTACAACGTACAATATATGAGTTTAAACAATTTTTGTCATAATAAAACAATTGCATAATAACTTGAAAATATCAATAATCACTGAATCAATAATCCCCGAAAATATCAATAATAATAATGTTTAAACCTGATGACCATAATTGATATTATCCAGTCAAAAATGCTATAAGAAAAATCAAATCGTTTTTTTTTAAAATATATTTTTATATCCATTTATTTATTATTCAAATCGAAAAAATAATTATTAAAATTAACAGACAGATTTAATTTAATTGCGTTTCTGAGTAACATGATGTAAGATAGAATCTTCCTCATAAACTGCGAAATTAAATAACGATTTTGATTTCTTTATACTTTTCATTGTTCAGTAAAAGCTTGTTTAAAATAAACCATGGAGATAGATTTCCCATTTAAATCATGTTTCAAATAATTCATGTTTTCAGAAAGTGACTAATTAGCGCATAAAATCTCCCATCAAACTCAGATATAAAGTTTTAATTCAATTTCAAACGATTTTTAAGCTTTTTGTTTAGATAAACCACGGAGTTAGAGAGTAGAACTCCTAGGAAAAAGTTTCGTTTTTCATTAATATCTTGACAACCCCTGGTCTTAGATACTCGAAACTTGGGCTAAATTTATAGGGGGGCAATTTCAAGGCTATCCACAAAATTTCATCAAATTCGGGCAACCATTCTCCCGTGATGATGAGACAAACGAAAATTTCGTTTTTTACTAATATCTCGACAACCACCGATTGTAGAAACTCTAAACATGGACTAAATTTTAAGTGGGATTATTTCTAGGCTACCCATAAAATTTTATCAAATTCGGTTCAGCCGTTTTCTCGTGATGGTGGAACAAACAGACAGACAGACAGATTTTCAATTTTATATATATAGATTTTAATTTGTTCCTCCTGAAATTGGTGAACTTTGCATCACTTCTGAAGTAGGAGTGTGATATGTGCATCACTATACATAATAATAGGTAATGCAATTTGTATCTTTATAAGTATGTAATCATTAGTGTGGTAACTCATCAGATACGATGTTCACTAAAACTATACATACAAAAATTTAACTTACTTCACTATAGAGGGTCGTCTATAGTCGCCTGAGTCTCCCGCAGGGGGAGGTGGCAACTCTCCCCGTCTGTTAATAGGAAACCTGGAAGCTAAGCTGGGAGAGTCCACCTCCCGAATGGATTGTTTCATCACCGAGAAGCGATCCACCAGGCGTCTGTGCAAAGGGATCACTTCAGGAGGAGCTAAACGTCCATGAAGAGATAGACCTCCTTCTAAAATCTGAACCTGCAACAGGATAACATGAAATATTTAGATGCTTTCCTCACATTTAGTAACCCTGAATACATTTGAAACACCTTACATTAGTTAGATATACTTATATAATAACAAAAATATACTCAACTTACTAATATTTAGAGGAGTCACTTTTAAACTTATAACAATATTTAATACACACAAAATGAGGATTTATATACTGTTTCTGTATTATAATTATTAGAGCTTGGATTTAAATAATCAAAATATTATTATAAAAATGCATATATAACTTTAAAAATGCCCAATTAAACAAAATAATAATAATAATAATAATAATAATGCTTAAAAGAATAATTGTTTGTTTTTGAACTCCTATCAATTGTTTATGTTATTAAAAGAAAATTAACTGAATAATAAAAAAAAGAACAAAATATTTAATTTTTTGACTGTGACTGAACTTATAAAAAAAGAATTGCAAAATGAAAAAGCAAGAAAATTTTAGCTTAATCCTTTGATAGTTTTTGTGCTATGTGAGAAATTTTAATGGCTTCACAAAGTGTTTTTGGTTCACAATGGTTTGATATACTATTTTAGCATTAATTTTGAAATTCATTATTTAGGCATACTGATCAAACTTTTGACAGTATTTCAAACATTTTCTTTTCTTCTTGTATGTGTTTCCTACATGTTTCAACCCTCTTTCTTTATTGATTTTCTATGCTCAATTTTGATTACCCAGGCTGAGGTTTAAGGCCCACGGTTCCCCAAACTCTGTAATGTAAATGCCTTGATTTCTTTTACTAAATATTTAATTTCATCTATTTAAAGAAAATTATAAAAATACATATTTCCTTATATGGAGAAGACAGTAAGTAAAAATAAAATCAACAACAGCTTTAAAACAGATAATAAAAGTAAAAATATGATCAACTGGGTAAAATGCTAAAAAAAACAAACATTAAAATTAGTTTAGTTTCCTGTGAAATGCATTTGTACTTACTAGACTACTGTTTCAAGGAAATAAAATATGCAAAATTAAATTTTGCATTTGGTAGCTTATTTTCATACAAGATTCGAAAACAATTGAAATTTGACAAAACAGCATGTAGCAAATGAGCCCATAAAAGAATAATAATAGAACATCAGAACAAAATTGGAAAACAACACATCACAAGGTTAGTTACTTTTAAGGATCATTGATATAATTTATTTGCAACCGCTATGTCAATTTTTTATGCTAAACTGGTAAATCCTAAATAATAAAAGATGTATGTTTGTTTACATAATCTGTTTACATGTAGCAGAAAATCAAAGTGGTGACAGCGGTGAAATTTGTTACAGAGGTGCTTCACATCCTTATAATGTGCACCTCATTAATATTTTATTAAAATTCAAATTAGTTTAAAAGTTATGAATTTTTTAAGTCAAAAATCACACTTTCCATCATTTTGTCAAATCAAATTTATTCTTTCTTTGCCACTGCATACGGGAGACATTAATTTGAGTGCAGGTGCTTTGGTTAAAGTGCAGATATTTCATCTCGTGGAAAAAAACAGATGATCACATACTAAGTGCATTTAATTTATAAATTTTCTAACTTTGTGAATTTAAAATAAGTTTTTTACTATTTTTTTTTTTAAATTTGGTATTATATTATCATTATGAGTATTGTGCTAAAATTTGACTTAAATTGGATGAAAATTCATTGAGATAAGCAATAAATTTTTGAATTTTACTTCGGGAGTAAAGCATATTTTTTCTTTTTTGTAACTTCAATTATTTTCATTGTATCATTCTGCCAATGATTGGTCATCAAGAGTTTATTAAGGTTGTATCGTGCGTAAAATGCTTATTTAGTGAATATTGTGTCCATGTTGTATAATTGATATGGTTACGCATGGGAAAAATGGAGCACAAGAATGATTTTATTACAAAACAGGTGATTTGGAAATTAAGTGGTGTTACCTGTATCTACATTATTTAAGTAGCAGACGCTTATTAAAGACCCAAGCAATACCACATAATTTGTTGTAGTTTAAAATAAAGACTATTTCAAAAAGGAAATAAAGAAACACCTTTTCAAGGATTAGTGATTTGAGCTTGATTATCTTATGCGTTTCTTCTGGGTTTTGTAAACTAAATTCCAGAGTGAAGAATGCTTCTTGGTACTTGGCAATGCCACCATTCACAGCCGCCTCTATGACACCTTGCAGTCGCATGCTGAGTGGACTAATAGAACGCCGTGGCTCTGCCGTATACTGAGCGATGAGTTTGCGAAGCTCTTTGTTCATGTGCTCAACTGTCTCACATGCATGGCTGATTGGGGATAGCTCAATGACATGAGACTCAATGACTTCGAACCATCTTAGAATGCCAGGGAGTTGAGATGTGGTTTTTAAGGTTGTTCGTTCAATCCATAAGCTCTGAAAGAATGGGAAAGATTGTTGAAAAAGTACAATAATAAACATGGCTCATACAGTCTTCTTGAAAAAAAAAAAAAAAAATTCAAGCAGTATTCTATATTTCAAGACTTAAGGTGTAGCAATAATAACCATACAACGATGGTTCAAGACTCCCCCCCCCTCCTCACACACACACACACACAACTCCATCACAACTACTTATATCATTAAACTTATTTCTAACAATTTTTTTTGCTTTTCTTTGACGGTTTGTCGCAAACTATTTGACTAAAATGAAAGTAATATAGTTGTTTTTTTAGTCTTTATAGACTTTAGTGCTAATTCATCAGCAAATTCTGTCAATGCGTGGAAACTATTTTCAAACATTTTTTCTTCTTCAATATCTCTATTTCTGAATAATCAATCTTACATATTTTTTAGTAAAGATATCTGCTTTTGTTCTTGTAAATTGTTCTTGTTTTGTTCTTGTATTAACAATTTCCTTTTGATTGTTTGTATACTCACAGAATAAAACATTTTATCATGATTTGGAGTAATGGCGATCCACAGCAAGAACCCTGTGTAGAGTACAGGAAATATGGATTGAATTGCAGCTTTTTAAAAAATTACATAAGTTATAGTTTTTCAAAAAATTTATGCACATTATCATTTAAAAAAAAAAAATTCAAGGACTATTTTTACTTTTAAACAAATTCAAGGACTTTCAAGCACATGAAAATAAACTTTTTTTTCAAGCACTTTTCAAGGATTTTTACAAACATACGAACCATGATAAATAGAAGCAAAGCAAACCAGAAAACTATTTAATTAGGCAGAATAAATAATTTCATTTATGATATTTGGAAACCACACAATATAGCAAAAGTGGGCAAATTATGGCTCTTGAGCCACATATAGCTCCTAAGACAATATTGGGTTTCATTGCCTTTTATCCTTAAAATTTTCCTTCTATGTAGCTTTAATAGAGACAGAACTTATAGAACTGCAGGAAAATGTGGGTTTGAAAGTAGTACATAAAAGTTCATCTCTAACTGGTTTTTGGAAACAAATCCCAGAAGCAAAATTTCCCAATTTTCAGAAAACTGGCTTCAAACTACTCTATTTTGGGAACAACTTATTGCTGCAAATTCCTCTTTTCTGCAATGAAATTTGTCAAGTCAAATCACCATGCTATACTCACTAACAGCCACCTCGCTGAACTTCTTAGAATGACTTTGACATCCTCATGAGCAGAGATTAAACATATTCTGCATTGGTGAGTAGGACTATTATATATTTGCATCTTTTATTATTTATAAATACAATTTTAAAATAATATTTTCTGTGGCTCTTGAAAATTAAAAATTGCAAGAAAATTTTTTTATGTGACTCTTATAAAAAAAAAAAGCTTGTCCACTCCTGTAACAAACTCAAATGAACAGCTTGAGATCTAACAACCTGCTTGTTAAAAACATTCTGAAGAAAAACATAATAATTTGATGAATGGTCAGTAATGGCATGCTCAGAGGAATATGAGGATCATAAGACTCAAAGCTCAATAAGGAAAGCATTCTTGAATTAGCATTCAGCCAATAGAAAGCTCACACTGTTGTCATTAAATTTTTAAAATCTTGCCAAATGCAAAAATTTTTAAGTGCATTTTGCAGTAGTTTTAATATTTTTAATGTAACAAACTTATGTATGAAAATGAAAGTACCCATACCTTAAATTCATTGTCTTTGTCTACTTGTCCTTTTTGTACTGGTCTATCGAACTGAAAAGAGAAAACATCATTGACTAAGTAGTAGCTGATTATTTTTTCAGGGATGTCTCTATTCTCAAATTCTGGTTTAACCTTGGGAATGGGTTTTACATTGCAAATTTGAATATCTGATTCGTTAAGAAATCTAACAAAAAATTGGAGAAAACAAAATATAAATTTTAAAATAACAGGAGTTTCACTAAGCTTATCAACCTCTTTCTCATGTCTACATATAAACATTGGAAAAGCAATGCATGGAGCTCTTCAATTTAACTATACATGCAGCAATGATAACTTGACAGTACCAAGGCCATGTGAAATGCAGTCCATCTAGAAAATTCTATTAATAATTAAAAACTAAAACTCATGCATAAAACCAAATTTAAACTGAATCATTTAAATTAAAATCAAATGATTTCTAAAATATGCAAAATTCTAATCAGATTTTTCGATAAAAAAAATATTCTAAATTGATATTCAAAGACTCTTCTGTTACTATGGAAACCATCTACTCAATATAAGCATAATAGATGTATAAAGAAGATAAAAGTGTGCAATTAGGCATTCATAACTTTTATAGCACTGTCATGTTAGCTTTATAGCAAGTACAGAAGTTAGGTAAATTCATAGAAATCTTATATATAGATTTCCTTCTATGTTACAAAATGGTTTTAGATGAAAATTATCTTTTAGCAGAGAGTATTTTGAGAGAGAGAGTGGGTATTTTGGATCCTGACAGGAACCATATTTGGCAGTACATTAAAGACAAGGTAATATATTGGGTAGATATAAGAGTTCAGTTTTAGGCCATGTGGTAAAATAAAAATTTCAGAATAAAAGCGATCTTAAGAATTGATGATTTTAATATTGTAAAAATGCTTCATCAGGATAAATCAATTGACAAAATAATGCAAATTATTAAAGAAAGCAATGAATTTTGCATTAAACTGTGCATTAGAATGTATTTAGAAACTATAAAGATCGTTCCTTGTATCCAAATAGCATAATAAATCATTAAGTCAACTAAAGACTAACTTAACAATATACGAGTTAAAGGGACATTTTGTGCCTTTGTTGTCCAATATAATCTAATTATTAAAAGCCAGGGTGAGTACACTTTCCTTAAAAAAAATTTCAAGCATTTTTCAAGGATTTTCAAGTATCATGCAATTATTTTTCAAGGACATCATTTCTTCCATATTATGAAGTTGTATGCATTTTTGGGACGAAAATCATAACAAACTAATATTACTATTTAATGTTGAAACCAATGAAGAAATTTTAGGGAAAAAACAATATTGTTTAAGAAAATTTCAGCAACAGCGTAACTGCTAGGGAAATTTCCAGAGAAAACAGAACTTCTCAGAAAAAACACAATGCTGTGAATCTGCAGAATATATACAAGCCTGCCTTTTTCATGCACTTTCAAGGACTTAACCAAGAAAATGGGAATTTTTAAGTACTTTCATGGCCTTGAAAATGTTAATCTAAAATTCAAGTACTTTCCCAATTTTTAAGAACCCGTACGCACCCTGAAAAGCTATTAATAATTAATAAATCAAATTTATATGCAGGAAACAGGTACTTTGAGTTTAAATCAATATATTTCTAAAATTAAAATTTTATTCATAATTTTCATATTAATAAAAAATTAATTGATAGCCAAAGCTGAATCTGCGACTATAGTAACCAGCTAATCATATAATAATATAAACTTGAATAAATAAAATTGAGTGAAAAGGCACTCAAAGTTCCTACAATTTTCTTCTAGTTATGTTTGATGAGTTTTCTTTCCTTTTTTTTTTTAATATGTAAAGATGATGAGCATAAATCAAACAAGTTAATTCATATTCTCATATTCACATCCAGCTAAATAAGCAGTTTTTGTGGGGATGGAATATATAAACTTTATAATGTACGAATTCAGCATGTTGTGCCCTAAAAATCTTATTATGAATAAAATGTGAAAACCTTTTCAATGACCATTATATATAAATGTGACAATTTAAAAAGAAATTAGGTAGGAATTTATATAAATTGTGTCAATGTTTGACGTTGTTCTAAAGCTTCACTTCAGCAACATCAAACATTGTGTCAGAGCAGTCAAGTGTGTATTATTTATAAAATTAGTAATTACTTTTCAATCAGAATGGACAAAAATTTAGTATTTATAATTCACAAGTGGTCTGCATATCTATTTGTTAGCCTTATTATGCTGGTTTTGTGCAAGATTTTTTTCACATATAGGGTGAATTTTAATATTTTACATGGTATTTAAATGTTTGCAAAATTCCCTAGATAAAACATATACAGCTTTCCCCACTTATTCAGGTTAGGATAATCGAATACCCACTTATATAAATTCTTACAGAACCAAAATTATTCCCATAGGATTAATGTTGAATTTCCCCACTGTACTAAATAATCTCCATGGGCTATCCCCATATAATCGAATAAAGACACGACAATTATAGAATGAAAATGAGCAACAACAATAACAAAAAAGTGTACACAGGAAAATTTGTCTTTACAAATGTCCTTCCTCCCCTCTAAAAGATTTTCAAGGTCCTAAACAATCAACTGTGGCAGATTGTTTATCAGCATAAGTAATGCAGTAAGTAGTAGGTACATGCTAGTCAAAAATTTTTCTTTCAATAAAACCTATATCTTTCATTTTTTGTTATTAATCTCTTCAATATTTTATGTTTATTATATGTGCAGTCGATATGCTGGAGCATTCAAATAGTAAGTACATATCTGTTTCCCCAGAAAATCGAATTTTCCTAATATTTGCAGAAACGATCAATATTTAAGCAGGGCCAATTGTATTGCCCTAGAAAATATTTCACCATTTTTAATTACTAAATAGTTATTTAGTATATTTATATATATATATATATATATATATATAGTCATATTATGAAAAACAGTTTTGAATTAGTTTAGAAATTAAAATCTCTTACTAATATCCATAGCATTTATACTTTTGATTTCAAGGATTTGTTCAATAATATTAATATAGATGATCTGTATAAAATTATTTTAGAAATATATTACCCAAAAATATTCAACTTTCCATTTTAAAAAATTACTTAATTTCACTCTCTATGAGAATTATATTCAACATGCTGGTTCTTTTTTTAAGCAATAGTTTGGTATCCCACAAGGGGGGTGTGCCTCATCATTATTGGCTAATCTATATTTATACTTCTATGAAAAGAACTTTAATCCAGGGTTGCATATGCTTATGTATAGATATTTAGATCATATAGTATGTGTATCCCATAATAATAATCCTATAGTATTTAACTTTTATCCTAATAATTTACAATTAAATGCAAGTAATAATGACTCTAATGTTGCAAACTTTTTAGCTTTAAATTTAGAATTACAAAATTGTAATCTGGCTATAAACTTAATAATGCATATCCTCCCAATTTCGTAAATAAAATTATCAACTTAGTGTATCAACTACCACTCGTTAATATCCAAGACAACTTTCCCAATTATGGCGGCTAATATATTAAAAAAAAAAAAATAATAACATAATTTTTAATTATATAATTGTATAAAAATGAAAAATAATAAAATAAACTAAAAAATTTGAAAATAAGATACATTAATATTTAATGTTTTAAATATTATTTTCGCTAAAAATATGTAACTTTAGCCAGTTTGATACTACAATTTGAGCTCCCTTATAATAATGTTAGTGACATTCTCATTTATTCAATTCATCTGTGAATCACTTTTATAGTAAGATTTTATATCTATGGCCCTGTTCAACCTGTATACCTTATATTATTGATTGTCTTGTCTCCTACTCTAACTACCTGAACGGGTTTCAGGGATGGTCACTTCAACTTATTCCACCCCCCTGGTCTATCTTGTCCCCCTTCTCCAGGATGCATCTCGGCTTTTTTTCATTCTGTTACAACTGCTCACATTCATACCACGTGCAAGTTGGGTTTCTGTCTCATGGATTATGGTAATTCTTGAATTCCTAATAATATTTCAATTTTTCCTCTTTTGGTGCTTGTAGTCTGAGTTTTGGCATTTATAGTAACCTACTATTGCCAAATCTGAAACAAGTATATATTTGGGTTAATCAGAATTACATGCTCAGACCTGAAGAGAAAGCTAAGTCTGGTTAATCTCCAAAATTAAGCCTATGCTGTACATTTCTTTTATCGGCATTGTAGCCGTGGTTTAATTGCTTTGGTGATACTTTTATTTATAAGATTGCTGTAAAATACAGCATGCCTGCCTATTGAAGTATTTAAAGAATGGTGAAACTCTATAATTCAAGGTTTCTACCAATATTACAATAAAAACTATAGAAAGGCCTAAACATGAAATCAAAAAACAATTAATCGACGAACTTAAACAAATAAGTGATTACATATATGGATAAGATACAGTCTAATTATCTTACATGCAAGTCACTATATGTTAGTATTTTAAATAATAGCTATGACAAAATATATCAGGAATTGAAACAACCTAAAATAATGGTTGAAAATAAAATTAAAGCATTATATAAAAAATTAGGTATTAAATTAACAGAAATCACATTTCCATATTTGGTAATGATACCAAAGTTGCATAAAAATCCTATCAAATTTAGACCCATTACAGTGGGATGCAAAACTTATCTGACTACAGCTAATGAAAAACTTTTAAAGATACTGAAACCTATTGTAATAATGAAATTAATGAAATCACAGGGATTTTTTATTGTTTCTAATAGTTGTGATGTAATTGATATTTTAAAACACATTCCTGACAGACTACATTTAAAAAGTTATGACTTTACTGATTTGTTTAACAATGGTGATTTAAAGGATTTATATAATATTTTGTCGAAGAATATGAAAGATATGATTTGCAATCTTGCATTATGATGACAGGTTATAAGTCTTTGGTACAGTTGATACTATTTGCAACTGTTCTTTTTAATGGTATAACTTACTACAAACAAATATTCGGCATCCCCATTGGGAGTGGATGTTCATGTATACTAGCTGATATATATTTAAATAAATATGAAATGGGTACACATTTGCTTAACCTTTTTTACGTAAGATATATTCATGACATATGTGCTGGATATTTGGATGTGGTGGTTAATATTGATTTCAGCTTTTAACAGGAATGTTTAAAATTAATTGAATCACCCCAAGGAATAAATAGATGGTGGAACCAACTATCTGGATATTTTTATAAATTACAATGAAAGAAATAGGATTGTCTTTAAGGTTTATGACAAATGGAAAGATTTCAAAATAGAAATCAACTACGTCATAAAATGGAATACTAATCTACATAAAAGCGTATTTCGTAACATCATCATAAACCATTTAACAAGAAATAAATGTCTTAATTCTGATCATATGAATAAATAGAAATGGACAAATTATTTATTAAAGAGACACAGAGATATCCTGTTCCTTTTTTGGTACATTACATAACAGGTTTTAATAAAAACTGGAAAGACATTTTTTATGCGGAATTGGTGTTAAATCATATCAAGAAGTGAAGCATTATATAATGGTTCTGAATGATTGGGAATTTGTGTAGCAAACAACTGCAATGTAATTGTACTCAGTGGGATGACTTATGAATGAACGGAATTGGTGTTTATTCAGATCAAGAAATAAAGCACTATATAAAGTTTCTGAAGGATTAGGATTCGGCAATAAAAACAACTGGAGTATGGCAAATTTACACAGTGGGATAACTTAAGGAAATGGATAGTATGGTAATGTTATGTTTTAAAGATATTTTGTATTGTATATATTGTAGTTGAGTGTTTGTAATTGAAGGAGTTCAAGTACGGGGTATGGAGGTTTCTGTGTCTGATTCGTTTTTTCCATTTGTTGATTATTGGTTATACTATTTACATTTTAGTGGCAGTTTACGTGCTACATCAAGAAAGTACTGGCCGCCGGGAGTGTTTCTGCAGATTAAAAGCATGCTGTAACAGGGGAATAGGGGTCACAAACCCCTTGCCATTATGTACTTTTCTTGTTTGGATTATTTGTTCCATTTGGTTATATATATGGCAATCTTACAGAAAGTGCAGCATAGCGCCTCTCTTTATTATATTGCAAGTATTTTAATTCTGTATTTTATTTATGTTTCCATCTTATGACATTACATATATATATATATATATATATATATATATATATATATATATATATATATATATATATATATATATATTTATATATTAAAAATGATCTATAACAAATTAAAATTTAAGAAATATATGATTTTGATTTGAAAAAAGGCAATTTTATGATATCAAATTTAGTAAGAAAATTAAATTAATTTTTACAATGTTCTGCAAAATTTGCACATTAAACATGTGTAACACGATTTATATCAATAAGTTAAAAGGATACATTGGCCATCTGAATTCAAAATGCTATCATCCGGTGTTGTACTTTTCATTAGTATCTGAGCTTGAGGAAATTCAGTTTGAAGACGTTGAGTAAAAGCACCGATTCTTTCATATTCAAGACCTCGGTATACAAAAACTTTGTTCTGAAAAACAAAATAAACTGTTATTATGCATATCAGAAAATATTAAGAAAATCATGTTGCACAAAATAGAGCAAGATTAAAGCAGAATACATATATTTCAATTTAGAAATTTCTTTACCGCTTACCAATTAAAAAATATAAAATGTATGCATAAAAATTACAAAATTAGGAATGCTAATTTGAAAGGCAAATTAAGTCCATAATAGGCCTACAGGTATTTTCAAAGAAAACAAAAACTGAATTTAAAGATTTTCAATTTCACTTAACAGGAGAAAAATCAACTTACCCGCAAAAATAAGGGAAACCCAAGACCATAAAATCCAACTCTAAAATATTCTGGCTCTGGACGAATCTGGTTTAAGATGTTATCAAAAAATTTTGCTTGGGTTTTCTGCAAGCCAATTGGGATGCATTAAAAATTCCATCCATTAATTTCAAAAAGTGACAATAACAAATTTGTGAGTAAAGAACAATGCATACCAATACAATGCTCAATTTTCCATAGTCCAACAACTTTTTTTCATAGAGATCTGCCAATTCTTTACATAGAGGTATGCCTTCTTCCCAACACTTAAAAGAAATAACAGCTAAAATTTAGTTCTATTTAGCATATAAAATTCTTCTTTATTTAATACTTCTCTATTTTTCTCTATCTCACACATATACACAATAAGATAGTATTTCATAAATATCTAGAAACATTCCAAAATAGAATCTGAGTTCACTAAACTGTATACTTTGAATTTTTTAAAAACAGTTAGTTTCTGTTAACTCTTCTAAATTAGAAAACCTGATGTATGCTTTATTACGTTTTGAATAACAAAATTACTTCAACCCTTATAGGCTGAATTTCTTAAATAAAATATCTATCATGCATTTTTCAAGTCATGTTCTAAAAATAATTTTCTACATTTATTTAAAACATCACTTAATGTTTTCTTTTATTCTGAATTGAAAATACTTTTATAAAAAAGGGTGTATTTTGCAGCCAACTCAATCTTTAATGAGTCAAAATTATGAATATTTTAGACAAAAACTTCCTTAAATATCTTTAACACCTGAGAAGGGAATCAATTTTTTTTTCTTGTTTGACACACACACACACACACACACACATATATATATACTATAATCTAGTTTGAATTTACCTGTTTAGAAATATTATATTGAACCAGGCTCATAGAATAAATAAAATGTGATAATTATAAATTAGTACATTTTTTATAGAATTATTCAATACTAAAACTAGTAAAGCATATATTCCCAAATTAGTCATTAACATTAACTTAGTGTATATAATCCAAGAAAATATAATCTCAATATAATTCAAGAAAAACATTCCAAGAAAAAAAATCATTAATCCGCATCGAGTTGTCTACAAAAGTCTTCATACTGCATTCACTTTTGCAGACAACACAATGCTGGATCATGTGCAGTCAGCCACTTTAAGGCGTGTGCACGCATTCCTCGATATGCACGGTGATCATTTGAGCATCTTCCATGCATGTCGTCATATGCACGTACCGATGTTCATGTTTCTAATAAAGCTTATTTTTTGTGCACCGGATGTGACCTCATATTTTTTCTTTCATATTTTTCTCGAAAACTATGGGTCATAAAGGAATGGTTTTTGAGTCATTTTTTATGTACTCTGAATGAGGATTCCCACTTTGCAGTAACCATCTGATTAAACTGCCACATTATAAGCATATAAAAATAAAACTGAGTGAACAGCTTCCACAAGATACTCATATTAGCTTACTGTGAAACATAGTTTTTCATATAGCAATTTCAAACTTATGTAAAACATCTCTATTTAAAAGTCTTAATTTTCACAAAATGCTTTTTTATAAAAAATTTGTGAATAGTTCATTTTTTACATTTAGAATTCTGTGAAAAAGGTCTGAAATTAGTCCCATATTTTTTCTAAGCAGATCCCTGTTAAATTTAGAGATGATTCTCCACATACCTTTCCTTTATCAAAATAATCTATTATCCGGTGGTAGAGAGCTTCTCTTCTCTGCCACTCTGGTTGTTGATTGTACCGTTGGTCTGCAGGCAAAGTGTTGTTAGAGAAACTCAACAGGTCAGCATGCAGTTTCAGGGTAAAGGCAGCTTCGGTGTAGTTTTCTGCAGGCAGATGCAGCTCACATAGCTTGTATATGTAACGGATGTACATTTCCTTTCGGTTGATTTCATTCTTATAAAAATTCTGAAAGAGAACAAGAACTTGTGCAATAAGTTAAGGACATTGTAAAGGGAAAGGAAATTAATTTTAGGACGGAAATTCATGTGTTACAAAAATTATGTGGTCAGGGCTCTTATTTTATATCTAAAAATATTCAAGCAGGTTTTAAAAGTTTTCCGAGAGCCTATATGATTTCATCTTTTGGCTGATTTTCTGCAACTTTTAAAATTTCATAAGTAAACGATTAATTTCAAAAGTAGTGATAAATAAATAATAAACAAATATCATATATTTTAAAATTGATACAAAATACGTTAGAATAAATAATAACACTGTGAAATCTTACAATGACTAAAGTAATTCTTTATGCAGTATTGAATACTTTCAATAAATATCACAAAATCTCCAATACAAATATTTTCTTCATGTCAAAAAAATTATGAATAAATTATTAATTATTAAGCATATGACTTATTTCGTGACATCTTTATTTATTACAATACTATTCACTTAGAACCTACAATTATTTGTTAAAGTGAACTTTAGTCAGTTGTTTGAAATCAAAATAATTTGGAAGCTGAAAGGTTTACTTCCTATTACTTAACTCCAATAACCGAAAATTTAAAATATTCTAAGCCAATTCTCTTTTATACCACAATGACAATTTTCTCAGCAAAATTTCATAATTTTGTTTATTATTTTGTTTTAGAAATGCAATAAAACTTTATAAAATGTGATTGATTGAATTTAAAATGCATAAAATGGAAATAATAAACAAATTTATAATGTAACTTATTGAAGAATGCAATGGTAAAATGTAACTGTAATGTTCAGTTACTTTATTTACACGCTGTATGATAACTTTTCCCCGCCGTCCAAATGGTCACTCGAGTCCTTAGGATGAGTCGGACGGCCTGGGTCTTCAACACTGTATGATAACTGTAACGGTACTTCGTTACATATTAAACTCACAGCAGTAACTGCAATGGCACTTAATTCTTTAATAATAGAACACAGTAATTTACTCAGTAACATTTTCAAGCAATTTTATTGAATTTTGAAAAAGTAGTCATGAATAAATATACCACAGCAGATGGGCTATATATCCCTCATGTTAGCTCTTCTCTCTAATACACAAAATGTTCTAATCTATCAAGAAAACTCTCATTAGGCAAAAATGGTTTTATATATTTTTTTTCAAAAACCTCATGCACAGCACTCATGCACAGCAAAGGATTTTGAGTAAATAAAAGGAATGGGAACACTGTCAAATCAATAGGCATTTTCATTTGCACAGGCTTGTTAATAATCTAATATGCAGCTGAAGAAACCTTTTGACAAGTGCTCAGAGACTGTGAATTTTAGGCCAGACTCGCACTAAAGACTAAGGAGGCAGACGCAAAGCAGCACATGCAGGCAGCAAAGATAGAATGCCATCTATTTGGGCAGCAAACTGGTTGTGGCGAGTTCAAGCAACATACTTACCAAATGTGCAGATAATGTATAACAAAGTTGTAATTATTTTGTAAAGGTAATAAAAATCAAGCATTTTAAAGGATTTCCATGAATTTGAGACACTTTTAAAGAGCACTAAAAATTGATATAAAAATAAATCACTTTACCAATAATTTAAGGATATTGGGGAACTGAAAACCATAAAATAACTTACCAAGAGATTGACAGTACAGCTCATTCTTTTATCCCTATTCTCTTCTCCTTCCATAACATTTCTGAAAAAGAGTAAAAATAACATATCAATAGCTGATGTCACTAAAATGAATGTTTAGAGTATATAAATTTGGACATAAACAATAAATTTCTTTATTCAATTTACAGCAAATGGCTGTCTTAATTGAAAACACTAGAGTAAGTTCCTGATAGTAAAGAAATAACATTTTTGCCATTACAAGCTTGGGCCATCTGTCACCAACTCAGAATTTTGCATTCAATGCCGCAAAAGAGGATAAAACTATCGATCTAATTGAGAAAAATCCAGAAAACAAGAGGAGAATATGAAAATATTGTGGTAGTCAAGTTATAAATATCTGTAGCAAATGCAATATACTTCTCACAAAGGGGGGGATTTTTCTTGGTAGAGAAAAACATTTTAGCTCAAATTTTCGTTAAAAGGGGGCGCTGCACGCATTCCAATCACAGTAAATATGCAAATCAGAGCCTTATAAACTGCAGGATGTATGAGGAACATCTCATATCTCACTTTTACTGTTACTGACACAGACATATGTTTTTCATTTTGATGTTCACATTGGTGGATAAAGCACTATTGGTGAAGTTGTTTTACCTCAGTCATGAATCGCTGGCTGATGCTTTAAGTTTCAGCCAGCGGACACAGAAGAGAACACACAAGAGAATGAAGAAAGGTTCGGGTCTAATCACTCCTGCTGGATTGCTTTTCCTGGTATGACATTTTGAAGAAACGGGAAGTTTGTGTGCTCACTTTTGTAGCAGTGCACCATGTTTAGCAGCGGCTCGTACTTCCGCTGTGGCTTCACATATGGACACTCTACAGGAATACTCCATGAGTTGGGTAAGTAGTGAACAAGAAGTGACATGAATAACCGGTATACCGAAGACATTGGTATTTCGTATCCTTCATGGTGTATTAAACTTGTATCCCTACAAGTTGCAACCATTTCACCAGCTCTTACCTATTGACACAGCTAAAT
Organism: Amaurobius ferox; assembly: GCA_951213105.1. NCBI lineage: Eukaryota > Metazoa > Arthropoda > Arachnida > Araneae > Amaurobiidae > Amaurobius > Amaurobius ferox. Next base: position 156,444,966 of record OX578138.1, read on the forward strand.
GAGAGGAATTCGCTCACCGGAGTTGACACTAGTGAATTTTTGACTCTGGGGTTATATTAAGTCCTGCGTATACCATAGTAGTCCGTCTTTTTTAGTGGAGTTAAAGTATGCCATTCACCATGAAATCTCTTGCATCCATCTAGATATACTACATGCTTCAGTTAATGGTATTCTCATTCACTTGCAAAGTGTAATTTCTTGTGCTAGCGGACACATAGAACAATTACTGCTGTGATATGCTTATAAACATTTACCTGAATGCGAATAAATGTAGTTTTTCACAGAATTCTGTGATTTGAACACCTGTTGCACCCCCCTATTGGCCCGAACGCCCAATTTGCTGCTCAAGTCTTCGGACGAGCCGGTCATTCTGGGTTTTCGACACCCCCCTATTGGCAAAAATTTTAACTAAAATGTTTTTCTTAACCAAAAAAGAAATCCCTCTTCGTGAGAATATGTTTGTCACAAACCACATTCAAATATACCAATTCCTTCAATTTTTATGAATTTTTAAAGTATGTATGAATTTATGGGACACATGGTGTGTATATATATACCGGGTGGTCAGAATTAAAACACCCCTACTCTGAGCTCTCTATACATCAAACTATTCAGTGTAAAGGCTTCAAAATTGTTGAACCTACTATTCAAGACATGGGAAAAGGGATTACTCGAAAAAAAAAATTAGTTCCAGAAACACCGATAGGTGGCGCTGTACAACAGAAAATATGCTGAAAAGACACAAAATAATCACAAAAAAACAAACACATGTGATATGGAATTTTTCCTTTTTAATTTCTTTTGCTGATATGAAAAAAAAAGAAAATTAAAAAGTGAAGAAACTTAAACTGTCATTGTAACTGCAATTTTGCACTGTAAGCACAAAAAATTGCATAAACCCTTGGTTTGCAGCTACTATGTTCTGGGCGTAAAAGGGGATAAAACTGGAAATTTTCATTCTTATCAGCGATGGCTGTCACACTGCCAGAACGCGCTTTGCTTGTGAAGCTATTTTATGAAAACAAAGAACATGCTGCAGCTGTACTTCAAGAGTTTCGTCGACTTCAGAATTTGCGCAAAGGACCATTACTTCCACTAGCTCTCAGAAGAATGATCGCTCGATTCGAGAAAACTGGACATCTTGGAGTTCAGCCGGGTCGTGGACGCAAATCGACTCGTTCAGATGTCGTTGACGATGTTGCCACCGCTATTGTTGAACAATCAATGGATAACGTTATACGCAGCATTCCCTGCATCGATAAGGTCCTTGTGATATGAATGTTTGGTACGTTCGAATAAAATGTGTTATAAATGTGTATTTTGTGTCTTTTCAGCATATTTTCTGTTGTACAGCGCCACCTATTGGTGCTTCTGGAACTAATTTTTTTTTCGCGTAATCCCCCATGTCTTGAATAGTATGTTCAACAATTTTGGAGCCTTTACACTGAGTAGTTCGATGTATAGAGAGCTCAGAGTAGGGGTGTTTTAATTCTGACCACCCAGTATATATATATATACCCCTCAGTTTCTTCATATGTGCCCATTTTGTTTTTTTGACTGAGTTTGTTGGTCTATCTTGCACTGAATATGGGGATCCAACATATTCTCAAAACAGCTTATACTGCTTTGCTGTATACTGCAAAGTTTATATGCATACTGCTTTGCCTTATTAATTTGTGTTCAATTTCATTGTTTGAATTTTCCATATCCATTATTTAATATTTGTTTTATTATCAAGTTTTAAATTAATTTGTGTTTTAGATTAAAGCATTTTAAACACATTTTAGGCAAGCCAGAAAATTGCTCACAGTAAGTAAATATCATTTTAGATCCATTTCCTATCTTAGTTGCACCCTTTTTACAATAGCTGCATCACACATATGGGTCATTTTCTGTAAACGAGAATTTTACATGTCCCAGGTGTTTTAATAAAAGTTCACACGATTTGAACTGATTTGGGACACGGATCAGTTTTACTATATTGTAGTTCATATTTGTCACACATTAGCTAAAGAAACAATTTATATTTTTAATATTTAAAAATTTAGTTTTTTTATTAAATGTCATTCCCCTGTGTGCCCCAACTGCCAAATCATAAAATTACAACTTCATTTACAAGCCTTCATTTTTTAGTTTTCTTTTAATTTGATGTTTTATATTAAATTAGACAATTTAAAATACAAACAGTAATAAAAAAATCCACTATGCAGTAGAGCAATATTTTAAATTAATTTTTTACAACTGTCCTCTAGCTTTTTGTCATTCACCTGTATTTAAATTTTAACACCTCTTTCTGTTCATAAATGACAAAATTTAATTAAAGTAGTATTCTTTTTTATTAAAGTCCATATCCACCATTTCAAGAGTTTGACTATGTTCTAGCTATCATTCTGTGTAGGGAAATACACTGGCTCCAGAAGTTAAGCACGGGCGGTAAAAACAACAAAAATGGGAAAAGCAAAGCTTTAATTAACTCAAAATTGTACATGAAGGTAGCAAATGTGTTTATGCATTAAAGAAAACAAGAATTATGTACAAAGATGGAAAAAATATTTACTTTTCATAAGTTATATGATGACATCACATTTGGGTCATTAATAGAATGATGTTTAAAGGCAACCAAATCAAACAAAACTTACATTAATATGGTAAGTGACCACCCCGGATCTTCACACAAACTTTACAACAATTTTCCATGCTTTCAATGAGGTGATCAACCCTCGCAGATGCGAGCAATGGCCATTCCTCCAATAGGGCAGTTTCCAACTCTCTGAGACTGGATGGAGGAGGTAAATATGCAGAGACAGCATGTCCGAGGGCATCCCAAAGATTTTCAATGGGATTAAGGTCAGGGGAATACTCTGGCCACTCCATACGAAAAACCAGGTATTCGTCAACGATATTAGCTCGATGGGGACAGGCATAAGGAGGAAATCAGGACCAACTTCTGAAACATAGAGTCTCGCAATGGGGTCTAGAACTTCATCCTGATACCATGCAGCCATCACAGAACCACCTTTAAAAATGTGCAGTTCTGTGCCATATCCCATTGAAATTCCAGCCCACACCATGACGCTGCCACCTCTGAATGCATGATGTTCGATGATGTTCTTGGCCTGATTACATATGCTTCGTTCTCTCCAGACCCTTACATGTTTATCATCTGATTCTAAGGCAAATCTGGACTCACCCGTGAACAGGACGTTGCACCAATCTGAGGCAGTCCAATTGATATGCTGACGACACCACTTTAATCTTGCCCCTCTGGCTTGGACGGTTAGTGGAACACAACAACGTGGTACTCGGGCATACAGCCCCTTCACATGGACACTTCGTCACACAGTACTCGCAGATATTGTCTTACCAAGTACCACTGCCACCATGGATGTAACAGTTGAAGTCGCTCGTTGATTCCGCTTGGCTATTATAGCAATATACCGATCATCAGAGGGGGTGATAACCCTTGGACGACCGGGCACAGGTCTCCAGACAACTATTTGACTTGTTTGGAATTGTTTCCATAATTGAGAAATTACCAAATGATCAACGCCAAAGAAAATAGCAACATCTTTGATTGACTGTCCTGCTTCAATACGTCAGACAGCAAGCCAGTGCTCATTATCTGTCATTCGTCATCTTTCAGCCATTGAAACATGAATATCATCAAAAATAATCCTACAAAAGTTACAAACACTTCATATCAGCATTTAAATGCACATCCTCAAACTCTTCAGAATGCTGGCATCTTCAATGACTGCCTAATTAGCATATATCTGGACAGTCAATCGTGATTGGCTGTAACATACAATATTTGCATACTGCCATCTACATCCATAGCGATTTTCAGTCACTAAAATTCAAATATGTTTTCGAAAATTGAAAATTTACATTGTGTGCTTAACCTTTGGAAGTCAGTGTATTATGAAATTGAATAATTTTGGATAAGTATTTTTATTACTTGTCATTCATTAATTATTTTCAGACTAAAAAAGTAAATACATTTTTTTTTAACATATATGTGTGACTAGTTAGTGTAGCAAACTGAATATCAAGTCAGGCTTAAATTCAAATAAAACTCATATACTCAGAAAATAAAATCACATGATTTGTCGTCATTCACCTGTTGCTTTGGTAGGCAAGGGAATGGCATTAAAACAGGTGAATTACATTTAAACTAGATTTTCTTTTTAGAAGATAAAACAAATAAGAACTTAGTTCTAAATATAAGATTGCAATTAAAGCAAAACAATTTTTTTATTTTTCTATTAATATATATATATATATATATATATATACATACACACACATGCATATATATATATATATATATACTAACAAAGCAGTTGCATATATTAAGTGTCATTCCACTGTTATGCTGTATTTACTTGTCGTGAAAATAAAAATTTGGATTTTCTATTTAATTCCCCCAAAATGATCACTGCTACTGCGTATTTTTTAGTTTAAACCACCTATGTTAAAATATAATGCAGAAAACAGGTTGAAAAATATATTGTAACAAGAAAGATGAAAAAGTTCGTTTAGAGAAAATGACCCATATATGAATGACATGACACCCCATTAGAAAATCAGTAAAATACTGTTATGCTGGGCCATGTCATTCATATATGTATGATATACTGAACAATAACAAAAACTGTTTGACCCTGGAGGTAATTTTGTGAAATTAAGCTTAGTATGCAATATGCTAATTACTTATTCTCTTTAGTTGTGCATAATATTTATAACTAAAATGTGTATAGGCGTCAAAGTGATTAGAGAAATGCTAAATGTCTAGTAATGAGTCACAGTTGATTAGTAAAAATACAGAATCTACTAGCCAGGGTGCTAACTGCAGAAGCATAATTTAAGCTATACAAATAAAAGTTGAAGTATATGCTATTACAAAGAAAAACAGCTTACTGTATTACCTGTAATCAAGCAATCTTTCTAGCAGTCTGGTGATTGAATTAATAAAGGCAACCCCGTTTTCCTTCCAAGCAGGGTCACTGGTTCGAACCCTCTCCAAAAGTCTGAAAGAAGTAGCCACACATCACTGAAGGCAGTTTAAAGATTGAAACAAAATAAAACAATAGTTTTACAGTTACCCCTTGTGATATTGTGCATTTGTAGATACAGTAAAATCTATTTAAGACAAATACCAAACTTATATTTCATTTGGGGCAATTTTCCATTTCAGACAGGTTAAGAGTTTGTTTGCTTCAAATGACACACAAAAAAAAATTTCATTTGAAGCAGTATTCTATTTTTCACATTTTGTTTCCATTTATGTTTTACTATATTAAGTTTCTTTTTCATCAGAGTTAGTATGCCACTCAGAATGGGGAAAAAAATCCTGAGTTTTCCAGATGGATTTTACACTTTTATCAATTCAGATGGAATTATTTTTAGGCAAATAAATTGCAAAAGCTGCAAAATACTTTTTTTTTTTTTTGTAAAATTTGCTGCTATTAATGAAACAATTCAAATTTCGACCATAACAGCTATACAAAAATTGTGGCTATTTTCCCATGAGAGTTTTTCAGGAATTAGAACTATTTATCAAATTTTCAAAGAATTTTTAACAGATCTTCAAATTTTTTGAGCTTTCCGGGATTTTAATATTTTCCAAAGTAGCAAGACAATCTTCGTGAATGAATCTTGTTGTTCTTAAAGAGAATTCTAGCCTATTTTGATTATCTATTATTTTTTCTTTGCCTTAAAAGCGACTTCTTTGCTCACCGTAATTTTCAATCCTTTAGCAGTGAAAGAAAAATAATAATGTTAAAATATTCTTCAGATACTTATTTTATTTTTCTCAAATTCATTCAGTTTATAATCTGGATGTATAAGAATGCAATTGTTATGATTAATGTATGAATAATAATAAAAACTAAAAATTCTAATGCATTCGTTTTCACATATGCTATTATATTCTGAGATTTCATAATCTACGAACATATTTTATAATCAAGAAGTCTCAGAATACAATAGAATTCTAAGACTAATAACCTAAAAACTTATATTAGGAAGTCCAAGAATTAATTTCTATTCCTGAGACACATCATTCTGTAAAAGTTTGATGCATTTATCACGAAAGTGAAAAACACACAAAAAAAAGGGGGGGGGGATTTTAACACTTAATCAAACAAACAAAAATTAGAAACTTATTTTTTAATTCAGAGAGAGCAAAAGTGTAACACTTAAACAAACAAAAATTAGAAACTTATTTTTTAATTCAGAGAGAGCAAAAGTGTAACACTTAAACAAACAAAAATTAGAAACTTATTTTTTAATTCAGAGAGAGCAAAAGTGTGACTCCAGGAAGACCAACTAGGTGAATAATACATTATGACAAATACATAATGTGGTAAAGTAACTGAAGAAATTATGAGGAGATTATTCTGACAAAGGCACTATAATTAAATAGATAAATTATCTCAAACATGCAAGTAAAACATTAAATTAATAACTTATTAATACGATTATCATTCAAAATTTTTAAATCCAATCTGAAAAATAAATATATTTTGTTAGTTTAACAGCAGGTTGATTAAAAGTAACAACTGGTTTCAGAGTTACAGAACAGCCTTCTTCAGACATAGTACCAGCATCACAGTAAAGAATGAATCTGGTTTTGCCTTCATTAGTACTGGCCTTTTTATTCTGAAGAGAGAGGCTTTTCTTTAATTCGAAACATGATGATACTTTTAATTAACCTTTTATGCTGTTAAACTAATGAAATATTTATTTCAAATTGTTTAAGATAACAGTTTGAGTGAAACTTTATATTTTTAAATCCAATTCATTAAATTTGCAATTAAAATTCATAAACAAAGAATAAATAGTAATATGAATTTACTAAAAAATGAAGAGAAAATAGGTATATAACTTACACAGAGCTCAAGTGTTCCCTAGGGCAGAAAAAGAAAAAAGCAAGAATTTTAATAAGTGATAGATATTTAAACTATCAGCTGCAACAAGGAAATAGAAAACAGATAAGAAAAGCAACTATGAGAATATCTAATGTATGCAAGAGCTTAAAATATAAACCACTTATATAACAGCACAATAAAAGTTTGGAATATAAAAAGTAATACAAAGGCTTTGTCAAAACATGCATTTTTATATGCTAAGTACTTTAAACTAAATGAGAGGCATGTGATTAAAAAAAAGTTTAATTACAACGAAAAGCTCATATGAATTTTAAATAACATAATTTTAATGAAATACATTTTATGCAATGAATAAGGAAAGCTTGAACAACCTATTTAAGCACAAATAAAATATTTTATTTGTGCTATTTTATTTGTGCTTAAATAGGCTTCTCAAATTTCCCTTAATATAATTTTCTCTCTTCTCCTAATCAGGGCCGTAGCCAGAGACAAAATTGAAGAGGGGTTGGAGTGAAATTCAAGGGGTCTCAACAGTCTTAAAGGAGGGGCTCACCAAAAACACAATCATTAGCATTTATAAACCATAATAGTTACTATTACCAGGGATGAGATCGCCAAACAGCAAAAAAGCTGAAAACAAAAATTTGAGAAATCATATGCGACAAAACACTTTATGTGTTAAAATATCTGAGAATTTTGCATAACTAAAACAAAAAAATATATATACTACATTGGAAAAATGATTAAATTCATATTATATTAGTATAATGCAAACTTGGTAATTGCACTTAAAAACAGGGTTGTTTAAATACATAGGTAAATTTAATTTTAATGCATTCTTTTATATTAATTCTAAACTATGCTTTTGTTATCTATAACAACTCATTGCTTTTATTTTGTCTGTTTTGTAGATATTATATCATTACAATAATAGTCAGGATTTACGGGGGAAAAAAATTCAATAAATCACAAAACACAAATTTTTCACAATTGACAAGACACATTTTTTTTTTTTGTTCGTAAAGTGCAGTATATTTTTAAACACATTTATAAAATTATCATGTATTGTTAAAATGTGCATTGTCTAGTACACATAAATAAAATTTGGTGGCAGTATCTTATGTTTTAAAGAAAATGTTTCTTTTGTTCAAAAATATTTTTTCATAAAAATGTAGCAGAAAAGACTTTAAATATTTTAATAAGTTTACTTCAAAGAATATTAAAAATACTTCCACTGGTCGTATCTTTAAAAATAATATGCTGTTATGAAAGAGGTAAAAGTAAAACAAAGATTTTAATTCAATAAAAACAAAAGAAAAAACATTTTTTTTTGTCATTTTAAATTTAATCGGGGGTTTCTATTAAAGCAGAGACCATGAGAATATTGCACAATAACAATTGCTGCATGAAGTTTTTTCCTGGCATGAAGTAAGATACTAACAACACTGTCCCTCTGTTTCCCCTTTGAGTCCAGTGACAACATATACAGGGTGTTCCAAAAAGATTGAAACACGCTTTAATTCCTTTACCTTTTGGAGATAAGTGGGCAATGTAAATTGCAAAAATGTTGAAAGTAAGGTAGGAAATAAGACGTTAATGAAATTGTCCTCCCATTAATTTTCAAAAAGTTACACTTTTTAAATTTTTATATGACCCCCTTAGACAAATTTTGTCAATCAGAAAATTTTATTTTTAATGCAACAAGATCATTAAAAAAAAAAAAAAACGCATATCTGTATCTCTAAAATTGAGTAAGTTATATTTAATTGAAAATTGAACATTATGAATGGGGACCATGTATCAAATTAGAAATGTAAATTTGTAACATATCACAAAAAAGATAAAACTAGATAACACATAGGATACTCAACCGCGTACTGAGTACCGCTGCTTTATATAATCTCTGTCTGTGTATTGCTTTATTTGGATGCATTTGTAATTAAAAATTTTGACACATATTAATGTATTTTTGATCCAAACAATTTCCATTGTCAATTTGTTTATGATCCCTATTTTCACTGATGAAACAGCCTTTCACATGGTACGGAAAATTGGCATAAGTCAGATTTTTTCCTTTATTCAGTTGATTTTAAAGATACAGATATGCAGGTTTTTTTAATGATCTTGTTGCATTAAAAATAAAAATTTTCTGATTGACCAAATTTGTCTAAGGGGGTCGTATAAAAATTAAAAAAGTGTAACTTTTTAAAAATTAATGGGAGGACTATTTCATTAATGTACTCTTATTTCCTATCTTATTTTCCACATTTCTGCAATTTACATTGCCTACTTATCTCCAACAGGTAAAGAATTAAAGCGTGTTTCAATCTTTTTAGGACATCCTCTATAACAGGGATTCTCAACCTTTTTGAACTCGCGGCACCCCTGTCCCTCGTTCAGGATACGGCGGCACCCCAACACCCTCTAACCCCCCCCCCCCTTGTACTTTCCCATACTTTTACCACAATTTAAAAAAAAAAATTGAACTTTGGTAGTTTTCGCTCTCACCCCTCGATATATAATGTTTTGTATACAATACAATATGACCATAAATTTTAAAAATCCAATAACTCATTTAATAGAAATCATGTAATTTTATTTCATAACTAAAGATGTGTTTTATAATACATAAAAAAAAATCTCAAAATTAAATCGGAAAAACGGAAATAAATGATTAAAAAAAATTGAAGTTACAATTATTATCAAGTTTTGCAAATTTTAGTTACAATAGTGTATTTATATATAAATAATTTTTCTGCCAAATGTTTAAATAACTTGTTTTAAGCTTTATAAAATCAAAGATATACAAATGGTTTCAAATAAAGGTATCAGTAGCCTTAAAAAGTTAGTGCAAAATTTGAGGCTGGTGTTTTAAACATAATACTTTTAAGTCTGGTCTCAAGGTTGACAATGCAACACGAATGTCATCCTCAAGACTTAGAAGTCTATTTCTTGATTTTGACTTAATTATAGCCATGGCGGAAAAACCTTGTTCACAGAGATATGACATAGAGAACGGTAAAAGTAGCTCTATGGCTTTTTTAACTATGTTGGGATATTCTTGCGATAATTCAAGCCAAAAGGCAGCCACTGATTTCTCGTTACTTTTTTTTCAAATTTAATTTTTAAAATAGAATCCGTACAAACATCGATGAATTTATCCCTTTCAGAAGCAGTAAGGTTCAGTTCTTCCACTCTATCTGTGACCGGCCATCCAAACGGTTGCTCTAAGTCCTTGGACGAGCCGGATGGTCTGGGCTTTCGACTCTATCTGTGAATCAAATGGTGCCACAATCCAGTCCAACTTTTCCATTGATAGGGATGGAAAGTATTGATCAATCGCATTGTCTAGTTGTGAGATATGGTCAATAATGAGATGTTCTATATTTCTTAGACTACTGAAATCATCTTCATTCATCAGACCAAGAAGAGAGGGAAAATTAGACAGATCCCCTTTTTGGATCGATGATTTCCACGAGGTCAGTTTTCTCTTAAAACCTTTTATTTTGTTTGTTGATGAAATTAGTGTCTCTTTCCGACCTTGCATAGACAAATTTAATTCATTAAGCTTTTTGAATATATCAGTCAAGTACACAAGTTTCAAACACCAAACATTATTGTACCAAAGTTCATTAAACGTGTTCTGTTTTTCTTCTTCAAAAAAACATTTAAGTTCTTCCTTAAGTTCTAGAAGCCGGCTTAAGACATTGCCTTTAGACAGCCACCTGATTTCTGTGTGTAAAACTAATGAAACATGAGCAGCGTCCATTTTTTGGCATATTTTTTCAAAAATTCTTGTTTTTAAAGGTCGTGGTTTTATGTAATTTACCATTTTGACAGCCTGATTCAAAATTTTGAAAAGTTCGTTGCCGCAAGTTTTTGAAACTAAAGATTCTCTATGCAAAAAACAGTGAGTTTTTATCACAGAGGGATTTTCTGTGAGGACTCTAGTTGTAAACCCCTTAAATTTTTCTACCATGAATGGTGCACCATCGGTACAAATTCCGACACAATTCTCCCAATGGAGGCCATGTTCTGTGAGGTAAGAAGACACTGAATTAAAAATGTCTTGACCAGTGGTGGTCGTTTGGCGCTCTTTACAAAAAAGAAATTGTTCTATAATGTCATTGTCATTAACGAATCTACCAAACAAAAGGAGTTGTGATTTGGAGCTAATATCTGTGCTTTCGTCTACTTGTAAAGCATATTTGCCATTGGATCTCATTTTCCCCATAACTTGCTTGCTTACATTTATTGACATTTCAGATATCCTATGGCTTACTGTGCTGTTCGAGAGAGGAACTTTCGAAACCTGATCTCTAGCTTCTTGACCGAGTACAGTTTCAACAATGATGTTACAAGCTGGACCAATTATTTCCTCTCTGAGAGTGTGAGGTTTCATTTTTTTTGCTATCAACTCAGCAATTTTAAATGAAGCCTCAAGACTAGCATCAGATATGGTGACCCTTTTAACCATTCTAGAAGCAGCTTTTTTCTGGCCTTCCAGTAAACGTGAAAAGTAGCAAGAGTTTTTTTCGGACACACCTGGATGTTTTGTAGTCTGATGCCGCTTCAGCCTACTGGGGACCATGGCTTGAATGCTGAGAGTTTCCCCACAAACGACACATACGGGCCTAGGATTGGCCTGATCAATATTCCACGTAAAACCATATGACAAATAACTGTCCAAATATGTCCTTTTCTTAGGAAAAGGTTCATTTCTTTTATCACCATTTAAACTTGAGGAATCGGAAGAAACTTCAACATTAACCTCCACTTCAACTTCTTGATTTTCCTCAATTTTACGTCTTTTCCCCAAAAATTTATCCATAATCAAAAACACGGAAGCAATAAAATTGAAAACCACGTTGTCAGCACAAAAACAATGACCCCCTATTCTCCAGTTTACGATTTACGTCCACTAATTTCCAGCCACGTGGTGGACTTCAGGGTTGCCAGAGTGTACGAAAGAAAACTCGCAAACTACGCAAAAGAGCCGCCAATTCCTTAAAAATAGTTCCCACTCCCTCACAATGGGCGCCAGACACTGTCGGCGACTTTGTGAGGGCGCACTCAGACGCGTCCGTGTGTCTACGAAGGCTAACCCAAGGTTATGCTTGGCTCCGTCCCACACCACTCTAAAGTTTTCACTTCGAATTTCACCAAATTATTCCGAACCAAACTGTACGGTGCCGAATCATTCTATCAACGTATCAAGACGTATGTTGGCAAATTTATATTGTCTGGCATACGTATCATAATCAAAAAATATTTTTCAGTCCAAACATAATATTCTGATTTTTTCTTAATTTTTCAAAAACAAATTTTTCTTTTCCCTCCTTAAAATCTCGCGGCACCCCTAGACAATCTCGCAGCACCCCGGTTGAGAATCCCTGCTCTATAATAATGACATATACATATCTCTGTGATTAAGGAGACAAAAATTCACTACTTGTTTTTGATTCTCCTTCTGTGGGGGATTTTATACCTCCACCCGGGTTAAACAGATGAGTGTTGTCTGCAGTCCGTTTTTTGGAGGATGTGTGCTGGGAATACCAGAATAAATGGAACCTGTTCTAGTGTTACAAACTCCAGCAAGTAGCTTATAAACAAGGGGCAGCAGACAATGCTCATCTGTTGTAGGCGGAAGCTCAATTATGATAACAGCTCTGGTTAAAACCAAGGCTAAGTAGACCTTTTTCTTTCACACTCCCCTTCTTGAATTACCACCCATTCACAAATAACTGCAATCCGAGGAGTTAACCGACCTTGACCTCATCCTCTAGTAATTTATCGCCCAGGAGGACTGTTGAATCTAGCATTATCATCTGCATCTATACTGCACACACTTCTTTCTCCTCTTCCCTTTATAAATATTTTATCTTACCAGTACAGTAGGATTAAGATGAATTCCTGGAACTTTGATTAAGAAACTCCACTGAAGCACTGACTTTGTTAACCACTGAAGTGCAGAACCCATAGCCCACTAGGCAAGAATGAAGTGATTGAAAAGAAAAGGGAAGAATGAGGAAGTGGTTTTCCCAGAAGCTCCCTTATTGCCTGTGTACTCGCTCGGAAACAGCTGCTGAGATTACAAACTCGTTCAGCAGGGGAGTGTTCAATTTATCAATGTAGGATGCATGGTAGCTAAATTTACAAATGAAGGGTTTTGTAGACAGAAGGAGTGGGCAGATTTCTAGGAGATTTTTTTTGAAAAGCGGAACTTTGTCTAAGGAGAAAAATTTATTTAAAAAAAAAACGGAATTTTTTAGAAAAAGCGGATTTTTTTGGAAGAACAAAAAAAAAAGCAGAATTCTGCCGAAAAGCGGAAGAATCTCATGCCTGTATTATATATTTCAATCCATATAAATTGTTAACGAATAACTGCATATTTATATTTGCAAGCCAAAAGCTGATTATTAATATCTATATACATACTATACATCAATAATAATATATAATAATTACAATTGATTTTAATGTAAGCATTAACTAGTAATAAAACTGTTAATAATTTATAGAAACATTCTGAAAGTTAATACAAGTTAATGTTTGATATTTACTCTTACCTACTTATCAGTTAATTTTGACTCTGTAAAGTATAACAGTGAACCCCACAATAATACAAAAGTATCCTAAATACTATTGTCACAATTTTTAAATATTTTAAATTAAATATGTAAATAAATGGATCATTAGTATAATCACACATTCAGTTAAATAAAAAAATCTTTAAAACAAAGTAATTTATAAAAAAATATCAAAGAAATTTTTTATGCAAAATTTGACTGACATTTTATATGAAATTTCATATCACTACTAAACATTTAATATTTTTATCATGGGGGCTGAGTATACCTCTTGCGTTAGCCCCCTCTGGCCCCTGCCTGGCTACCGCCCTGCAAAAACAGCATATATATCACCTATAAATCAACTTAAGTCAGCCTGTATTTTATTTTTTGATAAAAATTTGTAATTTTTACTGTCATTTAGATGATTTCTTTCTTTTAAAAATATTTTTAATAATATAAGACTGCTCCCCAAGCATTATAGAAATCCCTAAAGTTTCTAGGTTTCCCAAATAAGTTTTCTGAAAATTTTTAAGTTACAAAACAGATTATAACAACTGAACTAATATTATAAATACGATCCTTGACATATTGTGCTTGTCCCGAATAAAGAAGAAAAATTCATCATGCATCTTAGAAACTTTAATAGAGCAGAGCTTCCACGGCAGCAACTCAAATCGTGAAAACACCTGTTACTTGAAAATAATTCAACAAGTTCTGACAATTTTTCGTACATAATTATATCTCATTGAGATAAACGTCATGACAAAGCTTAAATTTTGAATTTCAAACCCATCAAAAGTTGTATTGAATAAATGTGGTGCAATGTTAGTGTTATGGAAAATGTTTCTGTTTACATAAAAATGTGTGTGCAATTGATATAGTGAGTAACATGTTTGTTTACAGTCCCATCTTACTTAAACATTGCTACACTGGGGTTCAAAATTAAGGTTACAAACACAAAATATGTGATATCTTGAAAACTAATTGGTTTATTGTAATGAAATTTTGTACACAGATGCCCCATACTATGAGACAGCCAATAGTAATATAATAAAATAAACAGGAGGTATATATTTTGAGATATGCAAATGAGACCAAAAACAGCCATACCTTGATATATCATATCTCCAGAATGGTCTGTCTAATACGGAGTATGGCCACTCTACACAGCTTTAGAAGTCCCACAACAGGCCCTCATACTGTAAATGAGATTGTTGATCATAGCTTGTGGCAACAAATCTCATTCTTCTGAAAGCAAGGATTTTAATACATGGCGGGTCCTGAGAGAGGGTTGACGTTGTTGAGACCCAGACCGTCTGACCTACCAGAAAGGTGTAAGATAACAGTTTGGACGGCTGGAAAGTGCCACCCAATTTAGACCAGAACCTAATGGGGGACACATTGACAAGCACCATACTCTCCTTCCCCTACTACCAACCTCTCGGACTTACAGACCCACATGTTTAATGTGATCATACTTCTCATGAACACGACGGCAGTTTTGGCAGTGGAGGGAATTGAACCCAGGCCTATAGAGTATAATTCCCGAACGCTAACCACTGGGCTACAGCGTCCAGGGTTGACAGTGTTGTTGTTGTTGAGACCCAGACCATCCGACCTACCAGAAAGGTGTAAGGTATCTGTTTGGATGGCCGGGAAGTGACACCCAATTTAGACCAGAACCCAGTGGGGGAGGCATCCACAGGGACCTACCCTCCTTCCCCTACCACCAACCTCTCGGAAGGACTGGGTTGACAGTGTGAATTTGCTCTTTCTAGAGCATCCTAAACATGCTGTATAGGATTACGGTCCGGTGACTTCGCTGGTCACACCATATGGTGAATATCCTCTTCCTCCAGAAAATTGTTGACAAGTTCAGATCTGTGTGATCTCGCGTTATCGTCTATAAAAGTAAAGTCCTCTCCAACAGCTTCCAAGAAAAGCCTTACATAAAGTTCAAGGATCTTATCTCTATTGTGCTGTGAAGTTACAGTGCCTACATTGAAGATGTGCAGTGGTGTATGGTCATCCCTCATGATGCCTCTCCACACAAGGATTCCACTTCCACCAAACTGGTCAATTTCCCTTACGTTGGAGAGAAGATAGCTGGCCCAGGCTCTCTATAGATAAAGACTCATTGGAAATCACTTTGGTTATTGAATCCCAATTCATGACTAAAGAAGACACTGCTCCAATATTGCTGTGTCCAAAAATGGTGTGTCTGGCTCCATGAAAGATGGTTCTTCGACCTGTTGAGGGGAACACACACCACTGGTCACTGGACATAAAGGACCTCCTGTGCTAGGCATCTGTATACAGTTTGCCTAGAAATTGTTGTTTCAAATGCAGCAGAGAGGTCATGAGAGAACTCTCTAGCCATCATGCATCGTACAGTTAATGCCACGTATCGATCCTCCGAGGTGTCGTGGCTCTTGGGCAGCCTTAGCTGGCCCTCCTGATGATTGTATCCTTTGTTTGGAATTGGTGCCATAACCTGGATACCATCATTCGAGACACTCGTAACCATCTAGCGACCTCCACTTGAGACTGGCCTGTTGATGCCTACTGATGGCTCAAGCCTGCTGATGGCTCTCCATCTCAGTCCATCATCTAAACGATTACAAGAACTCATTTTAACTGAAATCAGTCAGTATCATGATTATTCCTGCAAGAAACACACTTCCTTAAATGAAATTCTCCAATTCGGAAAACAGTTACTTTCATGTTTTCTTACCAAAAGTGTACCCTTTTAACCATTTAACAAACATTAGATGCTTACATTACATTCACCATTCCCTACTTTATATATATATAAATGTTTTGAATATTAGTCGTAGCAATTTTGAATTATTGCAAAAAATGTGTTTGTAACTTTAATTTTGGACACCAGTGTATTTTCAGGTCCATTTTCTGTCTGATATTAATTGCACATTATGTTCATAAGTGCTAACATAGCGTGAAAATTATTGATGGGAAAAGTAGTGCTATTGAAAAGTGGATTTGTAACAGTTGAAAAGTATATTTAGGGGTGAACTGTTATGTACAAAGTTTCAATGGATATTGAAATTCCTGATAGTTCTTTATTAGATTTATTTTTTTATGCTAATAAGATTAAAATTTCAGATATGTGCAGTTTGCATTTGCTTAGAATTACAGAATCTGGTGGAAACAGAACAAGAGATGAAACCCCTGACAGTTCTTTATTAGTTTTATCTTTACATGTTAATAAGGCTAAATTTCGGATTTGTGGAGTTTGGATTCTCTGGGAATTATAGAGCCTGGTATAAAAAAAACAAGATATGAAATACAAGATCTCGCATTAAAGCCTTCTTGAGAGACTGTAAAGTGAGGGGAGAAGGAAAGGTAAAAATTGCTTGCATTAGATCGAAGGTTATCCCCCCCCCCCTCCAAGTAATAAAGATTAAGACTTAAGAATGCCTTAAAATTCTTATGAGCAAGTAGCAATTTCAAAACCTTAGGCATCATGGCTGATATCCAAACGCATTTTTGAAAATTGAATTAAATTAATGAGATAACGTTTTTTTTCTTATGGCGGAAAAAAGACAATCTGGCATTTTAATTACTTAACATTGCAGAGTAGTTTTTTTAATTTCTAGTAGATCTTTTTGATTGATGGCAACTCTATCCTTCTATTTAGAACAAGAACATGAAAATCTGATAAAAACAGCTATAAAATTGAAAGATTAATCAAATATTGATAATTGTGCTACTAGTGTTGAAAATGAGGAAAAGTTTACAAAGTTTATATCCAAATGATGAGTTTCTTAGTTCGGATAAATTTTATTTACATGGATAGAAAAATAACTACACTCAGATGAAATGTGTGTGGATTGTGGGAATCTTGAAGATCCTCAACCCAAAGTTTTTATATTTTCAGGTATTAGACCACACACAAAAATTCTGGAGGGAAAATGATAAATTCTACAACTGTTCAGAGTATGTAATGCAACTCTTTAAGTAAACAACTTACATAGTGTTAAACAGCTGCCTGTACTCATCATCCCCTTTGTTATCACTCACTAAAATATCAAGTTTATCAATGAGCTCAGATTCCACCTAAAAAGAAACAATAAATTTATTTTCTATTTTACTGTCTTGCTATATTTATTATATTACTAGCAGTATACCCATTCTTCGTATAGAATATGTAATATAAAGAAACATAAAATTCATAATCATGTGTAAATTCCTTAGTATTCTAAATAACATTGTTTTTCAAAACATTCTATTAAAATATTTAAATTAATGCTCCTAAAAAGAAGTTTAAAAATATCTGTTCTCGTTATCTTCAATAATTATCTTCATACACAGATCTTAAGAATAAAACATCCTAGTCCCATTTACAATCAAAATTAATAAAAATTTAAAATATGCCAAAATGAAAGCGCTAAAATCGTATTAGGAGATATATCCATACTACTTATATTCTCATAGATTAGAAGATATACCCATGTATTAGAAGATATACTCATATTACAATATATGAGTGTGAAAAAATTTTGCCAAAATAAAACAGATGACATAAGAAATTGAAAATATCAATTATCACTGTAATCTTTAAACCCAAAGGTTGTAATGGATATAATCTAGTCAAAAATGTAATTTCCATAAAATTTATTTTATTTATATACATTTCATTATTATTTAAATCAGAAAAGATTTAATAAAAATTATATGCCATATAAACATATTGGATATAATTCTGAATATGATCTAATTTTCTTCAAATAAATTGGTGGACGAAATATCGTCTTCATAATGCTATCTTTAATTTTGTTTTATTATTAATAATTTAAATGTGTTTATTATTAATATCTTGACAACCCCTGGTCCTAGAAACTCTAAACAGTAACTCAATTTTAAGTGGTTTGTACGAATTAGAGGCGGGTGTATATGAACTTGGTCATTAAAGCCTGAGCTCAATCAGAAATTTGAAGCTGGTTACAAGGCAGGATTAAATTTGTCACTTTCCATGCAGGTTTACAAAATTATAATACATAGCAAATTTAGGCTGCCATTGAAGGTATCAGATATTATATGCTGGCATAAAAGGCATGAAGCTAGTCTTGGATGCTGTTATCCGATTTCCAATGGGAGCACTAAAAATAATTTCATTCATTAAGCAGTTCCACTTTCAATGATTCATGAAAAGTGAATATTGTAAACCTGCATCACACATTACGGCAACAATACATGGCACACAACATTTCCCTAAATTTAATGAAAAAGTTCTTAATTGTATATTTGGTCAGTTTGGAAAACACTGCTAGAAATGATTTGGAAGATTGCTGAACAATTCTACTGGAATAATCAGAGTCTGAAGAAATGTGGCTCTAAGTTTAGAATAAAAAGGCAAAAATGTCAAGCACTTTCAAGGACCTTCATAAAATTCAAGCTCTTTCCCAGATCCCTTAAAAATCAAATATTTTCAAAGACTGTATTATCATTGCAAAGCAAAAGCAAAATAGTACCATAAAAACTAAAATAGCTAGGGTACATAATTTTGAATAGTATATGAGATCTACACTCTTAAGTTCTAAGAATAATTACAGGACAGAAATCAAACAACACACATATTATTACCTGTTTGAAATTCCCTCGAATCTTTTGCTCACAGTCCATCATATCAAAAAATATTGGCAAAGTTGCTTTTCGCAAATCCACTTCAGGCACTAGAGTCACTTCCAGGAAAGGACCAACCATAGCAGGTATAAAAAATATTTTGTGATCGCCTGCAATCCATGGATCAAAAGTTATTAAATTTTTGCTCAGGAAGAACTATACATAAACATACATTCCTTTAGGTTCATCAAGTGGCACAACATGAAAATGGAGGGAAAAATATTTATATCTGACACAATACCCACACTTCATCATATATAAGACACATTGTGATTTTCAGTTCTGCTGACAAGGGAAAATATTTTGAGCATTTGAATTTTATAGTATTTTAAAAGGCACCTTTTAAGAAGAAAAAATTAACTTCAACTTTGTTTTAAAAATTACAGCACTTTCCTTATATGTGCATGTTTTCAATTTTTGCACTATGTTACTGGCATATCCAATTTATATAAGCTGCCTCAAAAGATTTTCATTCTGGTTAGCAATTTCTCTTACTTTCAACAACAATTGTAAAATGTCACACCCTCAATTTAAGATGTTAAAATGTATCTTAGAAGGAATAGAAGTATGGTAGTTTTAAATTGGAGTTTCATTAAAATATACCATACCTAATTTATCCCACATAGATAGTATTTGAAATCCCATAAGAACTCGCATATCACCATACCTGCATAAGAGAAATTATTTATGTACAAGTCTATGCAAAAGAGAGAACAATTTAATAAACTTTAAAATGTTATAAACACAAGTAATCTGAAAATTTTAAAAGTTACAATTGAATGAATTGCAGTTTAATTGTTCCAGTGAAAATTTACAATAGAAAACAGAGCGGACAGAAACACTCTCTAAACTAAGCCCTACTAACCGCATTGCATAACCAAAGCAGATTTAATAGAATTCCATGTTAACAAGAAATAAAACAAAATGTATTTTACAGCAGTAGTGATTGAGTTTAAAGGTTACATTGTAACCATATGTGGTTACAGGGTTACATTTTTGCAAACAAGTACTTATTGTGCTTGTTTACAAAAGTATCTGAAAGCATGCCCACAAAAGTTTTTAAATATATTGATAATAACTTCTTACTATATTCATGAGGCTTATTAAAATTGTGCACATTAAACTTGTACACATTATGCAATGGCAACAAATTGAAATGACCAAATATATTTTTTATTTCCAGTATTGCATCTATACCAAATGTGATGTTTCTGTTCAATTTTAAATTTTGTTTCTAGTGCATTTTCTTTGATGTAACATTTATGCAGCTGCAGCTCCTTTACCAGATATTACAATAATTATCAATATTGTGCCCCCTCTGTAATATTTTCACAACCAGATTAAGAAAATTTCAATAAAAACTTTCCATATATGGCTACATGTATGACCAAAAAAACTGCAAAGTAAATTTTCAACTGTCAATGAAAATGTACAAACTAGTGGCATTTTTCTTTTTTTAACCAGCATATGCTTCAACAAAATTTCAAATAAAAAAACAATAGCAAAAATGTATTCCAGTTGAGGAAAATATTCGAAGGAAATAATTATGTAGTTTTAAAAAAGGAACAAAAGTAAATTATTTAGATTTTATTGTCTTTATATATCCCTTCAGCCTTTATACTGTTGGAGGCAAAACTATTCACACGTACCCACATACTTATAGTAATAGTTAAAAGTTCAAAATACCTACTTCTCAATAATTTTTTCTTTCTTGACATCAGAAAATGTTTCCAGCTGCAAAGCAGGCTGTGTCAAGAAAGATACAGCAAGAGAGAAGTAACTGCTCCATAACTATGTAGGAAAAAATTATAATTTTAAAATCCGGAACACTGCTGACAATACAATCAAAGACAGAATGCTTTTTCATAAGAAAAAAATTCTTTACATTTCAAAACATTTCATTTTTTTAAAATAATTTAATCAAGCATTATAAAATTTGTGATGTAAAAATAAATAAGCAGATTATTACATTCTGCTGTTCTTAATCTTTATATACTAAATTTTATTATAGTAAAAATCTAAAAAATACAAATTAGAATTTTTAACTCTTTGTAATAATGTGCTCACATGATAAATTTGCATATAATAAATCCTACATGATCAAATATTTTTTCACAACAAATCCTTCACCTGTATCATATTTTGTAGTAGATAAGTCAAGATTGAAAAAAAATCTTTGAAAAATTGGTACTAACTTATATGTTGCAGAACTAATTCCTCTTTTCACTAATATTGTCCCCCCTCCTAAAAAAATCTAGCACATTAAAATGTCTCCCTGCTGCAGAATTATTACACTTAGTAAACTGTGTAAATAACTTTTCACTTATTTCTTTTGTTAAACAATGTCATGTTATATTTTGTACTAACTTTAAGTGAATTCTTGTACACAGAACTGCAACATGCTGTTTTCTTAAATACATGGGACGAAATTTTGGCAGTCTTCTTAAGACTTCTCAGATTTATTGGAAATAAATCTGAGCATCACTTAACACTTGTTCAGTAATGTAATTAAAGTATCTGCCTTATCTTTCCACTGTCTGAACTGCCAAGTGTTGTGCTGGACTTTTGAGAAAGAGCAGAAATAATTTGCTTTACTGCTAATAAATTAATTTAATCCTATTTTAACTCTTAACTTATTAATACTTCAAACCTATTACATGTACTATTGGTACTATAATTTTAAGTGAGCAATAATTTAAAGGTAATTGAATTTAAAAGTAAAATGCTATTCACATATATATGTTAATGATCTTTATCTTAAGGACTTTTAATCTTAATCACTTTTTATTTAATAAGAACTTTAACTTAATCTTGTGTTTACTTTAAAAGAAATTGAAGCTGAGCAATCAAATTAATAAGTAAATAGTCATAAATTTTGTTTCTAGTAAATTGCTCAGATCAATAATGTCATTCTAGCTTGAAAAGGTGAGAATAAACTAACCTTAATCTAAATAATTCTTTACCTGCATAACAGGACCTTAAAATAATTTTAAATGCACCTTTTCTGAATTTATATACTTGGGCAGACTGGAATTTTCCCCCTCCCAAACGTGCAAATTGCTCTGAAAGCAATTGAATGTAACTACGAAGTCATCTGTAAACAATTCCATGTAAAAAGAACATCACAGTCTATGTATTGCTTTATTGCACCCAGGATTAAGGAGAATTATTTGTTTTTATGTTATAACTGTATATGATGAAATATTGAGTGTATATGTTGATAACAAATCATAAACATCATTTTTTTCATTCACAAAACATATTTTTACGCCTTCTAGGAAGGTTTTTATAATTTTGGCAAAGTTCCTTTTTATAGATTTTCACGTTTTTTCAAAATGGCTGCCCTGACGCTACTAATTTCAAGCGTCCCGGCATTGTAAACAAGCATATTATGTTACTGATCACTTTTACACATGTGGCGTAGGGTAGATACTTTTGGCGCGCTTAGCTTTATAAGAGGATATTTTTAGGCCTAGCGTGTGGACGTCTCGTCGGACGCGTGCGGACTCTTGGCGTGTTAGATTCGGATTGGCGATGCCAAAAGGGGGTTGCCGGTTCGGAACTTCGTGCCAAGCGAGAGAGCGCTCCTCACTCGTGTACGATGCGGTGATAGCTGACTGACGTTTTTTTTTCTTGCCTCAAACTTTACAACTTTTGTGGGACGATCCCACTAGGATCGTAAGATGGAGCTCAGGAATTGATTCACCACCTGCTCCGTAGGCTAATTGCCGGAATACGATGTCTAGATTCTTCAACTTTTTGAGCTGAAAGCTCTTCCCGCTCCAGCCTATGTTTTGGCCCTCATCTCCTAACTCTATGATACGAAGCTATTCTTCCAGGAATTGATTCACCACCTGCTCCGTAGGCTAATTGCCGGAATACGATGTCTAGACTCTTCACCTTTTTGAGCTGAAAGCTCTTCCCGCTCCAGCCTATGTTTTGGCCCTCATCGCCCAACTCTATGATACGAAGCTAAAGGCTCCCACCGTTTTCACCCGGATTCTCTGGGAGGCCGGGCCCAACGCGTCCAGCCTTTCTACCGAATGCCGGCCCCAGGACAACGGACCACCTCCTTACCAGACACTGATGACCGGGACGAGGCAACCGGACCACTGTGAATTGGCCATGAAAGCTCCTCTCTGGTAGGCAACAAGCCACTCTCGAACTCAGCATGGGGGTAAGTCCTCTCCATTTAAAGTACTCAGGAAGAATCCATCCGGAGCACCTTCAGTAATCATCAAACTCCTGATCCATTCAATAAAAATGGACTTTAACTAACTCTTCTCGCCTCCTAATCGGAGAAATCTTAAATTAAAGGTGGATTCAAGCCGAAAATATTGCCTACCAAACAAAAATGTTTTTTCCCTTTTCTTCACCTCTAAAAAGGGGTAACCAAACCTTAATACCTTAATGTGGTTTGTTCCTAAGAGAAACTGATATTTTCTTATGTCTAGTTGGCCGCCCCAAGGGCTGTTTTAAAATAGTTGTCTTTATTTTTATTACCCTTTTTTTTTATATACACTTTACATTTTGCCTACACACCCTTTTGGATGTAAGTTCATCTAGTTCACTAGAATGTCGGTTCTTTTTGTATACCTTTTATTTTGTGTCTCACCGTTTAAAGGGGGACTTTTGGTATGTCGCACCTCCTAAAGGTGGACTTGATTTTTACTAGTTATTCTTACACTTCTATACACTCTTTTTTTTGTCAATTATGTGTATTATCAATCTACTGTTGCCAAACTTAGTTCTCCAACATTTTTGTAACCTGGGTGTAATCGCCTGTAACTGTTTCTCCTTTTTTGTTAAGTTTAATAAATATCTTTTTTTTACATTTTTAAATTTTCTCTTTATTTGTGAAGTGGTTGATTTTAATGACTTAATTTTTTAGTTTTCAGCTTAATGATCACGGCCTAACTTTTATTAATCCTTAAAGTTTGTATTCTTAATTTTCACAATATGCTGATGTCGATAAAGGCACAGCACAAGCGTTATTTTGTTCACCAATCCTCTGAGAAAAATTTCCCTATACACCTAAGTAAATTCACAATATAACGAGGTACAATTTAAAAAAAAAGTAGTCAATTTATACCAATTCCTACTCTAAATTTAGCTGAAATCCAACATTTTTACTCAAAAACCTGACAACTTATATGCCCAGTCGATTTATACACCCAGAAATATGGTATACACGTAGAAAGCTTAAGCAATGTATTTAAGCACAAATAGAAAAAATAATATTTTTTCTATTTATGCTTACATACATTGTTAAATTTCCCTTATCCTTTGCAGAAAGGGTATTTTACTAATTGATGGTATATACACTCATAATATAAAAACTCAATGTACATACATTCTGGGTTTTTCTATTCACTTAAATACTAACTCTACAAGGCCACTTTATGCACAAGTCTTGCCAAAGTAATGTGTGCTATCAGTAAGTAAGGTTTTCATTATGTACCTCCTACGAAATCTGAACATCAAATTTCTTTACATTTGAAGTGAACTTATATTTTATTATTCACTCAACTCCAATAATAATTTTTTGTGGTCTTCCACTTTGTGGTTTGTTTTCTAGTCCACATCCAGCACATATTACTTTACAGTAAATACCATTTGCTGTTGATTTCTCAATCGATAAAAGACTAGCAATCTCATGAGAGGATTTTCCATTTTCTGCTAATGTAATCACTCTTTCAAGCAGCTGAATTCTTAGATATGCAGCATTTATGTCCCCCCTCCACCCCCTACTCCGACTATCCAGCCTACCCGAAGGTGTAAAGTAACTATTCCATTTCTATTTCATACTATAAGTTACTTAACTAAAACACAAAACCAATCTCACCAGATGGACCCTCTACTTCTTATTTATGCAGTTTTCAACAAGTGATTTTCTATTTTGGTGGTAGTTCTTTATCTACTTGCATTGATGAAGGAAACTGATTATATGCTTTGGAAATGATCATGTGCTTACAACATTTTATTTGCATAGAATGTTATGTTGTATGATTTAGTTATTAATTCAGATTGAATTTAACTGAAAATCTCATTTTGCGAATGAGCTGGTAAAAATAATAAAAAATATAGAACAATCCCTGGAAATGTAACAAAACAAATTCTTACTTGTTCATCAAAAGATATCCCATCTAAAAAGTCAACCGTAAGGGGTTGAGAGAATTCCTGAAGGGCACAAAGAATGACACTGAAAAAAAAATTATGAACACAATATTAAAATTCAGGTGGGTGATACAAACTTAATTCAAATTTGTTCTTTGAAACATATTTTAAAATAAACTATATTTCATAATAATATGCAAATAAAACGATCACAAATGGAATCGAAATGAGATTAATCAAACTGTAATGAAGAGGAAATCAAAATATAACTACACCTGCCCCCCGATTTACACGGAAGATAGGTTCTGTACAAAACCGTGTAAATTGAAATCTTGGATTTTGCTAAGTAAAATCGTGTAAAACGAAAATAACCCCAAAATGTGCATGATTCAGTCATTTATTTAAGTAAAACAAAAGTAAGACATCTTAGAAAACTTAAAATTATACTTAGTTTATAAAACAACAAACATATGAATGTAGTAATATAACATATTTAATTTATTTTACATTAGGAACAAAGTACAAAAAAACAAAAAGACCCTTAAAAATTAATTATAAGTTTAATCACTGTCATCACTTTCAGGTACTATCAGTCTTTTCTTTCTGATAGGTATGATGTCACTTTTATCACTTGAGCTTTCTTGATGCGATTCTGGCTCAATGGTTGACGAATTAGGCAAGATCTCGGGTTGACAAGACTTTGTCCTGAACTCTACCCTTTTTTAGTTAAATAATTTTTGACATATGGAACAAAGAAGTTATGGAACCATTCATTGAAAGCTATGGCAGTGACCCATGCTTTTCTATTAGCCATCCAATAGACGGGAAGGTTTTTGATATTTATTCCCTTGAATGATCGTGGTAATTTTGATTTGTTAATCACCAATGGTTTCATCATATAATTGCCAGAAGCATTGCAACAGAAAAAAGCTATTATACGACTTTTCGCTACTTTATGACCACTAGCTGATTTGTGAGCTTAGGCTATAAAGGTTCTTTCCGGCATTTTTTTCCAGAATAATCCGGACTCGTTAGCATTGAAAACCTGATCAGAAGTGTAGGAGTTAGCGGCAATGATTTCAGCAAGTTTTGCCGGATATTGTTGTGCCGCATCTGAATCAGCAGATGCACTTTCACCTTTCATTCTCAGATTATGTAAAGAATGTCTTTGTTTGAATCTCTCGAACCACCCATGGCTTGCGGAAAAAGATACCTTCTTTTCATCGGACGAAGTCGACAGCGACTGATTCTTAAGTGATTGATAAATCTTTAAAGCTTTATTTGTAACAGCATTGGTATCGATCGGGATTCGCATTTGAGTTTGGTCTTCTATACATATCACTAAGGCTTTTTCCATATTTTCCATTGTAACATCTCTAACATATGAAGACATACTCATACTGCTGCAGGTTCCAGCTGCTACACTTTTTCTAATGGAGTCTTCATTTTTTCTTATTGTCCTTATTGTGGCTTCATTCATGGAGTAAAATTTAGCAACATCCGTTACTCTCTCTCTATTACATAGACGGTCTAATATTTGAATTTTAGTTTCTAAAGAAATAACTTTTCTTTTCATTTGATTTTTCTTCAAATCGTTTGACATTATAGAACCTTAACAAATTTACGCAACCTATAAAGATGCAAGAAAAACTATAAATGTTGAAAACTTACCAGTTCAAAAGATAAATGCATAATAATATAAGCTTTGCTGCTAAAATGTTTCTGCACTATGTACTTGCATGAACCAGATAGCTTTACTGTTGTGAAATACATACGGGGATTCTCCTATTATGGGGATTTCTCTATACGGGAATTCCCCATTACGGGGATTCTCCTATTACGGGGATTTCCCTATACGGGAATTCCCCATTACGGGGATTCCCCTAAATGTATATATTTTACAACACTGGGAATCCCCTGTTGTTTTCATCAGTGTTACCAAAAGAATAAAATTCAAAAATGTCATCAAATCTTTGTATAGGCGTATATGAAGCAGAATATACATTTTTATCAATTTTTTGAAATCTGTTAATTTATAAACCATGTAAAAGCGAAATCGTGTAAAACAAGTGCCGTGTAAATCGGGGGATAAGTGTATTTTGAAATAATTAAAAAAATTTGAAAGCATTGTGGTGGACTCCCATGAAGATTATTCAAGCTGGCGACCTTCAGACTTGTGAGTTGCCCCTTTTTTTGCATGTTTGTGCATTTGTGCGCTATATTTTTCATATATATTTTTCATGATTATGTGGCATTTTATGTTTTAAAGTTGAATTTTGTCGTATTTGGTACATTTTCTGTTATTCTCGTTTATTCCGTTGTTGGGCACAGAATGCATAAAATTTTAACCTTTTAACCATGTGTTTTTATGCAATCATAGAAACAACAGATTTTAGTATATCTGTCTAGAATGTGCCCCTGAAGATGTTTCTGGCAGATATACTATTCTTTAATGTATTTTCCTTGTCCTGGCTTCTCCGTGCTCTGCTTTTCCAGCCCTTCCTCGTTGCTTTTTGCTATTAAATACACGTTATTTTATTGCCCACGGTTTGATACTGTGTTTACTGATTTGCACTCCTGCACTTTCGTATTTGTTATTTTAATTTAATATATATATATATATATATATATATATACAGTAGACTCTCGATTAACTAGGATGATCGGGAAATGCCTAGTCCTGGATAATCGAAAATCCCGGATAATCGAATTTATGCAAATTTGGATGAATAAATTTGAAAAAATGATACAAAATGTAAAATTATTATACAATAGGACATTAATAATTTAATTAATACAAAAGGTAGAGAATGAACATAAATTTAAATGCTGTTTTAGACTTACAATTAGTACAGTACAAAAAAATAGCAATGTAGTATTACAAAAATTACTTCACTGTTTTGTGAAGAATGAAATGATAGAAGTCTGTTTTTGTTTTTCATTTACTCTCCGACGAATTGTGCTATGCAAATTTCTCACTATTTTTTCAGCAGGTGTGCTGTCATCTTGTCATCTTCTTGCTCCAAGTAATTAAGTAACACCTCAGTGTTTCTCAATGCATCACCGTGACTTAATTTTTGCTGAGGTATAAGATTGTCTTCATCGGTTACAGGACATTCTTCAGTTTCTAAACCATAAGTGACACGCAACACGATATCATTGTCACTCAAAACTTCATAACATTCCAATTTTGAATCTTCATTTATCCATTCTTGTAATGCTTCCTCACCGATATTTTCAGAACAGTCTAACTCTCTTAAATCTTCCAAGATTTTTCTTTGCAAATCAGTACTATCATTTTCTTTTGCAGTAATATCATTTTCTTCATCCAGTAAAATTGCCCTCCATGATTTTTTAACCATGGCATTTTTTACTAATTTCCATACAGCATCAACATAATAAATTGCATCCAAAACTGTGATATTTTTCCAAAAAGAAGGCAAATTATCGTATCCTTCCTGTACCAACTTAAGGAGCAAAATTCTACAGTAAACTGTCTTAAGGTTTTGGATAATACCTTGATACATAGGTTGGATCTCAGCTGTCACATTTGGGGGTAGATATCTCACAAAGATATTCCTATCTTCTGATTTTAAAATTTATTCGTTTGGGTGGCTAGGTGCATTGTCCACCAGAAGAATAGCTTTTTGAAGAAGACTGACATGTTCCAAATGTTTTCATACCGCAAGAACAAATTTTGTTTTAAACCAATCAGAAAGGATTTCTGTATTCATCCAAGCTGATTTGTTGCTGTAATAACTTACAGGAACACTGGAATCATTCCAAATTTTTGAAAAAGCTCTCAGCTTTCTTGCAGTTCCAATAATGCACAGATTTAAAAAATGTGACCTGAAAGCATTAGCACAATACAATAATGTTAAGCAATGTTTCTACTTCTTATGTCCCGATGCATTTTTTTCAGTTTCATATGCTAATGTCTTTTGTGGCAAACACTTCGAATATAAATCCGTTTCATCCGCATTGTATACTTGTTCGGCACTCAAATTTTCTTCACATATGAAATTTCGAAATTCTACAACAAAATTATCAGCTGTTGATTTATCACTACTGAGTTTTTCGCGTTGGATAGTTATTTGGCATATACCATATCTTTGCTTGAATCGTGTTAATCACCCGGTTGAAGCATTGAAATCACCGGGCATTTTAAGCTCTCTGAAAAAATGTTTGGTTTTTGCCGCACAAACAGCACCTGATACAGGAATTCCGGCACCTCTCTGTTGGTTAAACCACAAAACCATGACTTTATCTAAATCTTCATATGTTGAGATTTTTATGGTTTTTCTGTTAGACATTCCTCTTGGATTATCTGCAATATCCAGCAAATTTGAGTAGTTTTTGTTTCTTTTTTATAATATCATGCAAAGTTTGATCACCAATCTCATATTCCCTCATTAATGATTTTACTGTATGTCCATTCTCCAATTTATTAATTATTTCCAGCTTTTGATTTATACTAAGAATGACTCTTTTGCGTTTCAACATGTTACTTAAAGCACGTAAACTAGTATGCGATACGACGACAGTTGAATGTCTCACAATGCGTGACAGCATTCCAGAATGGGGAAAAAACAGTTGACTGGACGAGTTCAATACAATACGAAGGGTTGAGAAGAATGCGGTCTTCCTGTCAAATCTGTAAGGGTATTCCAATTTCTGTATAGTGGAGAATGAGACATTCCTCATTTCGCTTTTTTTTTGCAATTTTTTTCTTGAGGGGGGGGGGGGGGGGAGCTTCCTGGATAATCCGCAAACCGGATAATCTGCTCCCGGTTAATCGAGAGTCTACTGTATATACATATCAGACTGCTTCGAGAAAAGAAGTTAAAAAGTAAAAACTTCATTACTAAAATTTTATTTTTCATTTAATAATGATTTCCTTCTTGGGTCACATGATACAACTGAATATTAGATAATTTTATATTTTGTACCACTCAAAAAAAAAAAAAAAAAAAAAAAAAAAATATATATATATATATATATATATATATATACAGGGTACCCACTTATATCCATTACACCCCCCTTAACTTCTAAACGGTGACAGCTTAGGCCATAAAGTTGGTGTCTAGGTAGGCTATGCACTACTCGATGAGACAACTTGCAATGCCATCTATCGGCAAATTTTGGAATTACCGGTCCTATCTCGTAAACGGTGAAAGATACATGAAAAAAGTCAATTAGAAAGTTGTAGAGCACTCTTGATTTAGTACGAAAAGATACCTTGTGCACATTAATACTCAAAACAGAATGCAAAAAATGAACATTTGTTTGGTCACGATTTCGAAAATTGTCATGTCATAAAGAGTGGAAGAAAGAAACTGAGACACTTCCCTGTCTTCAGGATCATTTATTTACAATAGTATATTGCTCAAAATGCTCTCCATTAGCCACTATACACATTTGCACACTGGACTGGATTTCTCACTGCACATTGTGCAACATGGCAGGTGTTATGGACGCACAAGCATCAGTAATGCGCCGTCGAAGATCCTGCAATGTTGGCGGAGGGGTCGCATATACCTGCCCTTTTATGTGTCCCCATACGAAGAAATCCAAAGGGATCAAGTCTAGTGAGCACAGGGGCCACTCGACGGAACCACCATACCCGATGACTTGATTCTAGAATGTCTCTATTAGGTACTGCTGAACGTTTGAAATCTTATGCAGAGGTGCACCATCATGTTGGAACCATACATTTAGGAGTTGGTGCAATGGTAGTTTCTCAACAAAGTCGGTTATTACATCCTGCAGAAGTTGCAAGTTTCGTTGTCCCGTTAACGTGCCCTCGTAAAATACTGGTCCAAGGAGCCTGTCATTAAAAATTCCGCACCAAACATTAATCGATCAGTGTTGTTGGTGTCGAACTTCGATGGCATATCTCGGATTTTCCAGCAACCAGGTATGAATGTTCTGTCTATTAAACATTCCGTTCCTCGAAAAAGATGCTTCATCCGTCCATATTATGTCTGCCAGGAATGTTGGTTGGACCTCTAAGTTATTCATCACAAAGTTGCACCACGTGTAACATCTCTCAGCATCTCTTGGTAGCAATCCCTGCACAGGTGTAGATCGGTATGGATGAGCATTTGATTCATTCAGAATTTTCCAGACGCGGCTTTTTGAGAGGCCACAATTTTCACTGATCATTCTTGTGCTGCTCTGAGGATGGGCGAGAGCGTATGCTAGCACATCTTCAGGTTGCACTTTGCGTCCTACATTACGAGGTGTACGAATTTGAGGTCGGCTGATCATGTAGCCTGCTTCCCTTAAATGTTTTACAACTTTTAAAATGGTCTGCTATGTAGGATGCAGGTCTTGAGGGAAACGTTCATGACACAGCTTTGCAGCTGATTTTGCCTTACGCCCACATTTACCGTAAATTAACATCTCACAATACTCGTTACTGCCAAATTTTGCCATAACTCTCCGCTTTAACGTACAACCCAGCTAAAACATCCTTTTTATAGTAGTAGTCTCTGGTGAACAGGTATGACGTTCCATCCTCATTTGCATAATACATGAGATCCATGTGATTTTTATACCAGACATGAGTTGAGCTGTGTGTTTGGAGAGACGATTTTGCAAGATCAGCAAAAAGTTTTCATGGTTTGTAGAGACATTCAATAAAACACGCAACTGGTGGGGACAGAACCATGGTCCTCCTGAATGCGAATCACAAGCATTTCCCCTGCGCCACAACACAGGCTCGTATTTAGTCCGTAAGGTGGTCTTTTCTCACTTCGCTTCACAATTAAACAAATGTTCATTTTTTGCATTCTGTTTTGAGTATTAATGTGCGCAAGGTAACTTTTCGTACTAAATCGAGAGTGCTCTACAACTTTCTAATTGACTTTTTTCACATATCTTTCACCGTTTACGAGATAGGACCACTAATTCCAAAATTTGCCGATAGATGGCATTGTAAGTTGTCTCATCAAGTAGCGCACTGCCTTTTTACTATACCTAGACACCAACTTTAGGGCCTAAGCTGTCACTGTTAAGAAGTTAAGGGGGGTGTAACGGATATAAGTGGGCACCCTGTATATAAATAAGGTAAATATTTCTTGCAGTGTTTGTTTAAAATACAATATATTTTACATATTTTTCAATAAGATGTATTAAATCTATTTTTGACTTCACAAAAATGCATATTTATCATTTCTGCCACTGTCCCACAGTGATAAGTTGAGTTTTCATCTCCTAATTACATCAGGAAAAGAGTTAAATAATGGAAATAAATAAGTGAAACTTTAGAAATTACAATAGTAACTTGCAAAAAAAAAAATTATAAAAAAAATTTGAACGATATTATTTTGCAAAATTTCTGATACAGATCCTGAGGATCGGTGATATTGCAATGTGCCCGAAAAATCATCCTTTTCATCCACTAGATGGTGATAGAAGTGATTTTAAGTCCAGTTTAAGGAAATTATTTAGAGTTTTTTCCTATACCTGTATGAAAATTTGGAACTTCAGTATTAGCAGGCAAGGGAAAAATGTCCTTTTATTATTCATTTAATTAACTATCATTTCTGACATATTTAGTTATCAATATGAATGACATTTTTTAAATATTGTATCTCCTGCTAGTGCATAAAAACGAGTTATGCATAGTGCATACTTTGTTTCCCAATGTTAGTTTCAATTTCAGTGTGGAACAAAAACAAACTCATACTGCATTCCTGTCATAATCATCCCAGACAAGGAAGCAATGAATATGCAATGAAATTCCATCAACCACAATAAACAGCCCTGTCATGTATTAGGAATCTCAGAAGGCATTTCCAAGAATTATTCCAAACAAAAATTTTTAGAAACCATAAAATGTTAAAAAAACATTTTTTGGAACTCAAAAATTGACAACTATCAGATATTCAGCCATATATTGACAGATGCTTTCTTAACTTTGGTGTGATTGCACAGCCTTTGTATCCTGAAGAAAGCAGCTGTCCTCTGAAAATGGGAAAATGGTCGATACTAATTCGAATTTGTTTTATACTGTATTTATAATACAGATATTATTTTTAGTATTTTATATAATTGTGCGAACGGATAGACAGACAGACAGAATGACCAAAGTCATAAAGACTTTTCTTCAACTATAGTAAAGTGCTAAAAAGTTATCAATATATTTAAAAACTTTTGTGGGCATGCTTTCAGATGCTTTTGTAAACAAGCACAATAAGTACTTTTTTACAAAAATGTAACCCTGTAAACACTGCATATGGTTACAATGTAACCTTTATACTTATTTATAATAATCTTGCTGTGATGGCTATTCACAGTCTATTACAGCACTACAAACAATTGAAAATGAGAACCTAGGTGCTTGAATCAAGGAAAGAGTGCATATAAGACTACAAAAGAAGCTTACTGATTAGTGAGCATCTTCATTATAACCCAGTCAGTTGGGAAGACATCTTGCTTCACAAAATCAAGGAAGACTATAAAAACATTGAGGAGGAATTCTCTCAGCTGTCTCCTGTCTCTCCTTTGGCGAATATTGCCAAACTTCTCCCAGAGTCGGTTGTAATGCTGGTCCTCCATTAATCGCAAAAGAGCAACCAGACAAGCTACAAGTGGGCCCTAGAAAAGCAAACATGGAATTTTTAGGAAAAGAATTAAATCATCCAAAAGATCAAATCAAAAAAATATTTTCCCCATTATATTTATCAAATATCATTAATTATTAATAAATAATTACTCATTGTGATTATTATCTACTAGCAGTTAATTAAAATATTATACATATTACAACTAATTAATTATTAATGGTAATTAGTTAAATGACATTTTCTTGAAAGATATTCTGTCACTACAAAGTTAATAAAATACTTAGTATAAAATGAAACAAAAAAAAATTGCTTGGTTTGAGATTAAGCAATATTTAAATCTAAATTTAAAGGTAAAATTTTCATGTGACATAAAAGCAGTAAAGTTTAACATTTTTAAGTTTTGAGAGCATTAAAATGCCCTCTCTCTGGACATGCTACATAGCAAATTCATAATTGTGAATCTGTGAAGTATTACCTAAACAGCAACTAGTAAATAAAATAAGCAATTTCTGGAAGATTCAAAGTGTAAAAACAAGAGAAAAAAAAATTAGGAGATGTTCAAACAACTACCTAGAGAAAAACAAGTAAAAGTTCTTAAATATTTTCACAGGATTTTTTTTTACTATTTAAAAATATAGAATAAATTTTCAAAATAAGACTAAATGCAAAATGAGAATAAATTAACGATATTAAGATAATTTCATAAAATGCAAAATGTTGTAATAAAATTTTGAATTTGTAATACATTTGACACAAAAATACATTAACTCAGAAAATCATAGATCTACAGAAAACATTTATGTTGTTCTTACATAAATTTAAAATTCAATATGGCCCACAAATCATCTATATATTATTTTTATAAACTTATGGAGCTTATAAAGCTTATAAGCCTATGTAGCTTTAAGCTTTATAAGCTCCATAATAGCTTAATAGATTATAAGCCTATGTAGCTTATAAGCTATTAGAGATCTCAGCTAATCAGTAATGCCAAAAATAAAGTACACACATTAAATTAAAAGACGAAGCACAGATTTACATGGTACTTTTATTTATTTATTTATTTAATTGGATCACAAGTAATTTTTTATAAAGATTTTGAAGAAGCTATATAAGCTTATAAGCTCCATGAACTTATACATAATCAAAGTAAAGAAGTAAAGAGCTTATAAGCTTATAGAGCTAATAAGCCTATGAAGCTTATAAGCTATTAGAGATCTCAGCTGATCAGTAATTCCAAAAATAAAGTACACACATTAAACTAAAAGACAAAGTACAAATTTACATGGTCCATTTATTTATTTTTTTCAATTAGTGCACAAGTAACTTTTTATAAAGTTTTGTGAATTTTTATATTTTAACATTTTATCTCTGAATGGTTCAAATTTAATTTCAAGATACCTATAAAACAGAACCACTGTATGGCCATGCAAATAGGAAATGAAACAACATGCATCATTACCATAACAGACGAAGTTCGGTCCAGATCCTTAACACCGCATATCAGTGTTTCGAGGATGACCAGAACTAAAACTTCCACTTCTCGACTGACCACATGAGGTGATGGGTGTTGCTTTTGGGCATTTTTCGTGTGCTCGTGATGCAAGTAGGTCAGCATGTCACCCAGTAATGTAGCACACATATTTAATTCCTGTTGCTGCAACATGTGCTTCTTTACATGCCTGGCAAATACTTCAACGAGCTCAATTCTTGAATCTATAACAAATCGACCAAGATTTAATACAAAGAACTGCATAAAATTCCCATTGAATAAATGGTTCACTTTTATGAAAGTGCACTAAATATAAACGTAGGTAGTATTATTATTTTAAGAGCCACCTAAATCCTATGTTTAAAATATTTATAAGCAGTGTACTCATGATGAACATTTCACCAAAATTTTAAATTCTTTTTGTGGCATTAGAGTTCTTCAATTTCTTTTATTGTATTTCAGCCTCGCTTCCACGACTTTATTCCATATCTCAAATGTCCCAATTATGGCAATATTTTCATATCACCAAAGAAGTTAAATAAGAAAAAAATTACGCTCAAACTGCTACAGAAAACTGAAATATAAAACTTTTTAAGTACAGTAATCAATTGATAAAAGGTATCAAGTGCTTTTGAAGGTTATAAAACAGCCCTCTTCTTCTGAATGAGAAGACAGAGCAGTCACCCCAGTCAAAGCAAGAATGCTCAAGTCATATATGTGATTCAGGTAGTAGGATGGTACCATCAAGATAAAATAAAATTAAATGAAAATCAACTAAGGAGTTACCTTTCATTACCACCCAAGACAAAATGAACAAACACACTAAAAAAAGTTGTAAATCGAAGTACAGCCTTTCAGATCCAAAAGTTAATTGTGATGCCAAACCAGCATAAGTTTGATTTGACACTATTATATTGGTGGCAGAAAACTTTCTCTTGGTTTGACTGAGCTCTCTATCTGGCTCCTAGCTAGCTGCTCTTTCTTTACATCCTGAAGAAGAGGACTGCTTTCAAAACCCCTTGATATCTTTTATTAATTAATGACTGCACGTAATGCAGATTTACTTTTTAATGGCTAAAATGCAATTGAATAAATGTGAAAGATAAACAAAGAAAAATATTCCTATGTCAAACATAGGTCCTAAAGCTATCTTGTTATTGATAAATTAAAAGTAAAATTATTCTACATGTTTACAAAATGGCTGCTAGATTATTCTATCCCATTTCTTTTTCTTCTTTCAATTCTTCCAATTATTTTTGTTAATTGCTACATAACCACATGTCCAATGAAAAAGAATTGGTAAGTTAGTATCTGATTTAGCATTATTAAGCATTACAGTAATTAGTTTAATAAAAAGTACCAAAAGCAGGATCCAAAAAATAAGATTCAGTTGATCCTATTTTTTTTTAGACAGCCGACGTGGTTGTAGAGTGGTCAAGGCAAGCGTTTCCATAGCAATTGCTCGACCGCCACGTGTGTGGGTTCGAGCCCCATGTAAGGCATGGATGTTTGTGTTGTGGGCACAATGTGATCCGCCCCCCTCTGGTGTGCCTGGGGCAACGTCAATGGACAGCTAAATGGTTCACACTCTGGCCACTGTAATAAAGGCGATTGATGAAGGTCAAAGTGCCTGGCCATTTGAAAAAAAAAAAAAAAATTTTTTTTTAGACATAACTCAAAGATTAAAACATAACTCAATGATTTGTCCAAAATTTCTATTTTATCATGTATTATTGATTCTTTCCCAGTAGAATGTCTAACATATCATGACAAATAATAAAATTCCATTGTATAATCCATTGAGGTTCAATTTTTTCAAAAAGAATAATACTTGAAATGTTCCACAGTACAATTTTCATTTTCTCAAGTCAAATTTTCCTGACTGGGATTTTTCACACGAGTGATCAGTTGTTCTAAATGATGTAACTTTTGAAAATTACCCAAGAACTAACAATGAACTCATAGTCTCATCCTATTCTGGTGTGACATAGGAATTAAACAAATTCATTTTAGGATGCAACCATGTTAGAACATGATACTCCTAACTGTTTTAATCTTCTAACAGTTTCAACAGTTTAGAAAGCTTTTGATGCAATACATTTTGTGGTATTTTGTTGAATCACGAGAATCTGTCAACCATAGCATTTTTTAAGTTGTTGCACATTTAGACATTTTTATAATGAAAAAAAAAATGTCCACGGCTGTTCGTTAAGTGATAGCACTGATAAAAGATTTAAAGGATTTGAAGTGTGTGGACAGTTGTTGTTCCAAGTGGAAGTTTTACAGGAAAAATATAATTGACGAACTTGAAATTTTCGGTATGATTTCTCGATATCACACTTAGATGATTTTATGCATGGTTGTATTATTAGAAGGATCAAAAAAGGGTGAAAAATAACAGATGTTGCAAGGAGTTTGACATTGCCCACAGTATTGTTTCACAGCTGTGGCAAACATATAAAACAACTAGAATGTGTAGCAAGCATCATGGGGGAGGTCGTGTTATAAGTACGATGCCTGCAAGAGACAGGTATATTGTCCTATTGGCAAAAAGGGACCGATGCACCACAGCTCAGCAAGTGGCAAATCAGTTTCTTGCTACCACAGGACAGAGGATCTTCCGAAAAACTGTAGCCAGACGTTTGGGAGAAGGAGGATTACACACCCGCAGACCTGTTGTGTGTGTCCCATTGTCCAGACTGCACTACAGCCTGTTTCCGTTTGCAATGGTGTCATGTGCATAACAATTGGACCGAACAGGACTGGGCTTGTGTACTATTCTCAGATGAGAGTAGGTTCAGTCTGTCATCGGATTGTATGAAAATATAAAGGACCAATATCCGACATGCAGTATCATGGTATGGGCCGGCATCATGATCAATGGTCACACACCCCTACATGTGGTTGCAACTGGGACTATGACCGGCCAATGATACATTGATAAAATTCTACTGCCTCATGTTCGCTTTTTCTGTGGTGCTGTTGATGATAAATTTGTTTTTATGGACGACAACACACTATGTAATTGAACACTCGCTGTTCAGGATTGTCTAGTCAGCGAGGGTATTCAAGGAGACAGGTATATTGTCTTATCGGCAAAAAGGGACCGATGCACCACAGCTCTCAAGGATGCAGCGAGGGTATTCAAGGAGAAAGGTATATTGTCCTATCGGCAAAAAGGGATCGTTGCACCACAGCTCAGCAAGTGGCAAATCAATTTCTTGCTACCACAGGACAGAGGATCTTCCGAAAAACTGTAGCCAGACATTTGGGAGAAGGAAGACTACACACCTACAGACCTGTTATGTGTGTCCTATTGTCCAGACTGCACTACAGCCCGTTTCCATTTGCAATGGTGTCATGAGCATCGCAATTGGATTGAACAGGACTGGGCTTGTGTACTATTCTCAGATAAGAGTAGGTTCAGTCTGTCATCGGATTGTAGATGCCAACTGATCTGGCATGAGAGTGGTACTGCTTATTGTCCTGAAAATATAAAGGACCGATATCCGACACGCAGTATCATGGTATGGGTCGGCATCATGATCAATGGCCACACACCCCTACATGTGGTTGCAACTGGGACTATGACCGGCCAATGATACATTGATAAAGTTCTACTGCCTCATGTTCGCTTTTTCTGTAGTGCTGTTGATGATAAATTTGTTTTTATGGACGACAACGCACTATGTAATTGAACACTCGCTGTTCAGGATTGTCTAGTCAGCGAGGGTATTCAATGCCTTGAGGGTATTCAAGGAGACAGGTATATTGTCTTATCGGCAAAAAGGGACCGATGCACCACAGCTCTCAAGGATGCAGCAAGGGTATTCAAGGAGAAAGGTATATTGTCCTATCGGCAAAAAGGGACCGATGCACCATAGCTCTGCAAGTGGCAAATCAATTTCTTGCTACCACAGGACAGAGGATCTTCCGAAAAACTGTAGCCAGAATTTGGGAGAAGGAAGACTACACACCTGCAGATCTGTTATGTGTGTCCTATTGTCCAGACTGCATTACAGCCCGTTTCCATTTGCAATGGTGTCATGAGCATCGCAATTGGATTGAACAGGATTGGGCTTGTGTACTATTCTCAGATAAGAGTAGGTTCAGTCTGTCATCGGATTGTAGACGCCAACTGATCTGGCATGAGAGTGGTACTGCTTATTGTCCTGAAAATATAAAGGACCGATATCCGACATGCAGTATCATGGTATGGGCTGGCATCATGATCAATAGCCACACATCCCTACATGTGGTTGCAACTGGGACTATGACAGGCCAATGATACATTGATAAAGTTCTATACATTGATATGTTCGCTTTTTCTGTGGTGCTGTTGGTGATAAATTTGTTTTCATGGACGACAACGCACCATGTAATTGAACACTCGCTGTTCAGGATTGTCTAGTCAGCAAGGATATTCAATGCCTCATATGGCCAGCATGTTCTCCAGATTTAAACCCCATTGAAAATGCTTGGAATGCTTTGGAATGGGGCGACTTGCTGGTCAAAAATATCCTCTAACAAGAACACCCTCATCTGTGCATTGACAGAGGAGTGGGATAACTTGCCTCAACAGCTGCTGAATAATGTTGTGCAAAGCATGACACAACATGTGGAATGTTGCATTGCACTCCACAGTGGACATATCCCGTACTAACACTTTTCTCAAAGGTGCCTGCTGTATGTTATTCATATGCATTTTTCCATTTCTCCGTACACAGCATCAAATGAACACTTTTTTCCTTTCAGATGTTTCAAAACCTTCTGTATTTTCCAGAACAATAAAGGATCTTTATTCTAACGTCCAAACAGTGCGGCAACAATATTTTATCCTGCTGGGTCTCCACTCCAGTTTAATGTTGTGCTACATTGCAATTTGTGATCCATCCTTAGCAATTGTCCAGCAGTGTATATATATATATATATATATATATTTTATTATTGCATAATTTTTTTATTATTACATATTTCTAATATATATATATATATATATATATATATAATCCCATATAAGCCAAAACTTACAAAAATTACAACCAGAAATCACACTTTTTAAGTGCTTAGCAGCTCAATAAAGAGGATTCAAATAGTAATCCATAAAGGAAAAGGAATAGAATAAATGTGAAAGCAATGTACCAAAAATTAGTTGGGAGGGGGTTGTGACTCCCGCACCCCAGTTAAGCAAGCTTTATGTCGTGGCGACACTCCCAGTAGCCGATACATTACTACAGAAGAGAACACAATTGTATCAAAATACAAAGAGAAAAGAAGTCTCATGATTAGCCCATATTTAGGAGGAATCATTGACAGAAAAAAAACCTATATCTAGTCAATTTAAATAAAAACATTCAATGTTATCACAAGTCATATATCTGTAATCCAATGTTAAAAACATTTATCAAAATCACTAAAGTAAAATATATCGTATGTCTATATCAAATACCCCAAGAAATGCTGTAAAAGGTTCAACATGAGACACAGTATAGTTTACTTATATAATCGAACCTTCAATGACGAGGAATAACCACAGCAACTTCATGTGCAAAGAAGGCACTGACGTAAAGCCAGTAAATCTATATGTCACAAGGTCTTTTATTTAAGTATAAACAATAGCTGTCAGTCACGGTTATAACATAAAAACTGCATATGATGTCACTTAAAAACCTTTTCGGAAAACTTTGTGTAATAGTACCATGTAGGAAACGTATGTCGCAAGCATATCGATCATTAGCGTTGTTATTTAATCCGTTTGCTGCAAATGAGTTGATTTAAAATGATGTTTCTTAACACATTTTTTTGCAAACAGGAATTCCATAAGATAATATAATTTATTTCAAATTTAAAATCCCTGCATTTATCATACAGACAAAAACCCGTAGTACCATCAGAGAGCTTATATATTGATAGTTGTTATATGGAGTTTCTGTTAATTTTAAGCTGTTTGGATAAAATTCAAAATCCATAATATACTCTTTGTTACTACAAGCCAATAATATGTCATCAACGTAACGTATGTATAGCAATTCATTCAAGAGATGAGTGTCCTTTTCATATTTGTTTAAGTATATATCAACATGAATAGAGGAACATCCTCCACCCAAAGGAATTCATTGAAGTTATTTGTAGACATATGTACCATCATACAGAACTGTTTTGAAGAGTACGATTTCAACTAAAGACTTGAATTTATATTTTGTAATACATGTCTGCATATTATATTTGTCGTAAATTTCCATCAATATTGCAAACAAATCATTGATATTGATATTATAAATGATTTGCTTGCAATGAAGATTGTTGTCAATGATTTGTTGAATTTTTTCTATAAAACTATATTCTTCAATTTGTAATTTCATTCACATTTCTTTAAAATTATATTGATTTAAAATTTCATGTATATAAATTTTATGGTACATATTCCGTCCAGTAAAAATAAGCATACCATTCTGCTTTGTTTAGTTCCTATGCAAAAAAAAAATTTGAATTCTTTTTAATTTTCTGAAAAAATTACATTGATTTGATTTAATTTTTTTTCATATTGAAACATTTTATACTCAAATGCATGTATTTAATATTTTTATTTCATAGGCAGAATAGAAAACCATCTTTCAGCATATTTAATGATATGCATGTGCCATTTAATTTTGTTTATTTAGGGTAATTCACACTCCAAATATTTTATACATCAAAATTTGTAGCTGTCATTCACTTTTATCGTTTAAACTGAAATCACTGCAATATATCAAGATTCCATTACATTCAGATATTATAAAGATTCCATTGAACATTTGCATTAAAATAAATGTGTAAATGTGTAATTTTGTTGTGATTATAAATTCATATATCTACAAAAGTATGAATAAAATGAAACTTTTTTAAAGCGTGACTATATCATCCTTGAATGAAATTTCTTGAATAAATACCATTTTTATTGTGTTGAAAACTACTCCGTCATGGTTTAAGCATGATAGAGCATATTAATTAGACCAGTAGAAATATGGGTGCTTTGACAAAAGCTTTTAATTTAGTAACAACTTAGATTTGATGTAACTTAGGA
Organism: Amaurobius ferox; assembly: GCA_951213105.1. Taxonomy (NCBI): domain Eukaryota; kingdom Metazoa; phylum Arthropoda; class Arachnida; order Araneae; family Amaurobiidae; genus Amaurobius; species Amaurobius ferox. The sequence goes on from OX578138.1 coordinate 156,487,322, forward strand.
TTAATATTTTTTAAATAACTTGGTAAACTTGGTAAAATTTCTACTTTTGAATTTAAGTTGCAGATTAATGATTTCAAAAATATCTTGCTCTTCTTTTAAATCTATTAGATATATATTTCTACAACATGCATATTTTTTATGCTAGATACAAGCTATGCATTCAAATACTAAACCTTGCCTTTAAATACTATTAATTTTATTTTATTCTGTTTTTCTTCATGCTTCCAAACTTCCAGTATTAGACGCATGAAGAATGCAATATTTGAATTAAAAGTTTTTTGCACCATGTAGATCAGAAAGAAATGTTTTAAATCCTTCTCAAACTGATTCAGATAATGAACTTGGCAGTTAGTTCCCCATCTCTGTCAGTGACTGGGACTGGCAGTAACATCACTTCTCTTTTTTCCAGAAACAAGTTTTACCCTGAACGAGACAACCCTATAAGTTATTCATTCTATGGACCTTGCCAATAAACAGCAATGATACATAATCAAGGTGGTTACAGGATCTCAGATAAAAAAAAAAATTCCCTGATATTTTCAGATAATATCTTAAAAAATTCCCTGATATGTATCACTATCTTCCTTTACTGAATATCAGTTTTGTAAATATCAAAAAGTTAATGAATAAAATTGAAAGTGACAATTAAGAATAAATAATTAAAATTAATTACTTTAATTATTATACTTTTCAATGCTGAAAGTATAGTATTTATGTAAGAGTTATATAAGAAGAGTATTTCTAATCTACTTTTTTTTTTGTCATATGAAATATTTTGACAACTTTCAAAACAATTAAAATGAGAGAGGTTACTGAGCAATGTTGAAATTTTAAACTCTATTCTTTTTATTGAAATGTCCAATAGGTTGTCAAACATGAATAAGGAATTCCATGCATGTGTATTGTTGTGAGTCAGAAGAAAGCTGTGATTACCAAAAAAATTCCAATTTCCCAGATTTTTCAGGGTTTTTTTTAGGAATTTCCTGATATTTCCAGAACATTGATATTCCCTGATATTACCCTGATTTCCCTGAATTCCAGGTTCTGTAGCCACCCTGATAATATAAATTTGGAGAATACGTTAAGTCCATCAGCAATCATTTTATATTACTCCAATCATGCTTAAAGCGCACATATAAAACTAAAAAAAAAAAACTATACACTAAATTAATCAAAAAACAGGACTAGACGTACCTATATGAAAAAATATTTCACTCTTGATTGTATCCTGAATGCACTGGAGTTTCGCCTGCACAAGAGATACAGGAGGATCTGAAGGCAAACAGTCGATTGTGAGTTTTACGATTTTGGCAACTTCATGTACAGGTAAAACATTCAAAAGTTGTATGTATATTTGGCCAAAACTTGACACAAGTGCAATCTGAAAACGTAAAAGAAATAGTAAGATATCTTACGAAATAAAAAAAACTTTCAAAATTTATCAACAGATGGTATTTATTAACAAAGTAAGAATTTCTTCCAGTCACTTTTATTTTCTCAGATAATTGTACAGAGAAAGTATTATTTTACCCAAAATTTTCCAATTTATGATTTTGAAGGACAGGCATGTTTTAAAGATCTCTTAAACTCATTTCGAACCCTTATGGAAAGATGTCCATCTGTGTGTAGGACACAATAACTCAAAAATGAATGCACCTACTGCTATCAACTTTTATGCGCAAATACATTATGTGAAAAACTATAACTAGATAGAAATTCTCAATATTAGAACTCAAATTATTGAAATTTTAAGATATTCATAGCATTATTTTCTATAGAAAACAATGATAGTTTTTAGAACAATGATAGTAATATAGAAGAGGTTTAAAAAATACTAATCAGGCTTATAACTTTCGAACCAATAAAGCTAAATACATACTTCCAATTGGAAAATTTTGAATCGTAAGAAAAGGTTATCTACAATATTTTCAAAACTGTCCATCTGTGTGTAGGACACAATAACTCAAAAATGAATGCACCTACTGCTATCAACTTTTATGCGCAAATACATTATGTGAAAAACTATAACTAGATAGAAATTCTCAATATTAGAACTCAAATTATTGAAATTTTAAGATATTCATAGCATTATTTTCTATAGAAAACAATGATAGTTTTTAGAACAATGATAGTAATATAGAAGAGGTTTAAAAAATACTAATCAGGCTTATAACTTTCGAACCAATAAAGCTAAATACATACTTCCAATTGGAAAATTTTGAATCGTAAGAAAAGGTTATCTACAATATTTTCAAAACTGGGGGAGGTATTTGCATAAAAATACGAAATTTAACTTTTCATATGGCCCTTTAGGACAAAATATCAAATTACTGGAAAAATGTTTATAAACTTTATATGTAATAATTAGTTTATCATCTGTACCTATAAAATAAAAATGTGAGGAATAAAAAGAAATTCTTAACCTACACCCAGAAACATGCTCTTACCAAGCAATTTTTTAAATAATTTAAGGACCCTCCACAAAATAAAGCTTTAAGATATTTTTTTTTGCTGTATTTTATGCAGTTTTTTCAAATCAAACTTTCTTCACTAAGGAGGCCATATAAAAAGTTATTTTGTATTTATTATTCATTTGCTAATACATTACATAACTTTGAATATGTTTAATTATAATTCTTTTGATGGTTTAAAACAATTCTGGAATTGGAAGTATGTGTCTTGCACTAACGGTTCAAAAGTTATAAGCCTGATCAATATTTTTGAAATACCAAGTATATATAGTATATGGGATATGTGACAATTTTAACTGCATTATGAATTTGTAAAACTCAAATTGCTACTAAAACTTACAAAGTTATTAAAACTTTATATAAAGCAGTATAAAACACAAAAATAATAGTGTCAACTGGTTTTGAACTACAACCATCAGTTTAGTGCCATCTTTAGACATCTACAGGAAAATAAGGCGCATTTCTAAACACAGTGGCTGTATACCGACATCTATAAGTTAATACAAACATCTAATTTTGATCATGTTATAATCATGCAATAATTATCGCACTCCATATCGAATTTGACGCTTTTTCATGAGTAATCGCTTGAAGAAAGTAATTTTTTACAAACTTAATTTAAGTAATTTTTCACATTGAAACTAATTAAATTGTTAAGTCTGTATTTACATATAAATAGAGAAATTATTAAAAAGATATACCTGTGTAGGTAAAATGATGAGATCATGGTTTATAGATAACATCCTGTTGAAGGAATTAAACAACGAATAGAGGTCTGCTTTAAAAGCTTCTTCACTTTGATCACCAGTGGCCCTGAGTAACAAGAAATTGTAAAAATATTAAATTTGTAGAAATATTTAAAGATCCTTTACAAAAATCATTAAATCTTTGAAACTTAAAAATTACAAGCAGTATATCCATTCTTTGCACGGAATATATAATAAAGAAACTTAAAATTCACAATTATGTGCAAATTTCTATGGTATTCTAAATGTCATTGTTATTCAAAACATTCTACTAAAATATTTAAACTAATGCTTCTAAAAAGAAATTTAAGAATCTATGTTCTCACTATAAAAAATTATCTTCACAGGCAGATTTGAAGAATAAAATATCCTGGTACTGTTTGTAAACAAATTTACAAAAAATATGAAATTGGATAAATATATGCCAAAATGAAAGTACTAAAAATGTCATGGAAGATATACCCATACTACTTATGTTCTTGTAAATTAGACGATATACCCGTGTATTAGTAGAAGATAACCCATACTACAATATATGAGTTTCAAAAATGTTTGCTAAAATAAAACAGATGACATAATAAATTGAAACTATCAATAATCCCTGTAATCTTTAAACCTGAAGGCTATAAATGATATCCAGTAAATATAATCCAGTCAAAAATGCAATTTTGATAACATTTATTTTACATACATTTCTTCATTATTTAAATCAGAAAAGATTTAATAAAAATTATCTGCCACATAAACACATTGGATTAAAATCCGTAACTAAGTTACATGACATTTTCTTCAAACAAATTTGCGAAAAAAATATAGTCTTCATATTGCTATGTTTATGGAAGATTTTACTGTGCATTTTTAATTAATATCTAGACAACCCCTGGTCCCCGAAAGATGGACTAAAATTTAAATGGGGCTATTTCAAGGCAACCCACAAAATTTCATAAAAGTCAGTGCAACCATTCTCCTATGATGATAAGACAGACAGATACAGGTTTTCAATTTTATTTATATAGATTATAATGATTGTTTTTAAACTCTTGGAACTCAATGCTTAAGAATGGAAATTCAAAAAATTACAAGATTAAAAAATATAAAAATATTACAAATTCGTGTAAATTTACAACACTAAACAATAAAAATTTGAAGTTGTACTTCTATAATTTAAATACATCTACACTATTAAAATATGCATGATCATGTATCTTACTATCTGTCATACTCTACTAACTTTTTGACTCATGACAAACATTAATAAAGCCATGTCCATGGCATCGTGATATATTTTTATTCTACCTTATGTAGAAAGACACGAGATGACATGAAGAATTGAAAAGAGGAGATTTGGCATTAATAAAATGGTTGTATATTGAAAATATGTAAAATTTGCAGTACATAAGAATAAAAAGTTAATTTCTCACAAATGTGTATTTAATAACATAAGTTTATGACATATGCAAGAAAATCCCCTCCCAAATGGATTTCTTTTCAATCCATTCTGAAACTTGTTACTGTGTGGATTTCAAAAATAAAGTTATCAAGTCTAATTTTAGGAGAATTATTGATTTGGTTCAATTGAATAGTACTGTTGAGTCAATCATTAAAATATAAGTGGATAGTGAATTAAAAGAATTTAATTGAGAAAATAATTTGTGAACCCTTGAAATGAAAAATGATTGATGTAAGAGATATAACTTAAAGAGTAAAATGAATCATATGGAAATGTCTGATATTAGTCCAAAAATATTAAAATTATAAATGAAAAAAGATAGAAATAGAATATGAACATAAGAGGTTAGAGCATTAGGAAAAGAAGATTGAAAAGAATTCCGAACAGAATAGATTGGAGAATGAGTGAAAGAAATTGGAGTATAAACTTTGAAGACTAGGGACAGAGGAAAGACAAAAAAAGAGAATTGGAGGCAGAGGGAACACAAAAAATAAATAAATAAATAGAGGTGGGACTTGAACGGTTAACAATTAGAAGCAGAAATTGAAAGAAGAGTTGGATTCTATAGTGAAAAGATAAACATCCAACATAGATCAGGTATAAGTCAGGTACAAGTATAAGGATAAAATATTAGAAACAGTAGACAATAATAAATATATATTAAATACTATTTAAAATTTGACTAAACATTTCATAATATAGTTTAAAATAGAATAAAACATTCATTGAAAAGAAAACACTGGTAAATAAAATGATTCAATGTAATGTCAAAATCAATGGGGAATGACATTTGAAATACCCATAGTACAGCACATACAGGTTAGTACTAGGACAAAAACCTCATTTAATAAGCTAAAATCAACTCCATAGAAGCAGTACAGAGATAAAGCATTTACCAGTTAAACATCTATATACTTACATTCTGATAGCATTTCTGTCCTCAGCTAATTCTCAGATTCTACTTATTCGATTTTTGTAATTTATTTTTTAAACAAAAGGTCTCAGCTTGCATGTTTGCCCAATATTATTGACTAGAAGGTATGCGCATCATATGACAGAATTAAAATTTGCAAAGCATTGCTTCCCATTCACCATTATTTTTATTAATTTGGCAATATTTAAAAAAGTTGGCAAATTTGTGACATTCCGCCAAATTTTTCACAAAGCATTACGGACGGGCAGTGAAATGAGTTATTCATAGTCGTTATGTTATTAATTTTCATAAAGATATTGAATATCTTATGTTATTATTTAACATTAATATATTAAATTTTCATCAATTAGTCATCATTTTCATTGATTTAGCATCAATTTTATTAATTTGGTGATATTTTCGTCAATTTAGCAGCATTTAAAAAGACTCGGCAAGTTAGAGATATGCAGCCAAAATTTGTTGCCGGAATTTTGCTAAGCATTACAAATAAAGAAATGGGTATTCTTATAGTAGATTCTTATACATTTTCCAAGATATTGAATTTTCATCAATTAGTTGTCATTTTACCAATTTGGCTACATTTTTATCAATTTGGTGAAATTTTCATCAATTTGGCAGCATTTAAAAAATCAAGCCAAGTTGGCGATATTTCACCAATTTTGATACCAAAATTTCACCAAGTGTTACACAGAGATAGATAGATAAACAGACAGATAAATCAAGGTGTTTATATTATTAATTAAATCCAAAACGCATTCAAATTTGAATTATGGCCATTTATTGAATTTATAGCTATCTTCAGAGTGTCTTTGAAATCTAATCAGCACATTTTCATGATTTTATTTTTAAACAAAAGGTTTTGACCTGTATATTTTTTTAATATTTTTAACTAAAAGGAGAAAGCATTCAAATTGTTGGTATAGCCATTTATGGAATTCATCTGTCCCCATTGTGTTCTTGAAATTTACTCGGACGATTTTTATAATCTTTCATTTGCAGACTATTCTAAATTGTTTTTGAACTTCAGATCATTTTTAAATTTGATTTATGATATTTTATTGAATCCATCTGTCCTCAGTCTATTTTCGGAATCTACAGGACCAGCTTACATAATTTTATTTCTATGAACAAAAGAAATCTTTCATAAAGTAGATCTATATTTAACATAGCCTATGTTTAACCATGCTATGCTAAGTACTAGGTCATTGAAAAATTGAAATAATATGCACAGAAAAAAAGAATGCTGAATGTCGTACATAAAAATGTCATTTGATGAATGACTTACTCGGTACCAGTCGCAAAAATTTTTCATTGAATTCATCTAGTTAAACAATAAAAAAAATTGAACATGTAAAATTAAAAAGTAAAAGAACTACAAAATAAACATAAATAAAGTAACAGAAAATATTTACCGTGCAAACAATATCCTAGATTGAATGATAAATTTGAAAATATATTCTAAAGATCGAAAACATTTCTGGATTGCATCCTGTTTATCTGCATCTCTTACCAAATCAGCACAATGTTTAACACAGCTGATAAGGCCTCTGTTAAAAAATAAAATATTAATAGTTAAAAGTCAAGTAACAAATATAATGTCACAGAAAATAAAAATTCACAATTAAAATACAAATCTTAAATAATAAAAGGCAATATCTGTCTGTGTGTCTGTCTTATGCACTATAGGCTCAGCGACCGTGCATCACAGAGCTACAAAATTTGGCAATCGGAGACCAAAGGTGAGGGTGGAAGGTGAAACGTGAAAACCAATTTTTTAAATTTGAATTATTTTTTTTGTTATTTAATGTTTTATGTGATTTCGACCATTTTTTTTCCCTTTTTTTTTCACCATCCAAACATCGTAGAAAAAACAAATCACATGACCGGAAAGAGCAGACAATTGTGAGTAAAAATATATCAATTTCAAATCTCAGGGCAAATTCTAATATTTTTTAAAGATTTTAAAACAAAAGTCACTTTGGGCTTAAAAAAACGAACTTTCGTTTTTAAATCCTCACGTCGGGAGGAAAAGTACTGACAATTTCTAGTAATTCTCGCTTCAACAAAGTACTAATAATTTACATTTTAAGAAAGCTCAAACATCAGGCATTCTTACAAGCCCAATCTGGTCAAGAAATAAGAAAAAATAGCCACAGGATCCGGATTTTAAGGAAGTCATGATTTTCAATTTCTCCACGAGATGGAAAAAGAAGTTCGATTTTTCACCCACATGCATGAGCAGACGCACGGTGTTGCTATGGTGATGGTTTTTGGCCTAGGGATAATTAAAAACCAAATTAGTGTTTGGTGGTATCTGGCTGATATATTTGGGCCATGCTTTTGATACCCATGCGAATATCCTGATGAGGATATTCGTATGGGTATTAAATAATATTTGCAAATAACATCAGTGATTGCTTTTTACACGGTTTTTGGTCTAGGAACAATTAAAAACCGAATAAGTGTTTGCTTTTAGTACGGTTTTTGGCCTAGAGACAATTAAAAACCGAATTAGTGCTTGCTTTTTATAAGGTTTTTGGCTCAATATGCTGGATTGAATTGTGGTGATGTATTATTTACATCGGGTGGTGGTTGGAACCACAATGAAAAAACTTAAAACACTGAAGAAATAAAGAAATAAATAAAAAGAAAGTTATGGAGATTGTCACGGTGCATTTATGCATCGGTGGACAACCTTTAAAAAAAAAACTTTTTTTTGCTGAGCAGCATCGTTCAAGGAGCATCGTTATTTCTTAAATACTAAATTCACATTCAACATCATCAATCTCAAAAATACTTTCATGTCATTTGAGATGAGATACTAAAAATGCAGACAACCTGATACAATTTCATTTATGTAAAACAAAAAATAGAGGAGTATACCTCTATAAGAAATACAGGAGCAGCTGATCCCGGCTGTGAGTACACATTAAAGGGGATCCCTTTCCTTGGGTTACAGGTACAGAAATCCTCAGAATCTCACAGCTCACAAACATTAGAATAAATTCACTTTACAAATCAATTTTCAAGAATCCCCCACATAGAACATTATTTTTCATCTTAAAATTTCATTATTAGTTTTAACGTCATTAAACTAAACCAAACTTTGTTAACTCCACGGGGTTGAGGACAAGTTAGCCCAGTGGTTAGAGTGAGGGAATTGCACTTAGTAGGTCCGGGTTCGATTCCCGCCACTGCCAAAACTGCCGCCGTGTTCACGCGGAGTACGATCACATTAAACATGTGGGTCCGTAAGTCCTTCAGAGAGGTTGGTGGTAGGGGAAGGAGGGTACGGTCCCTGTGGATGCCTCCCCCACTGGGTTCCGGTCTAAATTAGGTGGCACTTCTTGGCCGTCCAAATAGTTATCTTACACCTTTATGGTAGGTCGGATGGTCTGGGTCTCAACAACTACTCCACAGTGGTTATGGCACCAGCGAGTTTGCCACAGTCAGAATTTTCAAGGGTAGCGAACAGACTGGTCGCCGAAGGCGGCTAGTACTAGAATAAAAGCAAATTACAAAAAAAGAAAGACAAGAAACCCAGAACCACAAAATTGTAAAAAAATATGTCATAAAAAATAAAAATCTACAATTAAAATGCAAATAGAGTAAAAGCAAATTATTCTATCCAGAAAGCACAAATTTGTACTTGTTTATGCAATACAACATGCAATTAAAATAAATCTTAATATTATTATTTTTTCAGAAAAAAAAATTGTGTAACATATGTAGCCCAGCAGCTTTTCTACACTAGTCATAGTTGAAATTAGAAAAAAAGGTTTTTTTCAGCTTAGCCTATTGTCTATGCTCATTAAATATTATGATCAATATATATATATATATAAACAACCACGGCCCACAGCTGAAAGTGAGGAAGTTTAAATTCAATCAAAATGCATTCAAGACAGTTGTTAAAAACTAAATATAAACTTTTCGGATAACTACAGCATAAAATATAAATTAAGGTGTCAAATTTGGGGTTTTGTCACCCAAATTTGTATTGTATACTGTAGTTATATGAAAATTTCATATTAATTATAATTAATACTTTGCTAAAACAATTTTGTATAAAGATTCATTTTGACATATTTTATGATTTAATTATCTAATGCCCGAAGCTCTTACTTTAAATCCTAAGCTGAATGAAATTTGGAATGCAAAAGTTTCTTGACCACTGCGCTATTAGAACACATAAACATTACTACAAAGACAACAGTTTATTTCTTTCACAGATATGTAACTTACTTGTAAACTAATGCAGCAGCAAAATGCCCAGTAATGTATGCATCCATCACAGGTTTAAAATGCTCAAATTTATTGTCTTCGAGCAAGCTTAAAATATGAACCTAATAAATAAACAATTCTTTTATAATAAAATAAACTTAAATAACTAAATATTTTAAAACTCACTTGAAAAATAAGCACATATTAAAGGAACTACAGTCAGACCTTTTTATCACGACACCCGGTTTTCACGTCCCTCCGCTTAACAAGGCAATTTTTCAAAGTCCCGATTTTCTGTATATGATTTTAATGTAAATAAACTCTGGATTTTACATCATTGAGTAATTTTCAACTCATATCCCGGCGGTTTAGGAAAATTGTCTATTTTCCATAAACCATCTTACAGAACAGTAATTACGAGGGTAAGAAATTTCATAGGCAAACTTTTCACAAGTATCTAAAATACCCATTGAGATAAAGGAGAAACTTTATCTCAATCCTTTATCTGAATAAAAAGGCCCATACACTATGAATGACCTACTTAAGTCAGTAAAAGGAAAAAAAAATTCCCCTCTTCCAATGCGTTCTCTATTCTGTGTTCTTATTATCCTGACATCTGCATCCCCCCTGGGATTACTCACCCATTGTGTTTCACATTGAGAGTGCAACATTCATTTAGGGAATCTGAGAGGGAAAAAAAACAGGTATCTTCAATGGAATGTAAAACATTTCCTTTCCACACTTTATTTGTAGAGCTTGTTCACAGTAAAATGGTGAGTAAACTCTGTTCATGGACACTGGATGAAAAGATAAAAATGATAAAAGATTGCGAAAAGTGTGGATTATCAAAGACTGCATTTGCTAAAACAAAAGGAATACCTAGAATGACATTTATGATTATACTTTCTTTAAAACAAAGGCTTAATTCTTTATGTGTTCAAGATGGAGGTAAATGGAAGAAAATGTGAAAATCAAACTATGAAGACATTGAAGAAGCAGTTTCTTAAATGGTTGACCTATGCAAGGTCCCAAAATGTGCCTATTTCGGGTCTGCTTTTAAAAGAAAAAGCATTAGAAATATTGAAAGAAATGGGTGTTCCGAAGTTCTCAGCAAGTAATGGCTGGATGGAAAGATTCAAGGAACGCAATAAACTTTCTTTCAAGATAATATGAGGCGAAGCAGAAACGGTAAACCACAGTCAAGTCAGTGATTGGAAAGTGTCTTCGTTGAAAGATGTATTGAAACATTACACTTCAGATGATGTGTTTAATTTGGATGAAACGGGTCTCTTTTTCTTACCAGAAAAAACTTTGTGTTTTCAGTCTGATACTTGTTCAGGAAGTAAAAAGAGTATGGAAAGGGTGGCTGTTTTATTGGAAGCAAACATGTCAGGTTCTGAAAAGCTTAAGCCATTAGTCATCGAGAAAAGCAAAAAACCGTGTTGCGTTCGAAATGTGAAGTCTTTGCCAGTATACTACGAAAGTAATTGAAAATTGTAGATGTCATCCGAAATATGGGAAAGGACTATAAAATCTCTGGACAAAAAATTTCACTTTATGAATCGAAAAGTAGCTTTTACAGTAGACAATTGTACTGCACACACTGAAATGCGAGACCTAAACTCGATTGAACTGGTTTATATGCCACCGAATGCTACTGCAATTTTGCAACCATTAGATCAAGAGATCATTTTGAACTTTAAGAGGAATTATTGTAAACTAGTGGTTAAAGACTGGATAAAGGCCATTAATGAAAGTCGTGACTTCAAACAGTCTCTTCTAGATGCTGTAATCTATGTTTATAAAAGTTGGGCTGATGTATCTTCTAAGACAATTCAAAACTGTTTCAAACATGCTGGTTTCACAGAAAATAATTCACGTTCATCAGATCCCGGTTCTACAGAAGGTAATGATGAAGAGCACATCCCTCTTTCAATATTGTTTAAAGAGTTGTTGGATCACAAAATAGATGTAATGGGGGGATGTCCAGAGATATATCAAATTTGATAAGGATGTCACCACATCACCAGATGCAACGATTCCTGAAATTGTAAAAGAGATCAAAGAAAAACAGAAATTTCTTCAGACTCGGAAAGTGAAAGTGATATGGAACTGGAACAAAACAAGCCTCCAACTAAAACAGAAGCATTGCACTGCCTTGAAATGATCAGAAATTATCTAACTATTTCTGAAACAATGAATACTGATTTTAATTCATTGTATAATATTGAGCACATCTAGGAATAAGCAAACCTTAATTCATCAATATTTCATGTCACAATAAAAAAGTAAGTCAAAAATCTGGTTTTTATTCTTTTCAATTTTATTTTTTTGTTTATTTTGGTAAATAAATTGTTTTATTGCTTAAAAACACAAGAATAGTTAAAAATTTAAAATTGTCATAAATTCATAAATACAGCTTTTTATAAATAAAATGTTCTGCAACTCCGGTTACAGCGACGCTCTGCTTATGATGACACTTTTTTGTGGTCCCAAGAGTGTCAGGATAATGAGGTCCGGCTGTATTTCCAATTTTATAAAAAAAATTATTTAAGAAGTCATTAAATTATTAGATGCACAAAACAAGTGCATAAAATTAATATATACTAACTGTGCCTTTACAGAGCATCTGCATTCTAGGCATTTGCAAAATTTTTAATGATAGGACTCTGAAAAAATGAAAATTCAATTGGCTTTAAGTTTTGTATTTCTTCTTCGGCTGAAACTATTTTCAATATTATATTTGGGCCCCTCAAAGTATATCTGCTTCATTTACCAATGCTTTTCTTTCAATAGCTTCATCAAAAGTTTCATTGGCACTCCATGCCCTTCTACATGCATTATAGACAAATATAACTTCTTGTCTTAAAGCCATCGAAATTAATTAGAATCAGTAAATCATTTTAGCTTTAATAAATAAATAAATAAAAAGAGTTATTTGAAAATGTTTGTTTAACTTATTCCCATTTGGCAAGAGTGTTTAGAAAGCTTCGTATAAAACAGCATATTATCATTTTCTCTCCAACTCCATGCATCAAACAAAAACTATGGAGGTAAGAGTTTTTCTTCACCTTTATGTTTTAAACAATGTAATTAAGGCTAAACTTGTTGCCATTTGGCAAACAATAATTAGGTCCTTTTTTCATGCAGCATACCTAGATGCAAAAATATTCATAAGGCATTGATTTTAAAAGAAAGATATACCAAAATTTACAGTTAATTGTATGTATGAAATTTATATTACACACTTTTAACCTGACATAACTAAGATTCTTCAGTAGGCAGATAATTTTATTTTTCTTTTAGAAAATAAAATGAAATGTTTGTGAGTATAACGAAATAAAATTAAAAATAATTTAGTAACATTATAATGACATTTAACATTAATATAACAACATATAATAACATGTTTAACTATAACGATTAAAATATATAGTGTTTAAACACGCAATACAGGATACTTGACCAGATAACGTAACAATCAATAAAAAATAAATCAGTTAAATCAAATTGTATCAGAATATGTTCTGCTATAGTTTAAGGTGACCACTACTTAGATCTCATTTACACTTTATAATCTTCAATATACTCTCACACATTAATTTCATTTGTACTATTGTTTACCACTATGGCATGCCCACTCCTTTTAAATGACACAAAAATAGCAATTCAAATGTACAAAATTTAGATAAGCACAACTTAAAAAAAAAAAAATGCTCTCAAATAATTAGATCAACTTAATTTATTCACAACTACTAAACAATTTAGTTTCCTTAATATATTCTTCCTATAACAAAATTGTAAATATAAACACACATACTTTAAACATAAAAACAACCAAAAAATTAGCCATAATTAGACGTCTTTTATTAAAATCTCCTTTTACAATGTATTAAAATTAAACAGCCATAGCACTTTCAGGCATAACACGACTATGTGTTAAACCTTTATATGATTTTCTGAATATTTCGTAGTTGCTTTATTTTGATTTTGATGACATTTCTATCAGTTACCATTTAATTTATGAACTTTTTTCCTTTTAATGTATTTTCGTATTTTATAATTAAATAATATTTTAAATGCCTCGTATTTAAAAATGTAAAATGATTAATATGTAAATTTTGTTTGGCGGTTATGGCCTGTATTTATTAAGCACATGTTCACCACTTATTTCAATATGCCACTAATGAAAGGCATGGTTATGCCTGATAGCATTATGGCTGTTTAATTTTGCTAGAAGATTGTAACCGAAAGATTGCTAGCCACCATTTCCCTGACCGATGCTCAAAAACATAACTTTATTTTTGATTCACTTACCTCGTTCTTGGGCGTGACTCACAGAGTTCTTTATGCGGAAGGCTTCATGCAGATAAATAAAATTTGGCATCACGTCTGATTTCAACCAGCAAAAACAACAAGATCACAACTATAATAGAAGGCCTTTATTTCACTTCTTTAAGACGTACAAAACTTATACTACCCTCGAAAAGGTCAGAGCGCTTTCGAGGGTAAATATGCTCTTCATCAGTGGGTACATGGAAATAGGAATGATCGTTCATATATAGACCAGAAAAGGTGAAAAATTTGCATAAATACAATTATCAATAAACTTATGTTTATCTAAGGAGAATCCAAAAATACAAAACATTTTGCAAAAAATCGAGCATAAATCACGAAAAGAACAGTAAAAATTTACAATTTTATTACAGAATTTTCAAATTCAAAAAATGTTTAAAAAATGGGGGCAATCAGGTCCAATCCCCAAGAGGATAACATCAAAGATAACTATGAAGAGACATGAATTGCATGGAGTCTATAATGAGTCGCCAAGCATAACTTAAAATCTGAACGGGAACTGAATACAAAATCTGATCTGAATACAAAATTACAAATAATATTCTCCTTTTTGAGTCCCTCTTTATTTATGTTTACTGCGAGTCGATTTGTAATTTTGACCCCGTTCAGATTTTAAGTTATGCTTGGCGACTCATTCTCGACTCCATGCAATTCAAGTCTCTTCATAGTTATTTTTGACGTCATCCTCTCGGGGTTTGGACCTGATTGCCCCCATTTTTTAAAAATTTTTTGAATTTGAAAATTCTGTAATAAAATTGTAAATCTTCACTGTTCTTTTCGTGATTTATGTTTGATTTTTTGCAAAATGTTTTGTATTTTTGGATTCTCCTTAGATAAACATAAGTTTATCGATAATTGTATTTATGCAAATTTGTCACCTTTTCTATATATGAACGATCATTCCTATTTCCATGTAGCCACTGATGAAGAGCGTATTTACGCTCGAAAGCGCTCTGGCCTTTTAAAGTTTTGTACGTCTTAAAGAAGTGAAATAAAGACCTTCTATTACAGTTGTGATCTTGTTGTTTTTGCTGGTCTTCATGCAGGTTAAATATCCAATGCATACACAAATTCATTTGTGTATTTTGGAATGGACCCCAGTAATCGTTCCGGTAGGTGCCGATCCCCATGTACTTAGGAAGTCCACGTTGGAAACATCTTCAGTTAGATCGACTGACAGGTCATCAGTAATAGTGCTGGCGATGGTAGCAGTAGTAGTTATAGTTACTGTATAGAATGTAACATCATTGATTAAGTACATAGTTGGTAGTGTGCATTCTAAAATGTGTTGGGTAAAAAATTGATTCATAGTGTTGAATAACCGTTCATGGGAACTCAAACATGGCTGTGATCGTGGAAGAGGTGAAGATTCAAGATGAAAAGTGCAATAGGAGCTTGATCACTGCAGGTGGACGAGTCGGAGGAAATCAAAGTTCAGAGATGGATGAAGGGGCTGAAGCGATGCAGGTGGGACTGCGTGGAATAACGGAGTTCGTCCAAAGCAGGCATACACGGGAAGATCCAGATCAGTCAGCAGGATCAGACTCGACATATCAGCTGGGGTAGTGGAGCTGGATTCCAATTCGCAGACTGAATCATATGTTGAGATGACGATATGTGAAGTTTCAAATGATGAGTCCAATGAACTTTTAAACTTTTCTTTTATTTGAAAGCACTGGATCTTAAATTATTCATACAGTACATTTATTGGACAACTTCATATTTTACTTGGCGCTCTGAGGATGAGCATATACATTCTTATGAAAATGAAACACATCGAGAATATGTTCAAAACTGGAATTACAGACAATCTCGCACAAAATATAACTCTCGCGAAATCCTTCATTCACGTCGAAGGCATAACATTACATATTTACTTTCATGTAAATTTTACCTTACACAGTCATTAATTTAGAACAAAAGTATTTCATTCTTGCCCCGACGGCAAAAGCATCCAAGCTACTCAAGATTCCATCACCAACTGAGGCTAATCACATTTTTCATAAGTGGGCATCGTTAGTGTAAGTACGCTCATGTGTGATGTAAAAAAAAATAGCACCAGTACATTTCAATATGAAACGTATATCTGGGTTAACGCTCGAAGCGCAAGGAGCGTATCATAATGCCAATGGTTATTTACACAGACAGAGACTCCTGAGGTCGAAGGGAAACATTTGGTGAGTTATTAATTTGGAATAAAAATAAGAATAGAATTCAGAATCAAAAACAAAATTAAATTTTGCAGAATGTAATAGAACAAAATAGAATTTTGAAATTTAGAAGAATTTAATTAATAAATGGGAGGAGTTCATAGTAAAGTCTCTAATAGTAAAGTCTCTGAAAGATTACTTCATGACAGTATAAAAAAAAAGATGGCCTTAGTTAAGAAGATATGTCTGGTAAAAGAAACTATACACTGTTGTGTTAGTTTGTGTTCTGTGAATGAAATTTAAACCGGTGATTTAATCTTCTTTTAAACATTTTTAACTCAAGTGTTTGAACTGTGCATGAAAACTATTGAATCTAGTCGAGTTACATGTCAAGCCTGTATTTTCCTGAAATGTGACCTTATAGAGGTGGAAATCGAACAGCATATGGCGATAAGTTCGTGAACATTATTGTTTCCAAAGTGGGTTTCTAAATGATCTTTCTCAACTCAAATCCTGTAAATATGTTTATGCTGCATTCTGTTAAAGCAGCCGTCAAGTATTTAATGGCAAGATTCCAATGTCGTCAATAAACATGGACTTTGTTTATCAAACGACTTCTCATTTTATTCTGACTAATACTTCTGCTTATTATTACAAATTAAGTTTAATCACATCGCTTAACTGTAATACAAGGACTTGTCAATTAGTTCCAACAGGGATCAGCAGGTTATAAGTCCCCGGCAAATTTTAGTATGTCGTAAAAAGAGATTTTAATAAAAGACTTTTAATTATGACCAATTTTTTGGTTGTCTTTATTTTTAAAGTATTGATTATTTTGATGTGTTTTCATACAATTTTATTATAAACACACATATTGAACAATTAATGTATAAAAACATTTCAGAATTTTCATAAGAAAAATATGCTAGATTTAAAAATGTTAAAAATATGCTAGATTTAAAAATGTTTAACTAAATAGCTTTTTGGTCCACAAGTAAAAGTAACAAGTTTTTTTTTTACAATACAATAAACAACAGTGAAATTGTTGTTCTAAGTTATATCAATCATACAAAATAAAGATTACCAAACATTTATAATGAAAACTATTGCAGATTATGAAAGATACTTTTTTTATACATATCAGTAAAAAAGTATAACAAACGTACTAAAACTTTGAATACAAGCCCAGAGTGAGATGTGGAATTCCCATCACCAGTGGAAAACATCGAGAAAAGTGCATCCAAAATGTCTTGCAAAAACTAAAAATGAAATTCCAGTTAAAAATATCTATTTAGAACTAATATTGCAATTTTAAACTTTAAAAGTTCATTTGAGCCACAAATAAGAACTGTTAAAGTTGTATTTACAAAGGTCATATTTTTGTGAGATATAATTGCTAAAATTTGAATTTTTTTAAAATTCATAACTACAGTAATTGAAAGTTTTGAGGTGCATGAAAAAAATTATTAAATAGAGCAGTATTTATTATTTTATTATCAATGGATTTTACATACTTCACATTAAAAAACAAAAAAGTGTTAAAATACCACTTAATAAAAATCAACTTTTTGGAACAAGAAGTTTATAATCTTACATAACTTCAGCTACATACATTAAGATGGCTGTGATTAATTTTTATTTTACAAAATCATATTGTCTTTTTGAATAACTAGGTGAAACACAAAAACTATAAAACACTTTCAATAGTTATTTAACATAACGGCCGTCCAAACAGTTACCTTACACCTTTCTGGTAGGTCGGACGGTCTGGGTCTCAACAACATAATAAAAGATGTCTATGTGCTGTCTATAACAGCAAAGCTAAGCTTTGAACAATGGCAAAATTTGGTACAGAGGTACTTCAGATCCGTGGACAATACAGCTCAGCAAGATTTTTATAAATTTAAATTAGTTTAAAAATGACGAACATTTAAAGCTGAAAATGTGTCAAAATTTCGAATCCATTTTATTCCATTCAGACAAAGATAAAATGGTGCAGGCGGTCTGCGAATGATAACGCGAAGACAACGGGTGGTATTTCATTTGCTAGTTCCTAATTTCGTGAATATCAAAGATAAATTTTCATGTTTTGGAATATATAATTATTTCAATATTATAAGTGTGTTTTGAATATTTGACTCTAATCAGATAAAAACAGGCTGAGATGGTAATTACTTTTTTGAATTTTACTTTTGTGGTAAAGGAACTTTTTTTGTAGCTTACAAATAAAGTGTTTTCATTTATTTGTGTTACGCTCTTTTTTAAAGTGTATCAAAGGACCTAATTAAAGAGCATATTATGCCCACATTGTATAATTGACATGGTTGTGCATAGAAAAAAAGTAGTGTAGGAATGATTTTGGTTCAAATCAGGTGATCTAAAAATTAAGTGGTGTTATCTGTATCCGCATTATTTAAGTAGCAGGCACTTATTTAGGACCCAAGCAACATCGGGTTATTCACTCTAGTTGAAAATAAAGATTCTATAAAATATTTCTAATAAAACACTATATAACTTTTTTTTTAGTTCAATAAATAGTTTAGTTTTCTTATTTTGTAAATAATTTCTTTTAAATACATGAAAACTTTCTAAAAAATTACAAATTTTTGAACCAAAATTTTGAGAAAGGATTTTTTTTTTTTTTTTTTTTTTTTTTTAATTAGAAATTTTATGAAGGTGGAGTTTATAATTTCAAATTTCATAACAAGTTCATTTTTGGAATGTGGAATTTTGCGAAAGATATAAAAACAATTGTCCTACATTCCTTTCAAACATACCCTTGGCAAAATGCAATTAGATTAATTGAAAAATTGGAAATTAAAATACATATGATAAAAATATGAAATAGTCCAAAATCATGCTTACCTTCACTGTTTCTTCTCCATTCAATTTCATTACCTTGTGAAGAGTGTCTTGGATTCTTTCTGGGTGGGCCTTCCATTTCAAAAGTGACAGGAGATCACCTAAACGTAATGAAAATGAAAAGTTGAGCTTTGGAAATTTGCATAAGCAGTTTCACAAATTAAGAAAATGCAGGAGAGATTGAAAAGTCGCATACATAAAATTTTAAAATCAAGCAATGTATTGAGAAATTAATATAGTAGAATTCTTTGAACTTAAGGTAGCACTAATATGCTCTCAAAAATATGTTAGAAACATCATCTGTTGATTTTAATACATTACACAATAATGTTGTATCTTGATTACAGAACCATATGTTAAGAGCTTCTTGGTTTGACCAAGATACAACAAAAATTACAAACTGATTTTTTATCAATCAAGGAACATAGGCTTTTTTTTTTTTCATTCAGAGTGAAATAATTTTTATTTTAAAGCAATATTTCTCTAACCATTCGTTTGAAAGTGTCATTGACGAGTTTCAAAAGATATACCCATGCACTAAAACTCCTAGCATTCAACAATTACAGTTTATCCGGAGTTAAAATGGAAGATTTGTCAGTTTTCACTTTGGCAACAAATTCAGTTTCTCGAAAATGCTTTACTAACCTCGTAATTACTTTATTGTTAAGGGTTAGAGCATAGGTATTCCTTCTGAAACTGTTCAACACTCTATAGCTAGAGAAATGTAGTTCTAAAGTAAAACTGTTTCTACTCTAGAGAAAATGTCATGTTCTTTGATTGATAAAAATGAGGTTTGTAATTATTGTCCGACATATTAAAGACAGCACACAATATCTATATATTTTTAGAGTATATTAGTGCAACCCAAGTAAAACAAATTCTGTTATTTCAATTTTTCAGTACATTATTCAATTTTAAAATTGGATGTGCATGACTTTTCGATCACCCTGTAGTACATTTTCAGCTGGCTGATTATACACTAGCATTTAATTTATGGGTTTTCTAACTACGTGAATTTAAAAGATTTTGTCCTAATTTTACTTTTAATTTGGTGTTATATTACCAATATGAGAATTGTGCTAAAATTTGACTTAAATTATATGAACAACAGTTTTTTTTTTTTTTTTTTTTTTTTTGCAACTTCGAATATTTTAACTGTGTTGTTCTGACAATGATTGGCAATTATTTAGGGTATATCAAAGGAACTTTAAAAGTTTGGAATAAGGAGATAGAAAAAAAATCAAGACCTTTGCAAAACTCAAGTACTTTCAAAGGCCCTTGAAAATAAAATGTTTTAAGAACTGTGAAAACTTGTTTCAAATTATTACTCAGTCACATAAACCTATCTACAGGAGGAAAATTCAATATTCAACACAATTTAATCAAGCAAGTAACAATTTATTATTGAT
Organism: Amaurobius ferox; assembly: GCA_951213105.1. Taxonomy (NCBI): domain Eukaryota; kingdom Metazoa; phylum Arthropoda; class Arachnida; order Araneae; family Amaurobiidae; genus Amaurobius; species Amaurobius ferox. The sequence goes on from OX578138.1 coordinate 156,507,924, forward strand.
AATGCATACCATTTTGTGTAAGCTTTGTGGAACAGAGTAAAGTTCGTATGAGAACTGTTTCCCGCGAACTCCGAGAAAAGAATTGGCTGGATGCAGCATTAGGGAAAGGAGGAGGGGAGGGTGGTATAGGAGCACTTCCAGTACTATTAGGAGTGGTACTTCCACCTTCTTTAGGACCACATGGAAGACTGAGGTAAATGCGTGGATCCTGTAGCTTTGGCCTATCTTCACACTAGAAACAAAAATACTCATACATTTAATATCAGCAAATAATTTTTTTAACACAATAAGAGTAACTTCTTAAATTAAGTGGAAGAACGCATTTGGCTTGCTATTATTATTTTTCTTTTTTTTTTTTAGATTAAAAAATATTAATAAGTGTCTACCCTTTTTCACAGGGGCAGTCTACTTTTTCAATCACAAAGTCCATGTTCCACTTAGACCACATAGATACCAGCATTTTAAATAATAAATCATGATTTCTCATTTCAAATAAAAGAAATGTAACTAAATATTGTTTCCTTTTAGAGAAATTTGCATTATATTACAAAGATTTAATTAAGAAACTTTACACAATAAAGGTTTGATGATTATTCAAATTTCTCATTTCATAGTTATACAAATCAGTTACAATTATAATTGAACTAAATCTATTATAGTTATAATTATATTGAATTAAATAAGTTATAATTATAACTGATTATAATTTATATTGAATTAAATCAGTTATAATTGTAATTATATCAGTTTATGATTATTCAAATTTTTCATTTTATAATTATACAAATCAGTTATATAAAAGATGCATTAATATTTAATTTTTCATATAAAAATCATATCAGTAATTATTACTCTTGATACTTTTGGTTCATGTTCTTTGAAAGAATTGCACAGTTTATATGTCTGGACTAGAACAATATAACGAGCAACTAACAAAACAAACAAAATATTTTAGAAACTAAAAGTATTGAAAAAAACTTACTTTATATATATAAAGTTCGTGGGAACCATTTTTTAGAATGGTTCCTTTGTCATCCATTAATTGAATGAAGGAGAAACCTAGAAGCTTCTTCTCTTTATCTCGAGCTAGAATAAATATATATAAAATTATAACAGCACATTATTTAAGTACGATATAAGCAATTCTCAGGGAATTTACGAACGAGTTCCATTTCTACAGGTCATTTGATATATATATATATATATATATATATATATATATATATATATATATATATATACTATCCAATACAGAAAATGCAACACCATGAAAGAGCGAATAGAGTGTGATGATATGGGACACACAGACAGAGATGGCATATATAAATAAGTGATGTTAATTCCAGAAGGATAATGCAATACAGTAATGGCATAGACAAGGTGATCAGTAGGTATTAGGACCACCACTTGCGGCAATACAAGCTGCAACCCTTCAAGGAACAGATGCAATGAGCATGCAGATAGTTTCCTGAGGGATGAATGACTATATGCCTTCAACCATCCTCCACAGGCTGTCCTCTGAGGTGGAGGCAGGGCAATCAAATGATAGCCAATCACGTCCCATATGCTCGATGGGTGAAAGATCTGGAGACAGCGAAAGGCAAGAAAGTACATGGATATCTTACAAGGCTTGTCTTCTGATGATTGTCGTGTGCAGTCATGCATTATCTTGCTTGAAAACAGCATTTTGCAACTGCTGAAGGTAAGGCAATGAAACAAGCTGCAGCACCTCATCCACATATTGTCATACCATCACTGCACTTCTAATATGAACCAGAGGTGACCGGTGATTTTAGATTTTGAAAATTCATCACTTTTAAATTAATTCAAAATTTAAAAAAATTATACCAAGGTATGTTGTACCAGGAGCTCAGCTAACAATGAATTTCATTGCTGGCTGAAGCTTGGATTCCCCCATCACACACACACAGACAAAAAGACAAACAACTTTTATTATGTAAGAATAAACAGTCAATCAGAAATTGTTGTAGTTAATCCTTTCTTCGATTTACAAATTAATTATAACTTTTTCTTCTTTCATATTTAATTTTTGTTTATGAACTGTTAAACTATGTGCATAATAAAAAATTTTATTTATTTATAATTATTGTTAAATAACAGAATTCTTGTACTAATCTATATGTCTGTATACAATTATGTTTCATAAAAAATTTATACACTATATTAATAACACCATTTTAATTTTTTAATTTTTAAAAATTAATATAAACTGTATGAGTTTCAAGTAAAAGAAATTTATCCAGATAACAAGTCATGTTATCTGGACAAATTTTACATTACTCCTGTGTATAGAAAAGCACATTATGCTGCAGTTTTTAGGAAATTAACTTAAAAAATGATAAAATTTATGAATCACATTTTAAGGTTTCTGATCAAGTACCTCGAAATTACATTTCTTAATCACCCAATTTCAGTACATTTTAACATCTTCATTGCCAAATAAAAATCAGCCCTAGTTTTGATTTTTTAAACTAAATACATGTTTACAGACACATTTTTAAACCAATACTGTTTCATAAATCTTTTCTGCATGTGTTGGTGGATATTGTTGCTAAGTTTGGTTGACATTCAACCAATAAATATCACTGTAGAAGGCTTTGAATAGGGACTTTAACTATGATCACTTTGTAGTTCTGTATGAAAATTGACTTTTTATTTGGTGCCTGATTTTGGAGCCCTTCCTACAGAATTACATCTCAGCTTTAACAGTTTAAAGGAAAATTGAATAATTATTACAGTATCATGCTATTCTTACTCGAACAATGTCTGTATTCTATTCGCACATGAGCACCATCAAATCTCTCAATAGGTACAGCCAACTGAAAAGAATTCACACAATGTCATAAACATCACATTAAATTAGGGAACGACAATCATATAGAAATTTATAATAAGCTACACTATATTAAAAATATAATAATAAAAACATTACAAAAAAAAAGTTGAAATATGTAACAGTAAAAACATTATGCCAATCATTCTATTTAACAAAGACATGAATGACTATGGCAAGATCTTAAAAATTTTTGAACAAACTTAAAGCATTTAAGCAAGTGGATACACTTTAGATATATGAAGTAATTCAAGAGAATTCTTTACATAGCCAGACAAATTTTATAAGGCAAGTCAAAGTCAGATTCCCAATTTGAGAAATTCTTCTGATATATAAAATATTACAAATTTTATAACTATGTTTTTGCAATACTGAAATCTGTACATCAATTGGGGGAATGAAACGATGTACACAACTTAAGATTATTAATTAAAACTAAACAGTTATTTACACACATATTTAAATCTAATCTTGATGTATTACTGTGCATCACACAACACATTCAGCAGTCTCAAAATTAGAGAGGGGGGGTTACATTTGCATTGATAGATAGTCGATCTAAACAAGGATAATTCACACTGTGTATAATAGACAGTTTTTCCTTACCCAAATTAATTGATCTTTAACAGAAGTGGTTTCTTAAATTGGTTTTACTTTATTTGTTATCTTGGCTTGTAATATTAAATCAGAATTTAACTTGCTTTTCCTTAAAATGCAAAATTTTAAAACTTATATTTTACTTACTTGTAATGTATTGTGTATTAGAGACACTATAAAAATATATGAATTTTTTCAAATGAAAATTTTATTTCCTACAAAAAAGAAGCATCATTTAAAAGTGCTTTTCTAAAAGGCATATGAAGCAATTCAATCTTCTCAACATTTCAGAGAATGAAACCATGTTACCGCTGCTTGAGAGCAAATCAACTCATAACCTCTAAAGATTCAATTGAAACATCTCAATGGATTGTGATCAGTGATAACCTAGACAAACGTTATCCTGAAACGTTTTTTAAGTAAGTTTTGAGCCACTTTAATGTGGAAAATGTAAACTCTCGAGTAGCAGTGAACGCTGGTAAGGTAATAAAAATTTAAAAAAACATTCTTATGTTTGAGCAGAAAAATCCATCGCAGTGAATAAAAGAGTCAATAGCTGATGTTGATCTGTCACTTTCTGTTTATGTGCCCATTCTGATTTGCAGGTGGCAAACCCAGAGAGAATTAAAGAATTTGGAAGTAGGTTTCCATTAAATTGTTGAAGGATTTTTATTTTTCTTCAGTCAATGTTGCACCCTACATGTAGCAGATTTTTTTGTATATTACTGAATAGAAATTTATGTTTTACAAATCTTTCTTCAAGATTATAAACTGTGTGATCTAGAAATGGTATTAACAGAGTCTTTCTATAATAACCATCAGGTGATTTGGATGGAATATTGTCTCTGTATTTTGATTTCTGTGTAGTGTGTGCGGTAATTTTATTTCCAATCCAATTAGATGGGAAATATCTAAAGATGAAGAGCGTACAGTGTGAAATCTTTTATTTACACTATTTTGCATATCTTTCAATGTGTTATAAAATCCTCAACATGAGTGTGCACTGTTTCTAGATCACAACTTTTTGTAAGAATTTGCTTAGTGGGAGGATAAAAGAAAATAATTTTTCGAATATGTTCAAAGAAAGCACAAATATGCTTGCAGTTATGGATGATTGAAGCTGGTGCACTTTCTGGGTTCCTTTCGAATTTCTTGCTTCTTCCAAAGTTTCCACAGCTTTGACTATTGGAATGTACATCTCACGGGACCTCTGAATACATTCATGTTTTTAAACCCACCCAGTTTCACACATCGAAATTAATATGTAATGTTTTCATTGAAGAAGTTGTTCATCCATTTCTCTTTTTAAAACATTTCTCTAAGTAGAAGTATGAAAAAATGCTCCTATAGATGATATAGTACAAACGCAATTTCTTATTTATGGTACTTTACATACATTAGCTATGGCGAGATATAAAAAATATGCTGCACAATGTATGTATATGGCTTTTAGATACTTTGCTCAAATCACTGCTGGAACACCTTAAAAGTCTCTGCTCATGAAACCACTGCTGTCAACAGGTATTTTAACATACATAGTAAAAAAACTGCATTGATAATATAAGGTTAGCATGGCAATTACACCTAACACATTTGGTTGATAAAAATTGGCAATTTAAAAAACATATGAAACTGACCATGACCAATCATTGTACAGTCATTTTCAACCAAAGTTGAAAAATGTTACAAAGGCAGAAGGAAAAAAGTTTTGTTCCAAATTCAGCTGCTTGTGTTTTATTGAAAAGAAAAAATTTAATGTAACTATGCTGAAAGAAACAGAATACATGCTGAAAGAGACAAACTTACAAGTACACTCAGAAAGTACAGAAAAATATGCAAAAAAAAAAACATGAATGCATACACACTATAAACGATGTAAAAGCTAGAAATTTTTAAATAAATGACTTAAAATTAACAGATAAATAACAATAAAAAAATTGCAAAGTATAATTCCCAAACCTTTATCATTTCAATCCAGCGAGGAGTGTTATTGTGATACAAAACAACCGAATGGTATTCGGAAACATTTTCATGACCTGAACCATGACTAATACATTTCTGGAAAAGAAACATCAACAAGTAAAAAAAAGGATAAATGCCTATAGTTAACTTTCTACATGATATTCTCTATTCAAAATGTCCAATTATAACATACTAATCAATTGGGGGTTCTTATGGCAATACTCAACATTAAAAAATGAAGCAACAAATACATTCTCAAATATCACATTTAAGCTTTAACAGAATGGAGCAGAGGAAAAACACTCATTTGATATAAATGCACCCAAACAGGATAATATATTTTCTTAACTTTTTCAGGTTTTCCAGATATATATTTGAAAATTTCGAGATTAAAAACTTAGGTTGTTTAAAAAATAGAGCAGGAATTGTTCAGTCATGGCTGATGCTAAAGATTAAATATAAACTAAAAAAAAATCTGATGTGGGCAATACATGACTTTCCTTATATAATGTAATGAATTTACTACTTTTACAGTAAAAAAATAGGTTTTTCTTATAATAGATACTAATATTCTTTAGAAGATATTGAATTTTTGACAATTAGTCGTCATTTTCATTGATTTAGCGTTATTTTCATCCATTTGGCGAGATTTTCGTTAATTTGGCAACATTTCAAAAAGTCGCTAAGTTGGCGACATTCCGCCAAATTCGTCGCCAAGCGTTATGGACGAAGAAATAAGTTGTTCTTATAGCAGATAAATGACTATTGGCGTTCAAATACAAAAGTATTACTCAAAGTATCTTTTTTCATGAATGGAATGAGCTAGATCCACGAGAATGATGTCACCCAATTTATCCCATGGTATCACATATGAGGAAATATTTTTTTTTCATTTTATATGACTTTTTAATAATTTTTTTGAAAAATGTGCAATATCTCAAGAACGGTTCATGCTAGCGCTCTAAAATTTATGTCAATCATTTTCTAATAAAAAATTACATAAGAAATGTCTATTTGCGTAACTTTATTAGTGGTTTTGATTTTTTGACGATTTTTTCAAAATTTTATTCGAAAATTTAGGGGGGTTCTGAACATTCGATTACGTATAAAAACAATAGGCTTCCAGTGTTTGCGGATTGTGATTTTTGTATAAAATTTGGTTCGAATCGGTCCATTCGTTCATCAGTTATAGTCTCCCCACCCATACTAAGTCATCATCTTTCTCTAATGGAATTCAAATATGCATAACTTTCCCACATACATTAATCGCACAATGTCTCTATTGGTAGATGAAATTCAGCACTGTAACGGCCCCATCTCTTTGCAGATCTTCATTATGTTTACAAATGACAGAAATACATGATTAAAATATACTCCACACATATCCATAGTATATAATACCTCAAGAATTAGCCCTTCTGAATTAACAAGATACACAGTAGCTTCTATGTTCTTCCCGGTAGATTTACCTCCTTTCTCAAAGTCTCCTCTTTCGAGGGTTAAATACAGATCATTTCTAACATCACCTGGAATATAAAGATAATTAAATGAACAATTTTTCTAATTCAATGATACATATACATTGGTTATCCACTTCTGTTAGCAAACACTTTTAAATAATATAAACTCAATTCAAATTTGTTCCAATTGAGATGTTTTGATGAATAGTTAGGGATGCAGTAATATTGGGATGCAGTAATATTGGGATGCAGTCTATAACTGAAACTGGAAAGATAGAACACAGCACTGGTACCACTGCAATTTTGTAGTGGTACCAGTGCAGCATCTAGATAGCCAGTCCAAAACTGGAGTTTTAATTTGTGATTTCAGCACTCAGCTTGCCTTATGGGGTCTAAAAGGAAGTTAACTCAATTTCCACTTATGACTGTAGTATGATAAAAAAAAACAAATGATATGTCAAACTGAATACTGCCAATGCTGATAGTTGAAGACTGGTGAAAATGTAGTATGCATAGCCTGTCAACACCATGAGATGAAATTCAAACTAGAGCTCAATGGCTCTTTTTGCCATGAGTCTATGGAAAACCCAAGGCAGGCTATGTGTTGGCTAAAGTTTAAGAATGAGGGCTCTTTCGTATAATTTACCATGTTGTTTCAACTTTTAGGATAGAATCTATCGATGCCAGATAACGGTGTCTATGGAACTTAGTGTGCAGAATATGTGCTCTATTTGGTAGAAGGTAGAATCTAATTAGAATTTATCTTAAAGCTAGTTCCCTTGGCAACAGCTAATGTAGGCTCCTTTGTAATTCAAGCTGTAAAAGGGTGACGACATCTAGCCCTACCCTTTGTACATAGATTAGATTAAGGTTATACATTCGCAGTAAAATTGTTTAGTTCAATTCAATTAAAACAGTTCAAGTTTGCTCTAAACCAAACCAAAATGTTCCTAACATACAATTTCTTAACATGCAAATTTCCTATCATGCAATTCTAAAAATCTTATTAAATAGCTGGCTGCTAGAATGCTAAAACAAAGTGAAACATAGTCAAAACACAACTTTGCTTTGACCCAGAGTATAAAACTTATTTCATTTACCACTGCATATGAATAGTCCTTACAAAAACAAAGTGTAACATCTACAGTAACAATAAATTAAAGCATATCTGAATAATATATAAGTTGAATTAAAGTAAGCTTTATATTTTTATTTCAAGGATAAAAATATAAATAAAATGTTAATGAATCCAAAATAAAAATGCTTACCAGGCATGATCACATCTGAAAATCCAAGCTTATGGGTGACAGCCAAATTTTTGAACAACATAGGACTCTCCTGTTGAAGCTGAGAAAGATCTCCATTGAGAAGACGTAATGACAAAACCAAACCTTGAAATAGAATGGTTGTTCTCATTACCATCAATGGAAATTAAAGGTATTTAATGCTTATGAGACTAGAGATGTGTATGAAACTTGCACCCAATTGGTCCCGTCTAACCTGGCATCAGCCTGAACTCATTAAAAATCCTTATATGTCCAGTTCTTATATGTGGCATTTTCAATAACCAATCTGCTCAGTCAGAACTTCTGAATGCAACTTAGATTTCAAATGATTTATAATATTTAAAATAAAGGAATTTGAAGTATTTGACATATTTAAATTTTGGTGATCACACGGTTTAAAGTGTTAAATTTTTAGCATTTTGCAAAAATATTTTCTGTCATTTCAGCTGAAATGTTCAAAAAACCAACATCAATCCCAGGATTCTGAATAGCATGTATATTTCGAACAAAAGGAATTTCCATTTTGCATCAAAGTACAAATGATGATAGAAATTTGCCCATGCTATTTTCAGTTTGCAAATTTTATAATTGGTTATCTTGCCACTGTTTTCTATTGATTTTGGTTTCAGGTTTCCTGAAGCATCAAGTTAGTCCATGATTTTACTTGTTATCTGATGACTAGCACCTGTTATTCATAGTTGAAATGATTTTACAGGACTATTACAGTTGATATTTCAGAACAATTTGTATCTCAAATAATACAAGAGTGGAAAACGTGTTAATTAGCAATTGTAATCACAAACTTCTTTTCAGATAAATATTAATTTGTTTCACACTGATATTAAAAAAATTGAAGGATAACACTTTGAGTAAAGAAAATGTGAAAGTGCTAAAAAATTTAGCTAAATTCAGCAAAATTCCGATAAACATTTTCTACAAATATTTAAAAAATAATTGAATGTCTGAGAAATTGCTATTTATGTGATCCTGAAAAATCATTTACTTGATTTCTAATGTAAAATTACTTTAAAAAGTTTACAAATTTATTTTGTTTTGAAAAAAGTCCCATGTTTAAGATTTTATATAAAAAAATACAAATAAACTGCAAATAATTAAAAAATAGTTTGTTTTAGCAAATTAAAAACAATTTTTTACCTTGGTTTCATTACGCGAGTGTAGAATGATATAAAAGTACACATTACAACAACATAAACCCTTTTCTGAAAGCCAATAGGCCATATTTTTAATTAAAATTCTTCTGAAGACTATAGGAAATGTAATGGTTGCAAAACAGTCTCCTATTTCCCCAAAATTAAGTATCTTATTAAGATAAAATATTAACAGCAGTTAATTTTAAAAGAAAATCCATTAATGTAAATTTATCAATAGATATTTCATTCAGGTTAATGGGCCGCAAAAATTCCTTTGCGGGCCACTAGTTAAACAGTCCTTCTGTAGACCATTTTCTATGAACATTAAAGATTTTATTTGGCAAAGTAGTTCTATTAAGAAAAGAACTTCTTGCAAAGAAATTAATTTTATCGCCTCCTCCCTAAAAAAAGCAAAACAATTTTCCTACAAACATTCAAACTCAAAACAAATCTACAAACACCTAGAAATTAACTAAAAAATGCCATGCAACAAAATGCAATACTTTAAGCAGCCTCAGATACTTAATAAGACAACAGAACTCATCCTATAGATCTGATCTTTCAAAACTTTCACTACTTTGTGTCAATTACAACATCAGGCATCTTAAAGATTCTGGTGCTAAATACTTTAAAATTAATAAAAAGTTGAGATATAACAACAGCTGAGAAATAGGCATAAGAATTAAGTATTCTGGGTGCTTGTAAATTTTTAAAGTAATGGTAAATGTGTCTGAATATAGCATGAGATTCTGCTGAGAAAAAAAAGTTCAGCTGGGGAAGTTTTTTTTCTCGCCATTTATGGCTAATTTACCTTCATACTACCAAATGTTCATAATTGGAATAAATACTATATTATAAAAAAAATTGTAAATGGTTTTCTCACAGAATGTGTTAAGGGAATGTTATGAAAACATAATTAAAAAAAAAAAACAGTGGTAAAACACAAAACACTTTAGAACAAAATTAAAAATAAAATAACAAACCATAATTTTGTTGACCAGATAGCACATTAAATTTATTGCTTAATTTCTTTATGATGAATTCATGCAATTGACTAAAGTCACTTTCACTGCACCTGTAAAGAAAGCAAAATGTAACTTTAGGAATATTTGTGCACACACACACACACACACACATATATATATATATAATAAAACAAACAGATGATGCCATGTAAAGGTAGTTCCCCAACTTACGAACAGATCACACAGGTTCCAACAGCTTGGTTTAAGTAAAAAATGTCCAAGAAAATGAAAACTATACATATCTATATTAAACTCGCATAACCCATGAGATGAAAAAGTAAATATTAAATTTATTTTCAGTAAATAGATACAATAAATATTATACATGTAGATATAAATTAAATTAGGTAAAATTAAATTTTTTTTTATATCTATAACATTTTCCTTTTCTTTTCACTAATTCTACTTGTATCCTTTCCAGCTTTTATCTTTGATAATTAACAAACAAGAAAGTTAAAATTAATTTGTAAAAACTATAAATTAATTAATAATTTTAAACTTAGTATAAACAAACACACTGCAAATGTTTTGATGTAAATATCTGTTATGATTGTTGTCCAGAAAACGGAACAGGAAAGTTCTATGGATTGGCCTCCACCAATGCCACGTAGCTCACCAGTAGATGCTGTTTAAACAGCTCTGAAAGAGTGAAGAGGAAACAAACATTGGCACTACGGCAACAGTCTATAAATGCATGCAGACGTATTTTTATATATGTTCTAGATACATGCAAGTTTCTGTGCACAAGAAGAATTTATCGGGACAGTTATTTATAGGGGACAAACCTTAACAGACACAAATTGCAAGTATATAAATTTGTGATTATATAGGCCACTCTGCTATGTAATTGGGACAGTATTTTATAGGTTGTGCACCAAACAGATGCATTACAGTGCTCTCTGTTGAGTACTATGTACACTTTTTGTCTGTGACATGGCATCACCAGATCAGGAAAGAGATGACACACCAGAGCATGTGTCAGTAAGAAATCAGAAATTTATTGCTAAGTTAAGACACTACTTTATGCAGGAGATAATGAAGGAAATCATTTATCAGTAGTCAGTATCTGTGCTGATTTTGTTCAACTGCAGTCTGTAAAAAGGAGTCAAGAAATATGTTACAATTTTCTCCAAAATAACTCAATCTGCATATTTCAAACCTTATTAAAACTGTGAATTTATTTTATAAAAGACATCTTGGCTATATTTTACAATTGGCTTGTCTTCAGTCTTAACCCTTTCACTACCAGTATTCAAAGAGCTAAGATAAAAAAAGTTATAATTTTTTATTATACTGTCCCAAATAAGAAAAAAAACTTTGGTAAAATTTTGGAGTTAACTTTTACAAAGTTGATACATATTCGGATCACAGGTATCTTATTTTTAAAATATATTTAAAACTCTAAATCAAAATGTTCGACTGTAAAATAAGACAAGCTTTGAAATTAGGGTTGCACCGAATACTATTTTTTGCCGAATAACAAATACCGAATATTCGGTTAAAATTCTAACCGAATGTTCGGCCAAATACCGAATATTCGGTTAAATTTTTTAAAGGTAATATTTCTATTTTATGCCAATTTAAAATAAAAAATATTTCTATTTTGTGCCTTTTTTAAATGCATTTACATTTAACATCCTAAATTTATTTGCATATACATTAAGTATAATTATTAATTTAAAATAAATAAAAAATAAAATAAATCATTCCAAACGCAAATTAATATAGTAAATGGCTACCTAATTTGGTTTCTGCATGGGATCTGCATAAATTGATAATTGATAGTTAATTTCTGATATGTGATAATCATGGCTTCATATTATGTTATAGAGAATTTTGCATTTACCTTACATACAAACCCAAGTTGCTTAAAATATCATTACAAATTAGAATTACAATTTATTCAAGTGAATTTTTGCTATCTAATTCAAACATTGCCAAATCATTTTTCTTTTTAAAGTGCAAAGGATACTTTGCCAGAATGTCTAGCCATTCTTTTTTAAGTTGTTGTCACACCTGGTCTTGCAAACTACAACAGAGTAGATACTGATAGATAACTTAACAGTTACAGACAGGTGTACCCACCCTCTGACAAAAGACTCAACAAAGTAATCATCGCTTCAGAAATCATGAAAGAAATTAGAAGGGTTAACTACAATGGGGCCACACACAGAGAAATTCTTTGGTTATCTTATTTGACACATTTTAATGGATACAAAGGAACACCTATGGCACCCTCAGTATCTTATCTATCTTTATCGAAATTAAAATACTGCAAAATTGAATGTTCATCCAAGTGTTTTTTTTTTATATATTAATCACCTTCACCGTTTTTTAATATTGGTGAAATGATAATAGATTTTTTTTTAGCTGCATATTTTATAAAAAATTAACCGTTATATTTTTGAACACGTAATACTATGAGTTTTATTTTCTGGTTACTGTTTCATATTTAAACGAGTTAGTAAGGTTAAGGTGTGCTAAGGTTTAAGAAAAATTGAAAAAAAAAATTAATATCAGTGTTTTCTTTTACATTAAAATTATTTTAAATGTGATAATTTTGGTAAGTAAAAATTTGAATTCATTTTGTACTATGATACTATAACTTTCATTCATTTTATAAAAAATGTGCTTTACCAATTGTCGAATATTTTAAATTTTTTTTACTATTCGGTTAGGCCGAATATTAAAGTATTCGGCCGAACCGGATATTCGGTTTGACTGCCGAATAGGCAGTATACCGAATACCAACCGAATATTCGGTGCAACCCTATTTGAAATATACAGGGTGTACAGTGCGATCGGTATCCAATGGCTATTTCCTCAACCGTTAGTCACAGAGATATACTTCTAATTGCAAAAATGTTTTAAATTTTAAAATCTATTATCTTAGAAACAGTTTAAATCAATAAATACATTTCTGTGAAAGAATTAAGAAATATAAATTTTTATACGGTCTCTTGGTCCTACCAATTATATTTAGGAAAATCATCCTCATACAATTTCATGCAAAATAAAAATAAAAAAATCTTCCTTTTATGACCAAAATTCACAAAGTTATGAAGCCTTAAACTTTATGACTTAAATCGCTTGTCCACACATAAAAATGTTCCTTTTCAGGCAACCAACGAATCAGGGATCGCATTGACCATTTCTCAGCACAAAAAGTGCTCCAACTTTAAACAGCTATAAGTCAGTCAATTTTGGTCGTAAAAGGATGATTTTTTTTTTTTTTTTTTTTTTGCATAAAATTGTATGAGGATCATTTTCCTAAATATAATTGGTAGGACCGGGGGACTGTATAAAAATGTATATTTCGTATTTCTTTCAGAAATGCATTTATTGATTTAAACTGTTTCTAAGATAATAGATTTTAAAATTTAAAACATTTTTGCAATTGGAAGTGTATCTCTGTGACTAATGGTTGAGGAAATAGCCATTAGGCACCTATAGCACTGGACACCCGGTATATTAAACATAAGAAAGTTTTTCATTTGTGTTTGGAGTGTTAGATAGTTTGGATTTCTTTATCCAATATTAATGACTTTCACAAGAACCTAAATTGTAGATTCAATGACTCATCAAAAGACCAACAGATAGCAAAATCATTTTATTTATAGATGGAATAAACATATGGAAATACAGACAAATGTCGATCGACAATCATTGAAATTAGTAGCAAAAAATTTAATCTAATAAAAGACTACTGTAATATATGCAATAACACATTACAAGAATGATCAAAAGCATTTCAGGATAAAAACAGTTTCTTACGTATATACTTTTGCTGTATATTCCCTTTCCTCCTCTTGTGCACTTTCATTTTTTTCTAGCAATACATCACTAATATTTAACACTGTAATAATTAACACAAAATAATTAACACAGTAAAATAACACAATGAAATAATTAACACATATGATAATGAACACAGTCTAATTAACATTCATTCAGTTATAAAACAAGCAATTTCAAAAGAAAAAACATTATAAAGTATATTCAAAAATCAAAAAACAGTACACTTATGAATGTCTATGTACTGAAAAAATATTTCCTCAAAATTTAAAAAATTACTCCAGAAATAAAAGTCAAGTTTGAATGAAAATGACAAATTTTATGTATCTTATGGGATTTGATTAATAAAAACAAATTTAAATTAGAATATACAGTTAATTTTATCACAACAATAAATTCTCTTCTCATTAATTTCCTGTTTGAAGATTGGTAGAATAAAATAATTGTGATTGCTCCAATATTATTTTACTCAGTTTAAATAAGTAATACAGGCACATGTGCACTGTTATGATTTTTTCCCATAATCTGTTGGAATATATTAACATTAATATAATTAATAACTATCAGTGGGATATTTTGAACAGACATTTGGCGGTTTTGAGGGTTGGGGATGGTAGTATAAAATTAACTAAAAATGCAGATTTACAATATCATATTTCAGAGATTTACCTGAAAATTTTTTAATATTAGAATTTTTTTAATATTAGTAGAACTGAATCCCATTTCTCGTTGTCTAATGTACAGCTTTATATTTTAAACAACTTTGATTTTTATTATGATTTTACATTTGCATTACCTGGTATTACAGTGATACTATGATTACCCTAGAACAAGGTGTGGTATAAAAATAAGGTGCTTACTGGTCATCCCTTCCCCCCATGGACCATGGATATTAGTAGTCCGTTAGCACAGCACAAAAGACGGAATGACTACTGAGCATAAAATTCCTTAAAGCAAGAATTTAAAAATTTTCTTTGCAGGAATATTTTTTTTTAAAACCAGGAACAATGGCAGTATAAATAAAAATAAAAATGTGTATTAGTGAATTTTTGGAATTTGAGATTGCTATGAATAACTGGACATAAAAATGATATTTAGAAGACTGAATCAAGTTGTTTAAAAACAATTTTATTCAATGAGATAAATGTACATATATCAGAAGAATTGAGGTTAAATTCTAATGTAAAATATATTCACTCTATTTTATGGTTAATAATCATGTTACCTTGAGCAGAAGATTGTTTACAAACGATGCTTTGAAGTTAGGGGTTTGAATACATTTTTTTTAAGGAGGGGGGGGGGGGTCAACCAAATTTTTAAATGCCTCATTAAAATTTAATTTATGTTGCAATTGTGGATACAGCACATTTTGGCAGGCCCATAATTGATTCGAAAACAAAGAAGTTTATAAGGAACAGAATGAACACATATGCAAGTGTTTCTGGCATGTGAGAATTCCCAATACTGTTTGAAACTCATATGTATTAAGAATATGCATAAAGAAATCTAACAGATTCACTTAGCACCTAAAAATTATTCAGTTTTAAGATTTAAGTATTATACAGCTTTGATTGCATATGCTGATTTTCAAGATTGTAAAACATCATATTAGGTAGAAATCAATTCTTAACAGATTCCATTTTAATCAGATTCTACTGTAAATGCTCAAGATTGCAAAAAAATTATATTAGATAGAAACCAATTCATAGCAGATTTCATCTTAATCAGATTCCATTGTATATGCATGTATGCATTTGTGGAAGGCAGAACCATTGAAATGTTCAATTCAGGAAGAGAAAAGTTCTTTATGTCATCCCATGCAGTATTTATATTTTTCAGATCAACCTCAGCAACACTTATAGACAACTTTATTTTATTTCAAAAACTTTATTGGAAATGCATTTTAGACTCTGAAATGTACCTGAACAGCCATAGGGTCTCCTGTAGGAATGAACGGCTGATTTCTTGGAATCATTCAGCATGCGTCCTAAAGAAAGAAAAAAAAAACTTTTCATAAATGAGATATTTTATAACAATGAAACAAACAAGAAATTAATTACACTTAAAATATATGGTATAGAAAAAAATACAAATGTTCTTCGCAATTGAAAATATGGCATAGAAGTATGTACTATGATTATCAATTATATCTAGTTAAGAAGAATATTCTGAAGTACAAAATCTAATCATTTACAGCAATTCCTCTGTTTATGGAACTAATTTCGATAAGATATATGGAATCCAGAACTTTCAAGATCGGAAATTCCCAAATAATTATCCATGTCAGTATTATTTCACAAACAGTGTTTCTCAAGATGCCAATTGTTGTTACATAATAAAACTAAAAACTGAAAGAATATTGATTTTTTAAAATTAAATTTATAATATATGAAATATAGTTCAAGCATGCTTCATGACTAAACATTGGTTTGTTAACCAGGATTCTGTAACATATTTTCTTGAATCTATTATTTTGTATTGAATGTGACAAATTCATTCCATAATCTAAATTTTGATATAATTATAAAATATTTCATTGCATAATTTTGACTATTTTTTTCACTTTGACTATTAATTTCTTTTGTAACTAGCAATTTATTCAAAATTACAATTTTAAATTAGAAAGTTGAGAAAAACATAATCTGACATGAGAATTAAAACTTGATCCTTATATTAAGTCAAATATTGAAGATACTTAAATTTTATTAAAATTCCATTTTTTAATACATTCCTTTATATATATATAAAAAAAAATCATCTGTGGCAGTCCAATAGAGAAGAAATGTTTTTATATGAATAAAGTCTTTCTTTGTGGGTGGTTTGCCTTCTTTTAGAACAGTTCAAAACATTAAAATATCGGAATTATAACCACTATATTTTGAAAACTAAGAGCCCAATCAGAAACCCAATTACATATCCTTGTAGGGCTTTCAAGGAGCTACAAATTACTTGCTTATTCATAGCCAGTACTTTTTAGTTTTTGAGATATAAGCATTACCAACTTCAAAAGTAGAAAGTTTTCTGTGGTCTTCGAATTGACAAGATGATTTCTTAAAATCTAAAATAGTTTTTAAAAAACAAATTATTGATATAGAAACTTGATTGTTTACTGAAGAGTTTTGCCACTTCCTGTTTAGATCAATCTTTTATAGAAGATATTTCAATTGAAATCAAGTAAAATGAAGTGATGTAAAAACTTGCTGGGACAAAAACGTCCTTATTGCCGACAAAATAGGTAACAAATTTTTGCAATTTTATCTATCAGGTTCAGAGATAAAATCGTTCAAAGTGTTTACATTTTTCGTAACACTCAGATTTTAGCCAGAAATATCCTGACCATAGATATTATTCAGATCAAAAAATGTGTGCTATTTTAAAAGTTAATAAACTGGATCACAACCACAAAATGCAGCACAAATAAAGAAAAGTAAGCATATGTATATTTTGAAAATCATTGGATTTCCTTCTTCAGTGCAAAAAACCTGGACCAGAATGTCCAAACATTTAGCCATTCTTTTCTCATAGACTTATATTCCATACTAATTAGGTCTACTTAAGTTACAATGAACCATAATGCATAGCCTCTATGACTGCACTGTATTTTGTTGCAATTATTTCATACTAACTATGAAAATTTCCTGATATTTTTTCTTATGTTTAGATACATATATGAAATTTGCTACAAGCACCATTATATAAAAACTGTCAGTAGAATGGTGAAAATGACATCTTATGAGAGTTTTCATTTGAAAGTCCCTAAGTTCTAAAATCAGTTATTTTTTTTTTCAGCATAACGGGAGGTCAGTCAAACCAATGCCAATGCATTTACTTGACTGTCAGTGGATCAGTCAACTATATGCATGTAAAGTAATTAGTGTTAAAAATACTATTTTAAAACAATTTTAATACATAAGAAAGCCAAAACTATTACTTCCTCATATAGACATAAACTACTATCATTTTTCTAGTAATTTTCCCGCTTTCTGGCAATTATCCCATTTCTTTACAGAATGTTATTAAGATCTTAAAATTTTTAATAATGTTCATTAAAATTATGCAAATTACAATAATTTCTACCTGATTCTTGTTTTAAAAGTTATTTTTCTACAAATAAAAGTTCACGGCGATATGTGGATCCAATCTTGAGTCATTGGTCTTACATTTCATGCACACACAAGACAAGACAGACATTACAAAATTATTTGAAACATCTTCATGAGGTCTTAAATCATTAGAACATACTGCTAAAATTGATGAACTATAAACCGTTAAGTTTAATAAGAATTGAAACACAAATAGCAAATAAAAAATATTAGTTGGTATAAAAAAAAATTTATGGATAAGAATTCAATTTTAATAAAACTTACCACTTCGTATAATATGAGCAACGAGATATAATTCTCTATTTAAATCAGCTGCACCTAAATCCTGCAAATTAAAAATTCAATAAGAAATATATCAAACCCCAATATTTTCTATCAGCGAAATAAAGAAATTTTAAAAAAATATTTCTAACTGATATTTAAAAAAGTCTTCTTTGAACAAGTTTAAAAGTACCCTTTTAATGAAATTCCTCAGTTCAACTCATCTACTCCATTTAAATACTGTTGCTGTTGTTATCAATTTTTCATGGTCTAGCAATAGCCAAACCAAGTCTATGAGTCCATCACAAGAACAGGAGACTGAAAACAATCCTCTCTGGTCAAACCAATGCACAACAGGAGATGGTCAGGAAATAACTGTCCAAAGTTGCACTTAAAACTTGCTACGACAGTTTTAAGTTCCTGGACAAATAAAAGTTCTCTTGCATATCCTCTAATAAACTTTGAGATGGCTGTTTGGGTTTACTTATCGGCCGCTCATTTACGCAAGTGCAGCACAGGAAAAGTTAATTTTGATACTAATGAAAACAAATGAGTTCATCTCGCATCTGCTGTTTCAGTGTGACATATTGGGTTGTTTTATTATTAAATAGCATTTTGAAGGATTAGTTTTAATTTGTATAGGTTGAAGTGACTTAGCAATCATTTCTCTTTTATTATTTTCCAATATCAATCATTTTAAGTATTCTTCAAATTCTAATAATTTCACTTCATTCAATTTGATTTGCACATTTCAGATAAAAGTTATTTCAGTTACTGCAATTTTTATTAAATTTAAAATTCTTTGTAATTAAAAATTTCAGAATTGGCCAATTTTAAAATCCATTTGGCAATAGAATACTTTTAAACATTATTATACATTTAAACATTATTAAACATTTTCTTCTATGGTTTTACATTATTTGATTAGCACTGCATAAAAACCAGGAAAAATTAAATTTTAAATATCTTCTTAAATTTTTGAAATGTTGATTGGTATGATATAAAATCATGTGTTGCTTCCTTTACCATATCACCCTGAAAAGCGATAAAAATGCAAAATTGTATAATCTGACCCATTTTGCAGCAAAATATTCTTTAATAAAATTTTCCATTTCAAAGTTTTATTGATTTTAAATCATTGTTTCATTTTTAAAAGTATTAACCCTTTAAATGAAATTTCTAAGTTCACCTTGTGTATTAAATTTTGATCACAAAGCTGTTTATGTATCAGCTGTTTTTACATGATATGCAAAAAATTAATTTGGTTCAAACTTAGTTTTCCTACTGAAGTACAGATCACAATATATCTGAAGAGTAAAAGTTTCTTTAAGAAATGTGTTGAGGATGTAAGCAAATTTTGTATAATAGAAAATGAAGGACCACCTTGTCTTTTTAAGTTTTATTTAAAACCATAACAAGGAAGATATACATTGAAGAATGTATTTTAGAGAATAAATCCAGCTGACATTAATATGGAGAAAGGTTCCCACTTGAGGATACAACCTCATCGTTTTTTAAACTATTTGAGTTATTCTGCATAAAGTGATCTAGATCAACGTGACGGCAGAATTCTGTTAAGTCACTGTTTTTTGGACTAAAGAGGGCTATAAAGCAACTTCTAAACAATTGTTGTCACCTAATTATCATAAGCCTGCTTTCTTTAAGGAAGTATTGAATGTTTTATTCACATAATCAGCAGTTTCATTTAAGATAATTTTTATATTGTCAAAAACAAATTTATATTAGGTCAAAAAACAGACAAATAGATTGAGTCATTGCCACATCAATATTAGAATACAATGCAAAGATAAAATATATCTTTAAATAAAGTAGCACCATCTATTAATGTTTAATGGAAAATATTGTTCATTTTTTAATGTAGTGGTTGTGTAAAGGAATTTGAAAGTGAAGAAAAACACACAATTTTGATCATGTTATTATTGCGTAAATGCTATTATACTACATGTCAAATACACTGCTTTTTCACTAGTAATGTATGAACGCTCTAATACTAAGATCATTATATCCCGTAAGATTAACAAAATGCAAATATGCAATACGATACAAATATAAGTCATTTATAAACAAAATTTCTGGAACTTACTGTAAATATGGTAGATGAATTGTTTAATTTTTCTACAAAATGAGACATTCCATACTTAGCAAATCTGACTAGAAACCTCTCACTGAAAGAGAAAAATAGTAGCCATTTAGCATATAAGTAATATGTAGCTCAATGCATGTATCATAAAGGATAACATAACACTAAAAATGAAGAGTAATTGTAATAATTTTAATACTGTTAAAGTATGGCAAATAATACGGTCTTTATCAGACCATAAAACAACAATCTTTGAATGAGCTCTAGAATTTTATTTATACAAGTTAATTTTAAAAATTAAAAACTTTTCATGAGGCTGGGGCTCATGGTCTTTAGAAAAACAATTATAAAATCAGAAAAGTAGATTTAAAGAAAATTCTGAGAATAAACTAAATATATGTTCTCATACTTTTCAATTTTCCATTAAAATATATTAACAATGATTTTCAATATCCAAGTTTATTTAATTTTTTTTTTGCAAATTGGCCTTTTGTATAAAGAAATCATGAAAAGTATAACATTGGTTAGGTCAGTGGTTTTTAAACTTTTTAGAATTTCATGCCCTTGCAATAGAATTTTTTCCATGATCCCCCCCTTAAGAATATGACCATCAACAAACTCTGTGGGATGCTATTCTTAAAGTATGGTATCAATTATTGATATTTAATACATTATCTGTAACTAATAATTCCAAATTGGGCATGTTGCCAATATAATAGTTCTTTAAAATTAATAAATGGACGGTATTCTAATTTAAATTGTGTTTTATTGACTGTAACACAGGGAAAAATTAAAATAAAGAAATTGCCAATGTTTTCTTAATTCTTTCGTTTCAACAAATGTTCTTAAAATTAATAAATTCCCAATTGTGCTTAATTGATTGTTGCAACAAGATAAAAAATGGTATGAGAATATTTGTAAATGATTTACAAATGGGACCAGAATATTATATTCTTTAGACTTGCTTGTGAAAATAAGCCTAGTGAGAAAAGAAATTCTAATACTTTTTCATTTATTAAATAATAATTAAATTAAATGTTCTAAGGGAATCTTTTAAAAAACAATACTAATTATAGTTACAGAAGCCATCTATAGGGGGCATTCTTAAACATACACTCCCAATGCAAATAACAGCATGCATGGATTAGCATCAATTACTAGCTTCTCATATTTTCTCTGACATGCAACTATCTACTCCTTATGGATAAAATACTTCCAGGTGTATGGAGATGAAGTGGTCTCCGAACCATCACTTCTATTTGTGTATGACGGATTTTAGCTACAACCTGG
This sequence comes from Amaurobius ferox, assembly GCA_951213105.1. Classification (NCBI taxonomy): domain Eukaryota; kingdom Metazoa; phylum Arthropoda; class Arachnida; order Araneae; family Amaurobiidae; genus Amaurobius; species Amaurobius ferox. Next base: position 156,529,809 of record OX578138.1, read on the forward strand.
ATGCATCCAAAATGCTGTTATTTGAATTGGAAATGAATTTCATTATTGATGTTATTAAAATTTATGCATATTTTAAATCCCAAGTAATGATAGGTCTATCTGCAAGTATAAAAGAACATTTACCTGATTGTCTCAGACTGTTGAGCATCATACAATGAAAAGAATATTTCCATATCTTCTCCCAGGCTGCAACTAAAATCCCTCATACACAAATAGAGGTGATGGTTTGGAGATCGCTTCATCTCCTTACGCTTGGAAGTACTCCGTCCCTAAGAAGTAGATGCATGTCATAAAAACTAACAAAAAAAGTAATAATTTATACCAAAGTTAAAAACATAATAAAGTGACTTTTAAACACACAGAAACTATTTATTAAACTCAAATAATCACTCACAAACTAATGCAATAACACCATAATATAATAAAACTTCATAAAATACAGTATAAATGCAAAAATAAACCAATCAATTAGTTTTAAAGGCAAAAAACAACTTTTCTCATCAGGACCAACAAAAAGAGCGATTTCATTTACTCAAGTCAGTTGGTTACCAGCTTCAATTACTCAAGTCAGTTTCTTGCCTTTGAAACTGGTTGGCCAGTTTATTTTTGTATTTATGTTATATTTTACAAAGTTTTCATTTATAGTGTTATTTATTACACGTTAAACATATTTCTAAAAATTTATATGACAGTTTCAACATACACAATAAGAAAATATAATACAATATATCATAAAAATACTAATTTTTCAATCAAAATTTGTCATTAAAAATAATGTAGAAAGTATTACCAGTAGTCCAGCTACATTTTCTGAACTTCGAACGTGCTGCAAAGGAATATTATAAATGAATATAATGCACAACTATACAAATTAACATTTGAAAGCATATATCGCAAATATTTTTCCCTCATATAAGATACAAATTATATAAATTAAAATTTATGAGTAAGTTTCAACTAAGTGAGCTTTCTGAAAAGTAAATATAATGTAGTACTCCACAAAAATAATGATAGTACCCCAGGAATTATCAAAATTTTCAGCTGCCTAACTTTTTATAAACTGGCATCTGTTAGGCAATGCAATTAATCTGTATGCTTAGGTCTACCTGATACAGCTTGTTACCCTGTTATAAGTAAAATTAATAAAAGAATCTGAAAACTGATATTTGTTATGCTAATAAAATAAGATTGGTACTATACAACAAAATATGATGCACACATGACTACTTTTCCAATAACTCAAATGTGCTTTTTCTTTATTTATTTACAAAAATTTAAGTTTTATTGCATAAAATAACATGTGAAATGTATACTTATTTAAAATTGCATCAAACTTTCAGAATTGAAATAATTTCTCTTTTCATTTAGTGGCTTTCCAGATTTATAAATGACACAAGTTGCTAAAATTCCACCAAAATAAAATATACTGAGAACGGTTTATTATAGGAAATGCTTTTTATTCATTTTTAACACTTTACAACATAGTTGAAAAGTGTTTATGATTTTGTTCATTTTGTCTGTCTATCTGTCCATTAGCATGATAACTGATGTAAAAATGACTTTATCAAAATGAAATTGTAGTATGTTTATCAGATGGTCTGTGGGACCTATGGGAATATAAATGAATAATATCACCCAATTAGTTTTGGATTGAACCCGGGTTGTAAAAATGAAATACATTAAACCCTATGGGACCTAATTTTTCAAACATTTTTTAAGCGAATTTAAAATTCACAAATTGCTTCAAAAGTTTTAGGAAACATTCAAATTACCCCATAAAATATATAAAAAAAATTTCAGTAAAATATAATAGGTAGTTTTTTAAATAAAAATTATTTAATATAGGGAGAAAAACAAATTCAATTAAATTCTGACTCTTGCTATATCCTCCAGAAAGAAAAAAAGAGATATATTACATAATAAATATCTTTCCTAGAGTTTAGTTATTTTACATATAAGAGAGGTTTCACATTTTAAAATAAATATGGTAGATAACAATTTTTCAAATATTTTAAAATTTTATATAACTCTTCATGATTGATGGTCGTGTCTGTCTGTCTGTCATTATATACTTATTTGATGGCATTTTTAATACACTTTCCTACGTCCTAGATAGTTGAAATTTGGTACACAGCTTAAATTTGTAGAACATTTTATTCAACAAAAATTTTGTGGATCCTCAAATATAGATCCTACATTTTTTTTCAAAATGGCCTGCAAATAATCCCCATTCACTTCTATGAATCATTGTTGTAAGATTGTTAAAGATTCTGATGCAGGCAGCACATGACTTTCTCTGCAGACTCATATTCACGTTCTCTTTGTTTCTTCAATAATAATTTGAGTTTATCTGCACAAAATAACACCCATAAGTATTTTAAATGACACTGAATTTGCATGTTAAACTTAAATTTAGTTCGCATTTGATAGCTGGACTTATTGTCAAAGGTGGTGTAGAGAAAACTCGAAAAAATTAAAATATCTCAAGAACAACTAGTCCTAGAGAAATGGGGTTAGTTCATTTTATTGCCAAAAATCAAGTATAAAATAAGCATTTAATTGATATAATTGAGCACATGTAGTCTTTTATTTTTAGATTTAACAATTTTTGCAGGCCATTTCGCAAAAACAGCCCATTCCTTTTCCCTGAATCGTACCTGTTATGCCGAGATTTTTGGTTCAAAATTTAATTAATAGTTCAAAATTATGTAATAGCTTAAAATTCGTTATTTTCCCTTTTCCCTTCAAAATTCATTTGTTGTTTTTGAATATTTCGGCGATTTATTCCCCCTCTTAACGTATTTTGTTATCCTTTTTCTTTGTTTTATTATTCAAAATTAAGCGCAATGCATCTTAAAAACGTTAAAATATCATATCCTTTGTTAATCTTTTGGCTTCCCGCTCTCTGGTTTTAACTTCACTTCATTCATGAGAGTGAGAAAAAAAGATGCATTTTTAGGAAAAGTTTGGCCTTCATATGGCTTATCTGTTGGATACTTGCAAATGGGGTGCCAGAACATCCGGTGGGGCTGCTGCGCGGCGGGTTGCCGCTTGACGGAGGTTATCTGTTTAATGGTTCTTGGCATAACAGCGTTTTTATTTCCGCAGTATATGCGTGAGCGCTCGGCGCGAAGCGCAGGTTTTCACTCGCCAAATTTGGCAGCTTCTGGAAGGCAAGCGTGTTGCCGAGGCATTCGATTCCTGACCAGCATTGAACTAGGTGGTTCCTTTTTGTGGCTGCTGAGATCCATGGAAACGGGCCCCATGCATGGGCGCCCGTATCCCGCGGTCGCCGTAAAAATGCTTTTAATCCGATTCCAAGCCAATTTATGCAGCTTGACCAAGATCTCGAGGTGTGCTTCTAATGAGGACATCGTGACTGTCGGGGTCCAAGTTGATGCTGACACAGTTGCCTTTGTCTGTAAAAGTGTATCATCGATCTTAACAGTCTTTCCTTAATCCAAGTTGATGCTGACATGGTTGCTTTTGTCTGTAAAAGTGTATCATCGATCTTAACAGTCTTTCCTTAATCCTACATTTCCACCAAACCGTTACAGGCTCTTGCATGCCAGCGAATAATTCGTATATTTTCTAAAACTTCATAAGCAGTGGTCTCCAAACGTTAAGCATCTGTGACGCCGGCCCACTCAAGCCTTCCACAACACGGTGTTCTGTGAATGTTCCTAAGTGTTCCTGAAAAAGCCTACTGTGTCATACATTATGACAGAATGAAGAAAAGTGTATCTGTTTTAAATTTAAATTTTTACGTGAGATTTTGAGAAAATATCACCATTTTGCAAAACGGAAAATAAATCCCAGTGTAGATATGGAAAATTGCAATGTTTGAAGAAGAAAGTGTTTATAATAATAATTTAAAGGTTGAATTTGCACAAGTGTTACATCAGATGTTTTCTTTTAAATGGTGGTTTTGTTATGATTGGGGGATTTTTGATATTGTATTCTTTTAAGTTTAACATTTTTGGTGTGGACAGCCAGCTTCAGGCAGACCAAACTCTGGTCTTCAGACCAGAGTGGATTCTGTACCTGGGTAATTGTGATGGTTTGGTTATTTTAATTTGTTTTACTTTAATCGAATTCTAACTTTAATAGATGTAATCTTAAATGATGCATGTACTACCACTATACATTCAACTCAAGTAATAATGAATAGGATGATATTTTTTAATTGTTGTTAATAAAAGTTAATTTTTAATTTAACAATAAGAGTTGTGATTTCTTTAGTTGTTGTTGGTTGTGCTATTTATTTATTTAAAGGTAAGTGGAATTTTTAAGAGTTATATGATGTTGAAGTGTTTTAAAAGGTGTTACATAGTTTAGCACAGACCAAGCTGTAGCTAAAAAAATAAAGTAAATACAGAAACAAATAATAATTATGAAAGTAAACTTTATTGTTTAAAACTATACGATCAGGCAAGTGTAAATTAAATGTAATTAAAATAAATCTAAATCACAATCTAAATGTAATAATTAAATAAATAATAAGTCTAATAGTAAAGGGAAGGGCAATCCCTTCCCAACATACCAGAATAACCTACAAGTGATTTATATACCAAATTTTGTTAAATTTAGTCCATTAGTTTTTAGCTAGAGTAGATAAAGGCAATTTTTGCTGGCCATTTCGCAAAGAAGGCAGATTCTTTTATTACGAATCATACTAAAATCTAATGAAATTCACAGTTTCCCACAAAAAACTTACCTAGCAGATTTTATGAAATTCGGTCCATTAGTTTTTCAGTTAGAATGGATACAATATCCTCACAAACACACAGAAACACACACAGATACACTCTTACACACACAGACATCTTCCTCAAAATAGTTTTTTCGTGTTCTAGAAGTCCAAAAACGTATAGATCCTTCGAAAATTCGAGTTCCGATCTTCGGCACGATTCCAATACTTTGAATACATACACACACACATATATTATCTGTGTATCTGTGTATCTAAATTCCGTGCCTATGCAATTACAATAGTTGTGATTTCAAATGATCCCTAAATTTTTATTATTTCTACAACGAAGCCTAATTTTAACTTATGCAGAATGCAAATATCTCAAGCGATTATAAGGTGAGTTATATAAGAATTGCTGAATTTTTTTCAAGCAAAATTATTTAGCTCTGGAGTCTGGAATACAAGTTATATGAATGAAATATTCATTTATTTTCCATAGAGAATCAGATGATTCATATTTCGATGAAGTTTTAAATATTTAAGTATAATAAATTACTGTAGTACTGTGATAATGTAAAAGATATCACCACTGAATGTATCACATTTTAGGGATTTTTAAATGAAATTGCATTTCAGTTGGAAAGAGTTTCATAATCAATGCTTATGCATGATTGATCTTTCTTGTTTTTGTGTTTTTTTAATCAAAAGTTATACGTAAGACAATTACTTAAATACAGAAAAAAAAACTTTCAAATTAATATATTTAACAATATTTACTCTTATTTTGTTGTAATTTTTATGGGTCCATTTCTTTATTCAGATCTACAACAAAATTTAATCAGCACCCGAGTAACATACGACTTAAATTTCAAATTTCGTAATAATTGCATAAGTGGAGTTACAGATATTACTTTGAGAGTGTAAAATCTCTTCTAACACCAATAGTTTCAGTTACCATGCAGAATAACTGTATGTAAAGGTGAAAATCACTGGAAGTGCTAATGTAACTTTTGAGAGTATTTAGCTTTCCTTCCTATCTAAGGGATGGCTAGTTTTTGTGCTAGAGTAACTAAATACATCAGATCAGACACACAGACAAGCATCACATTAAAAATAGTGGATTCATGCTCTACACTCTCAAACCAAACAAGTGAATTTAGCTCATTATAAGCCAATTTTCACTCCTTTGACATGTGAAAATTCAACCTATCCTTTTGACTGAAATCCACTCCTTCTTACCAGTTGAAAAAATTCCCTCCTTTTGGAGTTGTTACATTCAACTCTAATTAAAATGGAAACAAGTGCACAAAGTGTGAAATTTTATAACGCCTCTTTTTCAGAGCATAATAATGGCAAGCATGACAAACAGGAAGAAGGAACTCCCAGTTATTGAACTAAAAACAGATTATCTATATAAATAAAATTGAAAATTTGTCTGTCTGTCTATTTATCCCATCATCATAGGAGAACGGCTCAACTGAATTTAATGAAATTTTGTGGGTACCCTTGAAATAGCCCTGCTTAAATTTTGTCCAAATTTTGAGTTTTTAAGACCAGGGGTTGTCGAGATATTAATGAAAAACTAAACTTCTTCCTAGGAGTTCTACTCTCTAACTCATTGATTCCTCCAAACGAATAGGTTGGAAATCGTTAGTTTAAAATGTGAAAGTGTATTAAAACTTAATCTCTGAGTTTGGTGGAAGATTTTTGAGCTAATTAGTCACTTTCTGAAAACATGAATTGTTTGAAACCATAAATGTTTGAAACATGAATTTAAATGGAAAATCTATCACCATGGTTTATTTTTCACAAGCTTTTAATTAACAATGAAAAGTATTAAGAAATCAAAATGGTTATTTAAATATTAGAATTTTATGAGGAAGATTTTATCTTATATCATGTTGCTCGACAATCTAATTAAATTAAATGTGTTTGTTAATGTTTATTATTTTTTCGATTTGAATAATAAATAAATGGATATAAAAATATATCTTATAAATGAATGGTTTAATTTTTCTTTTAAATATATATTAATTGCAGGTGTACATCACTTTCATTTATTTTGGAAAAGAGTTTTCAAGCTTATATATTGTGCTTAGGTAATAAACTCATATATTATGTTTAGCCAATAAATTCATTTATCCGATTCTTGAAAAAGAGTAGAACGGGTATATCTTCTAACACAATTTTAGTGTTTATATTTAGTAATATACAAATGGGATCAAGATATTTTATTCAGATCTTCAAATTTAGAGCTACGAATTTGGCGGGATATCGCTAACTTGGAAACTTTTCTTAAACGTTGCCAAATTGATGGAAATGTCGCTACATTGATAAAAACGATGCAAATCAATAAAATTTATTCTGTTTTGTTAGAAGAGAGTACTGAAATGGTGTTTCGTTAGCATTTAGTCCAACTATCCTACTTAGTAACACCTTTAGCGAATTTTTAAAATGTCACCAAAATGATAAAAATGTTTGTAAATCCATAAAAAGTCTTAAAATTGATAAAATTGCACTAAATAAATTAAATTGATTGTGTTTTTTAGGGGATAGTATTGCGATGATGTTTCGTCAATTTGTCCTCAAGTGGAACTGTCAGTTAGTTAGTTCTACAACCTCACTTGTCGATAAATTTGGCGATTTTTTAAAATGTTGCCAAACCATCCATTGAGATAGCATTATTCAGACAATATTTTGTCCACCAATTTATTTGAAGCAAATGATATCATGTCGCTTAGCAATGGATGTGTTTATGCAGATATGTTTATTCAATCTGTTTATGAGGCCGACAATTTTTATTAAATCTTTTCTAATTTCAACATTGAAAATATGTATATCAAATAAATTTCATTACCATTGCATTTTTGACTGAATAATATCAATTACGGTCTTCAGGTTTAAACATTATTATTATTGATATTTTTGGGGATTATTGATTCAAAGATTATTGATATTTTCAAATTATTATGTCATTGTTTTATTGCACCAAAAATTGTTGAAACTCATATATTGTACTTTGTACGAGTAATCTTCTGCAAATGCGCGGTTATATCTTCTAATCTACGAGGATATAAGTAGTACAGGTATATTGGTATATATTTTGACATATATTGGCACATATTGGAATCAAGTACAGTCTTCTGGTATGAAGGTTACAGGGATTATTGATATTTTCAACTTATTATGTCATCTTTTTATTTAGGCAAAGATTTTTGAGACTCATGCTGTAATACGGATAATCTTCTACTAACACTCGGACATATCTTCTATGACATTATAAGTAGTATGGGTATATCTTCCCATTTAATTTTATCATTTTCATTCTGGTATAGATTGGAATCAATTATTGCCTTCAGGTTTAAAGATAATAGGTTTATTGATATTTTCAATTTATGCATGTAATCGACTAATACAGGTTATATCTTCTAATATTCACGCATATAAGTAGTACGGGTCCCATACAATTTTAACACTTTTATTTTGCATATATTGATTCAATTCCATATTTTTCGTAAATTTGCTTGCAAAAGAGGCCAGGATGTTTTATTCTTCAGATTTGCCAATGAAGATAATTTTGAGTAGCGAGAACAGCGATTCTTAAACTTCTTTTTAGGAGCATTATATTAAATATTTTAACAGAATATTTTGATTAAAAATATCATTTAGTATACTCTAGGAATTTGCACATGATTGTGAATTTTAAGTTTCTTTATATTATATACTCTGTACGAAGAATGGGTATGCTGCTAGTTATTAATAAAATCAGCATTTTTAATATGGATTAATGCAGTACCTGAATGGATCTAGTGGCTTCAAGGAGTATTCTGAGAAACATTGCTCTCAAATATTGTTAAATAAAAAAATTTGACACTACTATTAAACAAGTACAAATAGGTATAAATTATTCATAATTTACTCACCACTTGGTGCAATTCAATGGGACTTAGGGAATCAGGATCAACAACTTCATTGTTTAGACGAGGCACAAGATCCAATCCCAGCTGCCTAAATAAAAATATTAGAACTTTGGAATAAATCTAGCAAAATTTATGTACTCTCCTACAACTTGACTACTCACAATTTAGGTACAGCAAAAAAAAATAAATAAATAAATAACACAGGGATAATACAGGAAATATTTGTATTTTTCAGCATATTTTCTTATAAGTAAATACACATACAAATATACAAAATTTTTTTTTTTCGAAATAGAACTGAAACAGAGTGCCATATTTTCTTTCAAACTGAATCAGTGTAAATGTATAGCAGAATAATTATATTAAATATACATTCTCAGAATTGAGCTGAATCTAGTAAGAACCAGTACTAACTAGTGTACCATGTGGTAAAGAATGTTCAAGGCCTCGGTACAGGTTGTTGAATTATGAAAAATATTTTAATCTGAAGTATTGTATTATTTAAGAAAATATAATACATATAAATATAAATAAATTTAAAACATAAATTAAATTCAGAAATTCACAATAAATATGCAGTAAGTTTATATATTAATTCACAATGTATTGTGAGCTGACAATTGTAAAACATTTGAAAGTGCACCAATTATCACATTTTTGAAAGGCACTGCTATAAAACTGAACGGTGAGCAATATGCAGAAGATTGAATAAAATCAAGCAAGTAAGAGTGCAATATGTAGATTAACTTGAGGGAAAATAAATGAAATTTTTCCCGGATAGTATGTTTGAGTGCTTTAAAATTCGATTCATTATTATAGCAACATGAGAACATCACTATAGTGAAAGATGCCTTACTCGAGACAATCTGAAATAAAGTGATAAAACCAAAAGCAAAATATAGACAAAAGGTAAGAGAATCTTGACATATATTTATCTAGTCAAACTTTTTCATTATTTAAGAATCAATAACTTGCAGCTGTTTTAACCTACCTGTTTCCCCAGTCTATTTTTCCTGTTATTTGACTTTTGAGCTCTCTGATTTGATCCTGCGTTAGAGTACCAGTAATGAGTTGCCTCCTCCATTCTATCAAATCCCGCATCACAGTTAGCAATCTTTGGAAAATAGAAATCTCCCGCCGCTAAAACAAAATAATTTTCAGAAAAGTAAACTAAAAGCAGTAATCAAATGTTAGAATGCACAGATAAAAAAGTTTTAACCAATATGATTTTTATTAAATGCCAAAAGAATTTTTTGGGCTCTCATGATACTACAAGTTCTTTTTCTATTTGTCTAATGGTCACAGAACCTACCTGTAAAGTAGACATTCCCAAGGTTAGAATTGCACACCCTTTGCAGATAAGAGCCACCACCGACCGAATTTGCATTTATAAGTGCAAAACTTGCACTTTAAGCATTTCTGCACTTTTAGCATGAATATATAAATGGGAAATGATATACCAAAGTAAAAACATGTTATAGGATTAAATTAAAAAAAAATAAAGACAATTGATTGGATTGAGAATGTCTCACATCAAATGAGAGAGAAAGGAATGCAAGCTTATAAAGCTTAGCCCACAGTAGAAACTACAACTATTTAATTTAGAAACATATGTTTCACCATTTGAGCTCTTTAGACTTCACATTCTCCTTCTCTACGATTGTGTGAAATATAGCATGGAATATAACATGGTCAGTTTCTTATTTTCTAAATCTTTGTTTCAGGGTCAAAAATTGTGTATAAATGTCACTAAAGTTGTACCCAGAGTAAATTTCAAACTAGACGCTTCCTGATTTTAAGATTACTCTACCTGAGTGTTCATAGTTATGCAAGAATACACAGGTCTCTCTCTCAATGCTAAGTTGCAGCATTTAGTAGAACACTCATCTAGAGGATAAAATGTTACCAGTTTGAATCTAGCCCCAATAAATGTTTAACTTGTAAAAAATCTAATAATCATTTAAAGCAGAAGCATAACAAACCTATTTACCATCACAGATAGCCTTATAAATATCAATATTTGTACAGAGCACAATGGTGGAAAATTAAAAGGCTTAGGAATATTCCTTTAACACTTTCTTTCCCATAAAAAAAGAGATTAGAATGAGAAAAGAGACTCATAGTAGTCAAAATAGAAATTTTCAAAAATTTATTTCCGATAAGAGCCTCTGAAAAGAGTCTTTACATGTCCTGTGAAACTCAGAAATAAAATTTTTTTAACATAGCATATCACATATAATTAGAAAAAAAATGCAAACATGAAATATATTAACACAATGAAAATAATTGCCGCATGTCAGAATATAAATCCCTTTTACTTCCTTAATAGAAGACATAATAAAATTAAATGAGAATTGTTTTCAAGGATGTTAGGAGCTCCTTTCATCTGGTCATATAAAAAGCAGTACTTAAGATTATTTTTTAGAACCTAACTTTTTATAGCCAGTTCTATACTTGAAAGAATTGCTTAATATTCTTGATCAAGGCTTTTTAAAAATTATATCGTTAAATTTTCAACATTGATGATCTATGACAAATTTTATATATGTGTATGCAGTTACAAATGGCAGAAAATAATTTATTGTGATTTCTCAAATCAACAGAAACTCTTTTCTGACAGTGAACCAGAGGATAATCAATTATTCCTTTTTAGCAGTAATGCTCTAGTCCAAATGAGTGATTAGCATTTGCAAATAGCTTGTAATTTAATTTGATAACATAAATTTATACATCATAATTTAGCAGCATACTTGCATTACATTTACGCTACTGTGACATAGCAAACTGATTAGAAAATACTGATCTAACACAGAATTTGATTGATCAGAAAACCCATTAAATTTATAAAAACCTGCAATACAGTAAAAAACTTACATATAACATTTGTGGCATATAGGAATTAAAAAAAAAAAAACTTGAGCAATGTATTTAAGCACAAATAAAATATTAATGTAGCAAACAACTGTGTCAAGGATACTCTGAATCCCCTTTATCAATGCTAGAAAAACAACAAATTTGGAAGTCAAAAAGGCAAAATGGGCCTTATAAACTCTATTAGAGGTAAGCTCAAGGTGACAATTTACAAAATAAATTTTAGAGTAAATTATAATACCTTCATTTCAAAAGAAAACTCAAATGATTTAAGAATTTTTGCCTTTTAAAATGCAAAAACAATTGAATTTAGAAACCATGAAAAAATGAAAAATAAAGCTCAACCTGGGGAAATCATTAAATAAAAAATACTTTGTGCAAAGGATAAGGAAAACTTGAGCAGTGCATTTAAGAACAAAAATAAAATAATAATGCAGTATGCAATTGTTTTGAGGATATACTGCTGGATCCTCCTCGTCAGTGCAAGAGAACAGGACATGACTAAGCTTTTCTGGGGCCCTGGACCCAAGCAAGCATACAGTGCTCTTCAGTGGCGCACCCAGAGGGTTTTTTTTAGGGTTAACATACCCTCAGGAGCAGAAAAAAAAAAGTAATTTAGAGATAAACTACTATGGAAATATAAACAAATAGCATGGGGTCAGTGTGCTGTCATCTTTTTCTTTTATTATTGTTCAGTGATGTAGTAGAGGCGCACACTTGAGGCCCCAGGAAATTTCGTTTTAGCTTATTGTTGTCTGGGTGGCTTGACTGAGGAAATATCAAGAAAATACTTAATATCCACCATATGTTTAGTTTTTCAGTGTCTTTTGTGATGGCAGTCTTTAACTTTTTACATCTGTACACCACCTGCACACAGCGATTGCTTTTGGGAACCCATTTAGCCAGATATCAGGACAACAAAGCCTCGCCTTTCTTCAGCACCTGGGAGAAAATGGTAGTACTGTCAAATGGGTGCAGCTCGTAGTATTCAGCCTGGTCTGATCACTGTCAAGCAGCATCTCGCCCTTCCCATGCTGCTTTGTTTTGAGATTTTGAAGAGATTTATTACGATTTATTTTCAAAGAGATTTATTACGATTATTTTGGATTGCCTAATTTTACCCATCCGGCAACCATACCCGACCACCCAGTATCAAAAAATTTCTTGGGAGAACACATATTTATATATATATCACAACCTTCCCAAAATGTGGTGATGTTGGTCATGATGAGTCAACCCCCCTCCTCCCCCCCCCCCCTTTGAACCTAATCTTAGGTGAGCCATTGGCGCCCCTACTCATAGTAGAGGACTGAAAATATGCAACACTGCCACACCCAAATGAAATAAAACTCTAACATTGGAGAATTATCATGATTTTTCAGTTTATATTAACTGTGTATTTTAATTAATACAAATGACATTTAATATTTTTGTTATCAAACAAAGATAAATTTACACTCTGCATAAATTCTAAAATTCTCATGTGTTAAATACTGTTTGGATTGCTCAAAATTGCTTCATCTTCAATAAGTATAAACAAAAGCTAGTGATCAAGATGTCAAAGGGAACACCAAAAAATCTATCCAGAAGAGGTTAAGCACAAATACATTGCTTTATAAATTTGAAAGAGTGAAACCTGGTTAAAGTCACTATAATGTACAAAACAATAATAATTTTACTTTATCATTACCGTTGGGTCAGTTCAGTCCTGTCGCACAATCATCTGATCATGCCTCACATTCATGCACCTTGGCCTTCCAGAGCCTTCATTCCGCTGATGGGTTCCTTGCAGCAACCATTGCTGCCAGCACCTTTGCACAGCAGTGTCCGTTTGGTGCAGGTGGCAGTCTATTGCTTAGTATGTCCAGCCAGTTTCACGCATCCTGTCTATACGACCACGTTTGAACTCGTCCAATTGCTTATAAGATCTTCGGCAACGTTGTAACGACATTATTAGTTGTGTCTCAACGGAACTGCAAAGCCAGTAATTAACAAAGATAAACCATCCACATTTTCAAACTGTTTTATAAGATGCTAGTTTCGCAGTAGAAATGCACGCTATGACTGAAGTTAACACTCATTGGCCTTGCAAATTTAATCATTTGCATACTTGGTATAAAGGAATTTGCATGCGAAATTTAGAGGTGATCGGATTATTTTTTAATGATGCTTCATTTCTTTTGCAAAAGAGTGCATGATAATGTGAAATATTATTTACATTTAATGCAATTCTTTGAGCACTTTTTTTTATAAAATTATATATAAACAGAGATTAATTTGCTCTTTTATATATAAGCCAGATTTTGGGGCTCTCCTGCCTTAATCTGGCCCTGCCAACTCAAGTCAAAAAGACAATGAGCCCATTTCATCTTTTTGAATTCAGTTCTGTTGGTTTTCTAATGCTGATAAAGGGGATTCAGCATATCCTTAAAACAGCTGTATGCTGCATTATTATTATTATTTTTATTTTTTTTTTTTGCCATTTTTTCCCCCTTAAATAAACTGCTTAAGTTTTCTTTATCCTTTGTACAAAGTGAATTTTTTACTTATTAATACAGCAAGTTTCTTACTGCCATTGCAAATATTGGCTATTCCATACTGATGAGTAGATAATAAATGCGAAATTGGTATATATATTATAGTAACTATAATGGGAATGTATTTCAAAGACTCTGAAGTTTGTAAACTCTTTGAATTGAAGCTTAGACTCTTGTGGATAGTTTTTGGTGGTTCCTTTGACATCTTGATCAGTAACTTTTGTTTATCATGAAGCAATTTTGAATGAGAATACAAAAATAAACTAACCACATATAATCGCTTCCAGATTACATGCCATTCTCTTAGTACACAAGCTACTTCTTTCACAGTTGAATCTTCAACAGGAGCAACACTTTCATATAAACTGGAGAAAAAACAAGTGTGTAAACATTTTAGACATGATATATTAAAATAAATCTCATTTCCAATTTAAAAACTACTATACCCTTCATTATATATGTGGAAAGCCTTTAAATGAATAAATGAAGCTGGGAAAATGCCCTAAAAAGAAAAAAAATAGATATCAAAAACAGGTATTTTTTATTGAAATTTCACTCAAACTTAATTAATCTTTCACTCAAACAAAATTAATCTGCAATAAAAGTACTTTGTTAACAGTAGCATAAAAAGTTGATAAATAGCAGCAGCTTTTTTTTCTAAGACATTAGATGATAAATAAAATAAAGTGATAGATTCATATTTGTGGAAGTATTAAGCTGAATTTCTGATAAATGCCAATTTTCAAGATCCAAAAAAAATTTTTTTCTCAACTTCATAGTTTCTAGAAACATTTACTTGGAATAAGTTCTTAGTAGTGCTTTTTAAGATTTCTAATAGCTTGGAGCTGTTTAGCATGACTTAATGGAATTTTAATGCATAGTTTGAATGTAAACGTGATAAAAACATCATTTTGGTGAGATATGCTTTTTTGTGTCTAAAATGTGCAAAATATTAAAACACTATCCTTTTTTGCACACCAACTGAAGTAGTAAACAATGTAAACATATAAATTTTAATGCATAATGTGCAAATATTATGTAATCATTTTGAAAACATATAATTTTTTTAATGAAACTCCTCTTTAGGTATAAATTTGTAGAGATAGCTTTGTCATAGCTTTATTGTAAACAGATTTTACTAGCCTCATGTTTGCAAATAGATAGCATGTTTCAAAGTAGATGTTTTCAGAGTTTTTTAAAATTTTAATAATTTAATATATTTTTTTTTTTATGAAGGAAAATATTCATGTCACTTGAATGGCACAGAGTCGCTGAAATGACTGTTTATATGAAAGGACTAATTAAACAGTATTACCATAATAATGCAACAAGAATTGAATCATTGAAAGACAACTTTTATTTTATTATACCACAAATTAACTAAAATATTTTACAAAAAATGGTAAAAAGTCTTTACCACAACATTACAGTCTAAACACTAGAACCTACAAAAATGAAACATTGCTACTATCACCCCTCCAGAGTTTCACTCAGGTAGAACTACCCACAGAAGGAAGTGAGGGGGGGGGGGGAGATATGGGCACAACTCAAGTGGAAGGGGGGACAGAACTCCATAAAAAATCTCGCGTAAAAATTTAGGCTGTGCGAGAATTTCTCTCTCTCCAGTTCCGGCCTAAAATTACTTTTTCCTTCAAATTGGATACCACGAAATCCGATACCCGATGACCACAAAGCCTAATTTCTCATGTGTTGCCTATATAATTCTAAAAATAGCCACAGGGAGAGTTAATTGACGTCTCGCTCACACTTCCTTGTAACGTGGGGGAAGCTAGTGGGAGGTGTAGTGATATCAAATAAACAGTAACCCTAAATACTCATATAGCGGAAGATCGCTGATATTACCGGTTGATAATCACAATGGATAAATTTTTAATTAAGAAAACTGATCCGAAAGCAACTGAAGTCGAATTTAAAGAAAATCTGATTAATGATGAAAATGAAATTTTGAAATAGTTTTAATTCAGAAACTCTCAGTAACCTCATACATATTTCTGATGATGTGTTGATCTAGAATCTTTCAATTATGATGAGGCTGTGAGAATTTTTAATGAAACAAAACTTCGACGGTACCAATAAGTCATTACATTTGGTTCTTGTACTTATTTTCTTTTTGTACTACAATTCAGATTTTCCCATTTGTGTGTGATGTTATTTTTTATTATAGATTAGCTCTTTTTAAAAATTAAAAAAATTAAATGTCGAAGAATATGAGTTATAGTTAACGCTTTCTTTTTTATTACTTTCTAAATTAGCATGGTAAAAAAAAATGAAATTTTAAGTTTCTCTCCTTATGACAGAAAATCTCTCCCAAAATTTTCTGGAAGGTGAGAAATTCTCTCCCTCTTTTCCTGACTTAGTGGGAACCCTGCTACTAGGTTTACAATCCATGATTATCTGGTAATATGCTTGCACATACTGAACCAGGTCTCAATCTGCAATTAGTAACAAAAAATAGACTTAAAAACAGTAATTTTAAAATATGACATGAATATAAACAAATAGACATGCATCCTGCATTTCTATGCAAACAAAATATTCTTGTAATTAGCATTGGATTACTGTGAATCAATTACAACTATTTTATGGGTTCCAAATTCGAAATTCTGGCTTAATCATGACTTTGATCTGAGTAAGATGTAAATATGTGCAAAAAATCATCAAATTCAGACAAAGAATTTCGGAGAAACATATGTTCGAACTTTTCACAATGAGTCATTTCCATAGGAGCCCTGCTACAATTGAAATCTGTCAGTATATATTTGTATTCTTGTATGACCATCTCTACCAAGAATAAAGCAGAATAAGACCAGGCAAACCTGTTCATCAATCATAAATTAAAAAAATACTAGTTTAAAATTGTGAGTATTTTCTTTCATAAAATAGAAAACATATATATAATTTTTAAATTAAGGGTTCTGTGCAATTATCATCTATTTTCTTTTGTTAACTGAAACCAACTTAGATTATTGAGAATTTGCAAAAGTATTAAATACAAAAAATTAAACTTTTAAACTGAGGAAAAAAGCATAAAAATAAAACTTACTTTTAAACTTTTATTTCGAATTGAAAATCCACGAAACCACCCTAAAACAATTTGAAAGTATTAGTTTGAACAGACACTTAAAAAAAATTTAAATTAAAAGTAAAATAAGATGCATACCACCACACTCTTCTAAAATTTGTACTGTTTCGCCAATTTCAAGGGACAGTCCATATTTTGTGTTCCCATCGTAATTATAAATACCTAAAAATTTTAAACAAAATAATTACAGAATATTTCCTGCATTATAAATAAGTTAATTTTTGAGACAGAGATACAATATTGTATAATTACACATATTTTCAAACTTTACAATGTCCATTTTTAAATTAGAAACTTAAGATTTTGATTTATTCAATTTTCTTCTGTGAAAAACAACTAGTAAATATGATGAACTGCAGCAGGAGACACTCGCTGAGAAGGTGAGATTGCAAATTTGTTTTGAAAAAAATATATTTAATATGATTGTGAACTGTTTATTTCATAATAAAATATGAAACTAAAAACTTATTTAATTAAACAGAAGAAAGATTGTGCTGTGTTGTTGTTGTTGTTACCCAGACCGTCCGACCTACCTGAAAGGTGTAAGGTAACTGTTTGGACGGCCGGGAAGTGCCTCCCAATTTAGACCGGAACCCAGTGGGGGAGGCATCCACAGGGACCGTACCCTCCTTCCCCTACCACCAACCTCTCGGAAGGACTTACGGAGATTGTGCTGTGTGTAAAAACTTTGAGATCTTGGGTCATATAACAAAATCTGAAGTAGCCCATGTGTGAGTTTAGTCATTTGCTCCCGATCCCTAGGTCATGGTCCAAATATGGATTGTGAAGAAGTAATCAGCAAGGCATGATTTATGCATGTGCCTATAGGGTCTAGGCTCTGGGCACCAATTGAACTGGGGATTTGTTGCTGGTTTGTGTGTGGCCACATGTACTGTCACACGTCACTGACAGGGGCACATTATAACCACCAGGCTTTGAGCACAATTATCTGTAAATCGGGTCCTGCTTAACACTTGTAAAAACTAAACATGTCATACGATAAGCTGCTATACAAGACTCTCAATTTTGGGTTATGAATGAAAAAGCTTGAAAACCATATTCCAGGTATGGTTAATAGTGGGCTAAAAGGGGCTATCAATTTGCTCAATTTGCTACACACATTTGCCATTAGAGGTCATGACCAACACTGAGCTGACAAATTTTAAAACCGATTATTTATAAAACTTGCATCTAGTACCTACAATTCTACAGTGTCACATCGTTCTCAGTTCACAATATATCGTAAATAATTATGGATGCACTTTGCTCATTTACAAGTTTCTTTGGTGATCAATCGATTTATGACATCCTATTTCTTTACATGATTTTCATAATTGATCCAAAACATTTTTCGCTCTTTAACAACTTATCAGATTTTAAAGCATTTAAAAACTGATACGCGCGTACCGGCTCAAGATTACGTTTGATAATGATCTTAGTTACCACTAATCCTTAGCGATGTCAATGTTTATTATCAGACAAAATATTTTATAAAATTCGTCGATATATTGTTTTCCACAAGTAAAAAGAGTAGATCAAAAATAGATCAATATCAGATGATAGAAAATTCCGAATTTACTGTTTATAGAACGTGTTTATATTTGGATGCCAACAGTATTTCTACTGAAATATGCTTAACACTTCAGTCAAGTGAATAAGTACCGTAAAATACATTATTTGTGCACATAATTATCGAAAATATGCATTTAAAATCTTTAAAATCATGTTATGTTGAAGTAAGGGAAATAAGTGTTCAAAAGTTGCTAGTGTCAAAATTTAAATGCCCTCTGAAAACTAAAATTATTATCACATTTTAGACATGCATTTAATATTGAAATAAAAAGCACACGATGTAACTTACAAACTCCCAGCTTTTTATTTTTTGTGGGATTCCACATATTTGATACGGATATCATGGTAGTTTAAGTTAAAATTACCGCATAATACATAACTCCCCTGAACATTTCACGCCATTATTTTCATCTAGATGTTGCCAAACAAAGACTATTTAAAAGAAATAACCGAGTTGGCTAAAAACTTTATCCAAATACTCTAACGGTAACTGACTAGTTTCAAAAGCAAAGTTAGCTGCCGATTTTTTAGTGGATATTTCTGGAATAAAACAAAATATATCATGCTCACATTCTAAAACCAGAAACACAAAACCAATTTTGTTACTGCTCCGTTTTTCTTGCATAGTTATTTAGAAAGAACACTTCAATAACCAATAAGTTATCAATAGTGACATGCAAAGTCTTAACTTAACTATAACTGTAATCTGTAAACAAAAACACCCAAAAATTTCTGCAATTTTTAACAAGATTTCATGGCCCCTTTTTTGCAACATGATTTGATATTAGAATCATTTATGTTATAAAAATTATGTTGACATGTTTGCCTTTAATTCTAAAAACTTTGAAAAAGATGTTGAACTCGATATTCTAAATGAATTGATATTACCATCAATCGAAAATTCTACATACACTTCTTGTTACTGGTAAAACATTATTGCAAATTTATATAGTCAAGTTCTTTACGAAAACAAACCTTGTTGATAATGATTAATTTAAACAATTTTGACCTAGTATTGTTTGGTTTTTTTACCCAAAAAATTGATACATTTATCCTGAGATAATGTAAATGCTGTCTAAACTAATGAACTGAATACAATATTTAAACATAGAACAATTGCTTGAGTTCAATATTATTCAGCTTAAAATTTTGCAATCGTTTGATAAGGTAAATTCACTATGTTTTTCATGAATTAGGCTGCCAAGCCAATAATGACATCCTTAATGATTTTTAAAGTTTAATGAATTATTAAAAATAAAATTATTAAATTCATTAGTAGACACCAGTACTATAAAAAGAAAATAGATCTGTATTTTTATCAAAAAATATTTTACACATTTGATATTCCGGCCGTCCAAATAGCTGCTCTTAGTCCTTTGGACGAGTCGGACGGTCTGGGTCTTCAACACATTTGATATTCACAGAATCACTATATTGTGTGATTCAAAACCACACAATATAAAAATGTTTTGAGGCATTAACTCAAATTTTTCGACTTTCTTTAACAACACATCTCTACTGTTCACAAAGGTGTATGCTTTTATGTAGCAAACATAGTTTTAAATGTGTTACAGGAAAGAAAGTACAAATGTTATAACATTGTGAGTGATTATTTGGAACTCTCATAATAGATTAAAAGACAAAAAATATGAGTCTCAACATCCAAAAATGATAATAAATTTGGTTCCCTAAGAATTAAAGACTGAATTAAAAATTTAATACTTGTATAAGCTCTTAAAATAAATGTATAACATTGGGGAGCCTTTGTGGTAATCTTTTAATAATGATAAAGTATAAGAAAGTTATAGAAATAAAGAATTTTCCTTAAAAATCCTGATAACCATATTTGTCTCATGCCCAATAGAAATAGACCATCCTCAATTATTTTTAATGATGCCAATTTATTTTATAGTTAATGGGTATCCACAATTGGCTCAGAACTCTAGTTAAATATTTCACAGTATTTCCATGGAACTCTTAAAGAATTTAGCCTTCATTTAAAATTAATATCAATTTCTTTAAAATTATTATTTTTTGATTTTTTTCGCCCAAAATTTAAATGTTTGAATTAGTAATGATGATATAGGAGATTTTAATAGTTAATACTGAAAAATTTGAATTCATAGCTATGGAATAGTTAATCAGCTGTGTGTGTTTTAGAAAGGGCACACAATATCATCAGATGTAGGGGAGAGTGGGGCACAATGGACCTAGAGGTATAGTGGACTCCCCCCCCCCTTCCCTTTAATTTTTCTTACATTGTTTCACAATGCTTCACATTTTAACATACTATATATGACAACACAGTCTTGTTGTACTTTTCCAAAAATCATATTCTCAACTCATTATTAAGCCATTTTACAGTTATAGGTGGTTTATAAATAGTAAATTAGATAAAAAGTAATTAAGATGGGTATCATGTCTGCATACAATAATGTATGTCATTCCCCCTGTTATCCCCTGCTGGTGACTATAAATTTTACATTGGTAGTACCAAACGTGCTGTTGGCATTCGTTTAGCAGAACATGCTCACGATGCCAAATCTAGTAAACTTTCTACAGCTCTTGCTCAATATGTGGCTAATAATAAATTTCTTCCAGTTTTTGAAAAAACTTTCCTTTTGGTTCATTGTAACAATCCACGTAGTATTCTTCTTTATGAATCCATGTTTATTTATATTTACCGTGAATCAATTTGTAATTTTGATTCTGTTCAAATTTTAAGTTATGCATATATTATAACAGGGGAATGACATACACCCTAGCAAAGCTTTTAAAGTCATCAAAATTTCCAATTAAACCTATTCTTTGGTGCCATTACGTGGATGATGTTTTTATTATCTGGGATCGTGATTTAAATGATCTCCTTCACCTTTTGGATAAAGTTAATGATTTCTACCTTTTGATTAATTTTACTGTTGAGCATGAATCTAACTGTTCCTTTCCTTTCCTTAATGTTCTGGTCACCCGTTCTGATTTTGGTTTTCATACTTCTGTTTTCTGTAAATCCACTTTTACTAACTCCTGTATCCCCGCTAATTCTTTTTATCCTGTATCCTCTAAAAAAGCTTCTTTTAACGCGTATTTTAATCGTGCATTTAATGTTTGCTCTTCTATCCCCGCTTTAACTGATGAAAATAATTTTATTTTTAAACTTGGCCATGAGGCTGCTTATTCTTTTGAATTTATTCATAAGATCTTCGCCCATGTTCATCTTAAATTCACTCAAGCTGATACTAAACTTGTTGCTATTAAAAATTGTTTAGTCCATAAATCTAGTGTTCCTTACCATCCTAGGATTTTCCGTCCTTTTATTAATTTCTGCCATGAATTTGGTTTCAAACCCGCTCACTCTAATATTACCACTTTATTTAATCATATTCGATCCGATAATCTTGGAAATTTTGATGACTTTAAAAGCTTTGCTGGGGTGTATGTCGTTCCCCTGTTATCTCCTGCTGGTGACTATAAATTTTACATTGGTAGTACAAAACGTACTGTTGGCATCCGTTTAGCAGAACATGCTCACGATGTCAAATCTGGTAAATTTTCTACGGCTCTTGCTCAATATGTGGCTAATGATAAATTTCTTCCAGTTTTTGAAAAAACTTTCCTTTTGGTTCGTTGTAGCAATCCATGTAGTATTCTTCTTTATGAATCCATGTTTATTTATATTTATCGTGAATCAATTTGTAATTTTGATCCTGTTCAAATTTTAAGTTATGCTTGGCGACTCATTCTCGACTCTATGCAATTGCAGAATATATAAATCATGATCTTGTACAATTAATGCGACAAAAGTTTAATTAAGATTTCTTTGCTTTTTTCTAAAAAAATTATTGCATCTGTCATAAATATTCAAAATATTGTAATATGCCTTCCAGAACCTAGGATGTCACAAATTATAGTAGACGTTCAGTTGCACAAAAATATTTTGTGTGACATTTGTAAATTTTAATTTCCATTAATTATTTCTTTATGAATTGAATATGTTTTCATTCACCCTCATCCTCCTAATTTGCATACTATAATTATTTTCTTCTAATATTTATTGAATAACTTAATAAAACTGAAATTTTTAGATGAGAGTAACAGTTGGCAATTGTGAAATTTTAATTGAAAATAAGACCATTAGATTTGAAATGCAATAACTTGCTATTTGTTGTGTTTACATACTAAATAAATAGCTTTTTAAATGTACAGATGAATCATTTTCATATTTCTTAAAAAAATTATCTATGATCCAGTGCCCCATGGTGTGGGCCATTGTATCCCGACCTCAAGGTACAATGGTCCACTTTGCCACTTGTTATTTAAAAAAATTCTACAGCAAAACGTAATTGCAATTATTGTTTTTAAGTAAATATAGCATAAACCTGAATATATAGACAATATGTATACTCATTTAAAGTGATAATTTTGTTCATCGTTTAAAAGAAAAACATCAAAATGTAAAAAGTGGTCCATTGTATCCCAGCCTCCCCTACATATCCATTTCAAATTGTGGCTTGTCCTATCTTCATTTTATACATACCTTAAAAAGGTAAAATAATATCTTGTTCTTTTTTGTTTTAAAAAAAATTGTCAGGCTGCACACATCTCTGAATACTGGGATTATCAGTATTCAGGTAGATGATGGTCCAAGTCAAAGAGTATAGTTACATCTTTTTTCTACCCAGACTGTTCAACCTATTCAAAGGTGTCGGGCAACTATTTGGATGACCAAGACAATACCATCCAATTTAGACCGGATTCTAATGGGGGGGGGGCAACCACAAGGACCATACCATCCTTCTCCTAACACATCTCTTGTCAGATGGATTTTGGACCTACAGATTTAACATGTCGGTACTCTGTTAACTCAGAGATAGTTTTGGGCTAGTTACTTTTTTGTGTAACCTATATCTTGATTTTATGTATATTAATTTTGCCATTATACTTTCGGAGAAATATTCTGGACAAAGTTCCCATGCTTCCAAAGCATCTCTCACTGTTACACTTATCTGATGAATCTCATATACAGTGTGTTTACTTGAAAACCGAACTCAGCTAAGCCTAACAAACATGACCAGGTCAGACAAGAAGGGATGGAAGATGTTTATCCTTTAATGTAAACAGTTACATTAACAAAAAGTTAGCCCTCCATTAACCTGTATACAAAGTTCAGTATGGCACAAAACATTCCTTGAAACAACATCCTAACCAATACCTAAGGGATGTTTGGGATTTCATTTTGAATTGCAGCTTCCAAATCTGCAAGTGTATGGAAATTTCCAATGTATACCTGATCCTTTAGATATCCTATTTTTTAAAAAAAATTAAGGGGGGAGGACGAATCTGGAGATCTGTTCTATGTCTGAAATGACCATAGATGTTGTGAATGTCATCCATCACCAGGTGGCTCTCTCTGTCATCAAAATTTCAAAACAACTCAAACCACTACAATAATAAAAAAAAATAATAGAGTTTGGTTTTCAAATAAATAAACTATTTTAATATGTCCACTCCAAAAATCGACATTCAAGAGTAATAGATAATTTTTTTTTCTACCATCCTCAATTTGAATAGTTTTGATTTTTGTTATATTAATAGAAATAATCCAAAATATTTTATGCTTCTTCTATGTAAAAAATTTTCTTAAATCTTAAAACATTTTGCCTCTTTACTGCAGTCTTTCAGAAAACCTTGAAATCAATCTTCTGATATTTTTAAGCAGTGGCATATCCTGATTCTAAAAAGTGTGTATATGTGTGTGTGTGGGGGGGGGGGGGGGGCAACTGCTTAACATTTGCTTATGTCAAAGGGTTATTTTAAATAAAAAATATGTATAACATTTGAACATTTTAGTTATAAATATAAAAACATTGTTATATTCAAACATTGTTATATTAAAAAAAAAACATTATTATATATATATAAAACATTGTTATATTCAAAACATTGTTATATTCGACAGTTATTTTAAATTAGTTAACAAAGTTATTAGTAAACAAAGTTATTTTAAATTGAACTACATAAAACTAACACTGAAAACAAAATAAATCTTAGATATAAAAAAAGCACATTTCTTTTTACTTTTATAAAAACTGTTACGAGATCTGACATAGGAACTTAAAAAAAAACTGTGAATAACTATGCAATGAAAATAAAAAGAGAGTTTCAAAAGTATACCTATAAATTAAATATGGTGGTTATATTTTAATTGAAATCTAAAAGAACATCATTCTCCGTGTATTTGGGGAAATAAAGGTATTGAGCAAAATATCTAAGGAAGTTCCATCAGTCAACATAGATGTAACAAATTCCTGATGGATTTGTATTAAAGCTAACCCAGTTAAATGTTCCTGACCCATGGTGCTTCGCAAATATGTCTTTAATCTTCTGAGAACAGAGAAAAATCTCACCGCTGAATCTGAAGTTACAGGACAACTTGAAATAATTTTGAACATTTCCCATAGAGTAGGAAGCATGCTAATTAAGTCGTCCAAAAATAATTGGGCACATGTTTCTATAGTATCCTCTTTCTTTAAAAATTGTCTATAAATTTTTATTTGATTAATTAGACTTTCATCTGAGACAGTTATTTCGTAAAATTTATTAATTTCGATTACGTTTGCAACATGCAAATCCCCCAGAGCAGTTAAACACTGAACTATTTTATTTACCATTGAATAATCATTTTTCGAAAAACGAATCTTTAGATTATCCACAATTTGATCAATTAGCAGTATAGAATAGACTGATATGGACCAATTAATTCTTTGGCATTAGAAAAATAAAATGCGGCACTAGAACCATAATCGAGTTTTTTCGGAATTTTTCTTTGCCGAGGTAATACAATTTCTTTGATATGATATCCCTGACTTTGAATTTCACCGGTAATGTTTTTCATTTTTTCAAAAATCCAATTGAAGGTGGTTTCATTACAGGAGTCTTCAATTGTTTTTATCACTGCACTTGATTTTTTATAAACTGATGAAATGTTTAACATGGGAGATTGTAATTCTTGTGATAAGTGATCTGTAGTTTCCAAAATTAATTTTAAAACTAAAATTGATAAAATAAATTCCTGTTGTAAAATAGACTTCAATAAACCTGATGCTACTGCAGCAACTTTAGTGTTATTTGTATGTGTATCCTCATTTATGCTTGCAAGAGTTGAAACAATAGCAGGCAATAAATCAATTACCGTCGTAACAGCTTTATGGCGAACAGTCCATCTAATTTGAGACAAACTTTTGAGAGTTTTAATATTTGAAGTAGGGCAGGCTTTTTGTATAATGTTTTGAAAGAGAAAGTGTCTTTTTGCAGAGACTTAAATTACATTATACAACTCGTTAATAACATACAGTGCATTTCGAAGAGGTACAATATCTTTGCAAAATCGAGCAACCACTAAATTTAATAAATAAATGTGGCAATGGAACTATAATGCCCTTGGCTCATTTTTTCGAAATTATGCTGCCAGACCGTTAAATTGACCGCTCATATTACTTGCTCCTGCGCCATCATATCCTTGCCCCCTCACTTTATTTAACCAATTTTATTTAAAAAGTTACTTAAGACTAGGTGTAACTCTTCACCACTAGTATTTGGACAATCTAAAAATCCCAAAAATTGTTCCTTGATAATAAATTTGCTCTTTTGGACCTGACAATATCTTATGTCCACTGCTACTTGTTCTTTGCTCAACACATCCGTTGTTTCGTCTACAATGAGCGAATAACATGCAGCAGCATTTATTTCATTTACAATTTTTTCGGTAATAAAATTTCCAACTATTGAAATCATTTCATTTTGAATCGGGGCACCTAGATAATTAAAAATTTTTGATTGAAACATATCTTCAAAGTCTGTTTCCTTAATGCGACACCGTAATTTAATTAATTCTATAAAATTATCTCTATTATATATATAAAATACTCTGTTGTCTCATTGTGTCTCCTGAGAGCGACGTCTTGTTTTCCTAGCCATAAGATTGTTTTAAATATAAATTTGCAGTATTTTTTATTTTTTTTTTATAGTTTATTGACGAAATGAGCATATCTGTTGAGCAACTGAAGAAACACGGGTTTTCTCCAATGACCGATTTTCAGCAAAAAACTGCATAGCTCTTGTATGCAAAACCGATTGATCATGTTTTCTAAACTTTTCTAAAGCCGTTTTCCAGTTTGTTAATCCATTTTTGACCAAACCATCATCAGTAAAGCCAGGTTTGTGAGCACAAAATGTTCTACAATAAAAACAAAACCCAGCTTTCAGTTACACACTATATTCCACAACCAGGAATATATGTTGTACCAAGATGATTGAAAGCTTTTGTGTTTCTTTACTTTTCCATATTCACTTTTTTAAAAATTCAACATAGGTTGATACGGCCCTTTTGATAGATCTATAGTGGTATTTCCATTCGCAGGATCTCTAGTATCAATATCACTGGATTTGCCACTCCTAAAATCACAATCAGATTTTGTAGACTGTGATATTTTTCCAATATTTTTAGTATGGTCATTAGACTTTCCAGGTTGAAGTGTAAGTGTAGCTGTTGACACGGGTGTTATGTCTTTTCCAAAAAAATGTAATATATTTGTTTGCTTCTTAGACATGGTTCTAAAAACTAAGAAAAAATTAAATGATAACTTGAAATAATAAACAAAACACTCTAACAAGTTATTGTCCATTCCTACTAATATTCAGTGGTCATTCCATTATTAATACTGTTATTTCCCGTTATTAACATTTCCGATACTAAAAGTCCCGTGATTAACATTCCTGTTACAAATAGTACTGTTATTAATATTCCCGTTACTTATAATACCCGTACATTATAATGACAACAATGCATAAAAAAGAAAAAGACACTTAAATTTTGATAACCATAATATAGTTGAATAAATAAACATTTTCAGCTTCGTTATTTGCCCATGGCAACGGAAAAGAGAAATAATAAAAATATTAACCACATGCAATAATGTTTAATATTAAAAATTACATTTTTTCAAAAAATGTGTTTTTCAATAATGAGAAAACGAAATTTTGATAATAAAATTTCCATATATAAATAACAATGTATATTTTACACACAATAATTCATCGGGAATTGTGACTTGAATAAGGGGGGGGGGGAAGGATTAACGCTAACAACGTAATTCATGCTCCAACCACGAGCCGATCTACGGCCGTCCATCTAAACTTCGTTTCATTTCCAGGTTCAGAAAGTCGACCGGAAAATATGGTACTTGTTTATAAAATATAATTCCATATAAATAATCTTACCCTGTTGTTTTAAATCTGGGACTTCATCAGTCCAGAGGGAAAAAAACCCCCGAAAATTTGGAAAACATCCCGGATTTTGGAGGTTTCCGGATTTTCGAGATTGTACTGGATTAAAATTGTTTCAAATTATTAATTTTGTTTCAATTAAAAAAAAGTTGAAAAATCAAAGTACTTCATACAATTATTTAAAAAAAAGGCCTTGAAAAGTGGGGTACCCAGGCCCCCCCCCCCCCCCCCCCCCCAAGCATACGCTGTTGTTTTTAAGTTCAGAGATACAGTCAAAGTCAAAACATTTATTTGTTATTCCCTGTAAAGGGTTCTTGTCCAGCAAAACTTGGGTAGTGCCCTTCTGCAAATCTTAATTAGATGTCTTTTTTTTTTTTTTTAAATTGGTTTTCATATGTTTTATGTGGTAAAATATTTTTTTTATTCCTACATCATATTAATTAAATTCTGTACACTGTTATTTGCATTGTTATTTATGCTTTCGACTATTATTATTAAGAATAATTGATGAACTATTTCTTGTATATAAATTATAAATATCATTTACTTCAAAATATAAAGAGCAATATTAAGATTATATGATGAAAAACCTTTAATGCACCTTTATTTGTAGTTAAATTTTATGTAACTTCCTAAATTTTGATCTGTTTTGTTCATCTGTTGATTTTCATTATAGCTCATATACATTATGGATCCCTCTTATTATGTTTTATTTGCTATTTTTAGTGAAGAAAATGTCTGGAAATTATGCGAGTATGTGAAAGAACACCAAGCTGATCTTTTGGAGTGCTGTTATTCTGTTTTCATATCTAATAAAAATGAGACAGTAAGCTATTTATCTTATGACTAGTATTTAAGCCTGTCAGAGACTAAGAAACTAACACTCCTACAAATAATTTTTCAACATTTTTTCTTGATGTTTTATTTTGCTTCAAAATGTATGGCACTTAGCATCAAAATAGTCCTCATAATCAAAAATATGTTCTGTCCTATAATTGATACTATAAATATTCAAAGTCTTCTAGGTTACTGAGAGATAGCCTGAAAGGTAATCCAGACACACTAGAAGGTTTAGACCTCCCATTTTGTCTGCCCCTGGGAAATAAATTAAAAGTCCAACTCTATTAAATTTTGTTCCAGGGTCAATACTATAAGAGTGCAAAGATTCAGCTTTCTGAGTCACTTAGGCAGAGGCTTGAGATGGTCTAAAAAGACTTTTCAACCCCCACCCTCCCATTTTCTCCACACCCATTGGGCAAATTGAAAATTCGGCTCTATTAGATTCTGTTCCATGTTGATACTGTAAGTTTGTAAAAATTCAGCCTTCTACGTTACTGGCAGGTTTTTGGAAGGACGATTATTGTATAGATATTCTGTAACTTTTGTACATTAAGGGAAGGTTATAACTGACATATTAGTCGAGATACATTTAGTAAATTTTCAGAATATTTGCTGTAAAAATAAAATGAAAAATTGCTTATAATGTGACAAGAATTTGAAATCTTAATGATTCACTCAAGATGATGGGGTAATCTCTATATATTGGGATACTCTACTTTTAAAATCATTATTATTATTATTATTAATATTATTATTTTCTCTGTTTCTAGTTGGTAAATGCTGGTTATTTCTGAACATTTTGGTACCATTGGTATTTCTAGAGATAAAATAAATACAATACATCAACAATACAATACCTAGCATAAATTTGCTTTAAACGTTTATTTTTATTTATTTATTTTTTTTAATGCTGATGTTTGAACTAGTGCACATGAGATTTTGAGAATCATTATATGCCTTTGGTTATTACCCCTTCCCGACTTTTTCTACGGTGGCTGTAATGCTCTCTAAGAAACAAATTGGGTTTCTAAAGCGTTTTCAGCAGCTCAGCTTAGCATCTGTCCTATGTAATGGTCAGTGGAAGAATGAGTAAACAGACTTATTTGAAATTGGTGAGCAGCACCATTTGTAGTCCAAACTTAGAGTGAAACTCTGCAAGATCAAAGTTAGCAGCTAATTCTGTTTCACATGGGACTCAGAGTTTCACAATGGGTTGGAAATGATGTGTTGCAGATAATGCATTTTTTTTCAATTAACATATTTTTAAAGATTTTTTGTAGTTGTACTTATATATATATATATATATATATATATAATTTTTTTTAGGTACCTTTATGGTGTCAAAGATCAGGTAAAGATGAAGAAAAATTGGCTGTTTGGGTATTGTAAATGTTTTTTATGCTTTTTACATATGTTAGAAACTTTAAACTTCTGTAAATAGCATGACTCAATTCACTTTACTGGTTCTACTTTCATATTCAATGGCTATTTGCTAAATGAGTGGGGAAGTGATGTTAAACAAAATTTTTTTGCTTCTTTCCCATACTCATACAATACTTTCCAGAAGACAATATTGCGCTAAATGAGCTAGAAAGTGGGCAAATTTTTCTTTAGCACAACCAAAACTCTTTAGAACTCTTTATTTGGATCCAAGTTGATCATACGATGTTGCTCAATTAATTTTTACATATCCGAACCAGCATTTTTCATAACCATCATGAGAAGGTTGTACACATAAATCTGTATTGACAGGTCTTAACAGCCAAATCTCGGTTTTAATAGTCAATAGCCTTTGGATAATTTTCTGTTGTTGAGGAAAAGCTGTTGATTAATTGAGCAGCCCACGAACCCAGAACCATAGACTGTTTCAAATATTAAAATTTATCTTCCAGAGCCATATTGTTATCATCATGAATCTTCGAAAATTCACTTCACACACACACACAGAATCCCAAATATTCTTTGGTTGCGTCACATGGAAACATTTTTAATTTCAGTTTAAACAACTTAAAATTCCAGTTTCTGACATTATCAACATTAAAAGTAGCTTCTGGGGTCATTACTAACTTTAATAATTTGCCTTTAATTTGGCTTTTCAAAACAAAATAATCTATAAGTTTCTGCATATTGAAAATCTTTTTCATAAGTGTTTCCAGGATTAAAGCAGATAGTTCTATTAAATCTCACTTAAATGTTGATATTTATCACGTATTTGAGAACTCCAGATCTGTAGTCGACTGCTATCAATTTTATTTGTAGTTTCATCTTCAATTCTATTAGCAGTTAAGCTAAAAGAACTCCACTTATCCATCAAGTTGAGACTGATAAAGTGACGGAAGAATGAAATAGGCAGATTAGCGAATATATGAAAATATTTTTAAATGGTTTCATATACGGTATGTACATAAATCTACTTATCAATATGCAAAAATTACACAAAGAATGTTATGCAAAGTCATTATTATTACACAAATTTATTACATAATTATACAAAAGATTTCACAAGAGATGCACAAAGGATATTTCACAAATGCATTTTATATCATTATGTACTAATACGTGTATATACTAAAAATTATGTGCTAAATTTCATAATCTTCATTATGAATATAAGAATTAATATATTTTTTCATAATATGAATTTATTTTTTCATGTCTGGTAGGGGGGTGATAAATTAGCAGATGAGACGAATTACAAGGTGATGGAGTAGCAGAGGGCTACTGTACTTGCTGAGAGTGTATAGCAATTAATTTTATGCAATTTTTTTTATCTTATTAAACAAATACTTAATTTTTAATGTGTGAATATAATTTCTTAATTTTTTTTTTCAATTGTAGGACTACCATGTCATTTTCATTTACCATCCTCCAAGTAACAGAGGAACAATGGTATATGACTTAGATACAACTTTGCCATACCCTGTAGAGTTGGAAAAATATGCCCCATCAACCTTTAAATTTGACACCACGCTAGAACCTTGTTATCACAGGTTAGCCTTTTTTCAGTATTTCATGTTTATAATCATGTATGGTGGAACCTACTTAATAACTTATACTTAGTCTGCCTATTTTATGGATTTAATAAGCATACACAATAATAAAAGAATTAAAATGTCAAAATAAAAACTACAATGAAATAAAGAAAATTGACTTTATTCTTGAAGGATGCAGCAGTTATGGGAGGAGTTGCACAGCATTTAAGCATCATATATACCAAAAAAAAAAAGATCTTCCACTCACAACCCAGAGAGCCAAAATAACAAACAATAATAGTTGTTGTTGAAACCCAGACCGTCCAACCTACCAGAAAGGTGTAAGGTAATAGTTGTAAAGTTTGAAACTTAGAGGTTAGAGAGATGTGAATAGTCTTAGTGAGAGGAAGTGAGAACCATGTTCTGAAGGAAAGGTATATATCCCAAAGAAAAGATAAAATAAAAGTTCCTAGAATGGAATAGTTGAACTAGTAGCCTAAATCAAAATTTTTCGGTGAGAAAGGTGGTGATGAGTAAGTAGTGTGTACAGTGTATACATAGATATCCACTGTGAATTGATATCACTTTTCTTTTATAGCCTTCTGAGGGAGGTTGTTTTCCCTGTATCCTCCCTGGGCACACCTTTAATGAACAATTCCTCAAATTATCATAGCTTTCAGGCAGAACGTATTTGACAAGCAAATTTGCAGGACATGCTGTAACCAGGTCCTGCTGTATTTAATAGAAGGTTAAAATTTTGTAATTATTGTGACTATTAAGAAAGTGAAGATTTATGATGTATCCTTTTTACATGACCACTTCTAGTCAAAAACCACCAGCGTTAAAGACCAGCTATTTTGGACCTGAAATAATTATGCATTTTATCTAAGTTGAATGTACCAGCTGTAAATGGCTACATGTTAATCTGATCACTCATTATCAGACTCATTTTTGCTAATTTCTCATTTTTAAATGGCAGAGAAGCAAGAAAATATAACTAGACATCTTTGCGTACAAGATTCCATGTCAGCATTTCGGAGGGGGGGGGGGGGGGGAGAGGGGGTATTTTTGAAGGATAAAATGGATTGGTTCATGGTTTCATTGATGCATTCCAGGGGTGTTCAGGAGGGTTCTCCAATTCTTTCAAATAGTAAATTTTCATTTCTATGTAGTAAGCTAAGCATTTTTATGAATATATTAGTTACTGTTCAATAAGGCTTCTGAGAGCTCTTCTGCACATGCAAATCCCTTCGGATAATAGAGTACAAGAGCCTAGCTGGCAGATTGCCAAAAAGAGTCAATTCACGAAATCATACATCCCTTATTTCTTTCTTCCCTTCAACATGAATTAACTCATCTTGGCACTAGCCAGCTAGGACTCTCAAAAGTTTGATTGGACAGTAATGCCATACATTTTTCAAATTAAATAGTAAGTCCATTCTTTATATTTAAATAGCTTTTTCCTGTTTAATTAGTTACAAAATAGTGGGTAATAAAAATAGTCACATGTTAAGTTTCGTTTCACAGTAGACACCTGCATTTTGCACTGTTCACTATTTCACTGTATATATTATAAAATTTTCATACTTGCGAGATCAAATATATTAATTTAAGTGATTTGTGTGATAATTAAAACTTAGCATTTGTGAATATTTATACTTTTATATTTATTATATGTAATATTTATTATAATGATATTTATATTATTATTTACATATTCAGAGCTAGCTCAAAAAAAAATTGTTTATTATATTTTTTTTTAATATATAACTATAAATAAAATTAAAAGACCTTACAGATTTTTTTAAAAATATATTTAGGGTATTATGATCAGCAGATATAGAATCTAAGGATCTCCCGAGATATCAAAATTCACTCTCGCAGTAATGCAAAAACATTGGTTTTCAGAGATTTGAATCAATGGCAGTAGTAAATCATTAATCTCATAATTATAAGGAATACCTAAATAAATATAATTTGATTTATATGAATTCAAGTCACGAAATCGGTTAATTACAAAATTTTCTACTTGGTATGGAAAGCTGTGCTGACAAAACTCATTTTTACTGTATAAAATTGTATTTGTAGTCAACCATCCTTTATTTTTTTTTTGTACCATCCTAGACAGTTGCCTGCAACTTAAAACTGACCTACATATATTGATTCCATAAATAATAGTAAGAAATACTAGGGAACGATCATTTGCAAATGAACAAGTACTATAGCAGAAGCAGCTACCTTCTAGTCAGCGACTTTATGCCCCACCACTTGGACCACTGAGGATGCATTAGCAGCATTCTTAATTTAGATTCAGTTATTTTGTTATGGCCAAGACTAAATGATGAACATTTTGTATACAGACAAGTGAATTTTTTTACCAGTTTGTGTTTGCTATTATGAACCTATGAAATTGAAATTTGGAGGAATGCTATTGTATGTCATATGGGCAAGTGGTTGAGCATTGAGATGCTATCTGACAGGTTGCTCTTTAGAACCTTGCTCAGCCAGTGGTAGTTGTTCATCCTCAAATAGCTGTTCTCTGTTCTTGAGTTATGCAAACTTTTGAATTGTGACTGTATGGCATTCTAGACCTCGCAAAAGTGTCAATTATTAATTTGAGATATTGGAAGCTATTTTTTTTTTCTTGTGTTTTGTACACTGAAGCAGCTTAATTCACATGTAGGTTGCTTTGTTAATTTGTATAAACAATATACATTTTTGGCATAAGTTACGTGCTGATCCAGATCAGATATTTTAACATTTCTTTTAATACTGTTCAAAATTATACATGTATTGTTATCTGCAACCGAAGTATTTTTAAAAAATATGTATATTACATAAAAAATTAAGTAAGGTATAAAATCTTAACTCATTAGATCAATGTATCTCCATCTAATCTGCTAAACTATTTTATTAATTATATGCAAATGATCTTTTAAGAATTTAAGATTTTTAAAAATTGTACTTTCTATCAAATATGGAAGTATTATTTTAAGTGCTTTAGTGCATTTCTGCTAATGAGATAGTCTTTAGAATATTTAAGGGTTTTTTTTATTATTATTATTTACAGATACTTTAGAGTCATCCCATCTGAATCTTTTCTTAATACCTTTGCATCGGATCGTTCTCGAATGAAAAAATCTGATGGAACTTGGATGGCAGTTCCTCCAAAATATCCTTGTATCTCTACAGCAGGTGATATTATCTTAGTTATTTTCTTTTTTTAGCTTCCTTAATTATATTATATTTAATTTCAGAGAGCTTGAGAATCGGGCAAACCCATTCAATCAACTTGAACTTTAAATTTATACCTCTTTGATTCAGTTGTTTAAATGAATTAAGTTAGTGAGTCTAGTGTGGTCTAAGTCTCTTTCATTCTAGAGTAGTAAAAAAATATTATAAAAAATCTCTTTAAGTTACACTGTTTATGTAAAATGCACTAAAAAGTAAAAAAATTAATTTTTAGCTATCATGACATTCTTGGCCATAATGTGACTCAAAATAAAACCATGGAGTGCCCGAAAAGAATTGAATTTGGACATTGTCACAAATTTAAAAAAACAATTGTAGTGATAACATAGAAATAGCATGTATAAGATGTATTATATTCAATTCATTTAAATTTTTCTTTGACAATTTTGATTTAACAATCTGTCATTCTTATATATGTCATTTCTACGTTATTGCTTTTATTGTTCGTTAAAATTTTTATTGTCTGTTAATGTCCAAATGCAATTTTTTCATGGGCACCTCTCAGTTTTATTTTAAGTCACATATGACCAAGAGTGTTGTGATAGCTAAAAATTATTTTTTACTTTTTAGTGCATTTTACTAAAAAAGTGTAACTTAAAAAATATTTATATTTTATTTTATACTTTTTAGTCTTTTGCGATTTTGTAATCAATTTTTTATCAGATATCTAATCAAACCTTTTAAAACTATTTTATTGAATACATGATGACCGATAGTTGTCTTTCTGGATGTCTGTTTCAACTTTTTTTTATGGCATTTTTAATATACTTCCCTATGTCATAAAGATCAGATCTGAAATTTGGTACACAGCTTAGTTGAGTAAAACATTTTAATTTAGCAGAAAAAATAAGCACATAACTATAATAGAAGGTCTTTATTTCACTTCCTATAAGACGTACAAAATTTAAAAAAGACCATAGCACTTTTGAGCGTAAATACATTCTTCATCAGTGGCTACATGGAAATAGAAATGATCATTCATATATAGACCAGAAAAAGTGACAAATTTGCATAAATACAATTATCAATAAACTTACGTTTATCTAAGGAGAATCCAAAATTACAAAACATTTTGAACAGATTCAAAATCGAGCATAAATCACGAAAAATACAGTAAAAATTTTACAATTTAATTACAGAAATTTCAAATTCAAAACTTATTTTAAAAATAGGGGAGCAGTCAGGCCCAAACCCTGAGAGGATGACGGATTGGGCCTGACTGCCCTCCGATTTTTTAAAAAAGTTTTGAATTTGAAATTTCTGTAATAAAATTGTAAAATTTTTACTGTACTTTTCGTGATTTATGCTCAATTTTAAATCTGTTCAAAATGTTTTGTATTTTTGGATTATCCTTAGATAAACGTAAGTTTATTGATAATTGTATTTATGCAAATTTGTCACCTTTTCTGGTCTATATATGAACGATCATTTCTATTTCCATGTAGCCACTGATGAAGAGCGTATTTACGCTCGAAAGCGCTCTGGCCTTTTTTAAATTTTGTATGTCTTATAGGAAGTGAAATAAAGACCTTCTATTATAGTTGTGTGCTTGTTGTTTCTGCTAATTGAAATCAGATGTGATGCCAATTTATTTATTTATACATTTTAATCTATTGAAATTTGGTGGATCCTTAATTCCATTTCCCTTTCTATTACTATTCATTTTCTTCTTTTCTACTTTTGATTCGGCTATTGAAAAGCGAATTTTACTGGAAAAGATGCATGTAAAATAAGTAAAGAAAATAGTAGGATAACGAGGCTGAATATTAAGCTTTATTTTAACCTTTGTACAACAATGGTTATTTATATCCAATGCAATAGTGAGATTTAATCAAATATAAACCAGATATTGGAGAGTAAAATTGTCCCTATAGATTAATTTCGGATTTTTGGAATTTTCTTGCCAGTTACACCACTGGACCTATCCGTGCATCAAATTGTAAGTTTCTGCCCGTTCTAGAAGTGGGTAAACATTTTAGGACATATATGAAAAATAGCCCTTGTATATTGGTCTTATAGCCTTTTTCATTTTTCTTGTTACAATATTTTTTTTTCTATTTTTCAACCTGTCTACTGCATTATATTTCAAAATGGGTGATTTAAACTAAAAAGTAAAACAGTAGCACCAGTCATTTTGGGGAAATTAAATAGAAAATGCACAATTTTATTTTCAAGACAACAAGTAAATAATAGCATGATAGGGAATAACACTTAATATAGGCAACTGCTTTGTAAGCATATATATATATATATACCATTAGAAAAATCAAACATTTGTTTTGCTTTAATGCGTAATCTTATATTTAGAACTAATTTCTTATTTGTTTTATCTTCTAAAAAGAAAATCTAGTTTACATGTAATTCACTTGTTCTAATGCCATTCCAATGTAAATGACAACGGGGGAATGACAAATCATGTGATTTCACTTTCTGAGTATATGGGTTTTATTTACATTTAAACATAACCTGATATTCATTTTGCAACACTAACTAGGCACACATATATGTTAAAAATATATATATATATACTTTTTTATTCTGAGAATAATTAAAGACAGGTTAATTACAAGGAATAAAAATACTTACCCAAACTAGTTCAGTGTTATAATATTTCCCTGCACAGAATGATAACTAGAACATAGTAAAACTGTCAAGATGGTGAATATGAACTTTAGTAGAAAAGAATAATACATTTATTATATTGTGCTGTCATCTATGTATAGAATAAGTTGTTAAAATTTAAAAACAGGTGAATGATAAAAAAGCTGAGAGACAGTTGTAAAAAATTAATTTAAAATATTGCTCTGCTGGGTTATACTTTTGGATATTTAACAATTTTAGGAGTTTTGCTTTTTGTCTAAACGTGTTCAGGGGTCTTATTTACATAGTCTTTCTCTTCTAGTTATCCATTTTCCAATTGTTTAGGTTTTTGATACTCTTTGTTCAAATATATTCTATTGCATAGGTTTTGTGTTAAGAATGTTCGGTAGAAAAAGTGCATTTTATGACTTTATGATATACTAAAACATTCTATCTCATTCAAAATATTCTAAGTTTTCAGAACCTAAAAGCCTAAAAATCATTCTTCTGAAAACACTCAAAAATATCTGAAATTGTTCTAAAGTTCCTCAAACCTGAAAACATTCTAGCAATAAACTGAATTCTTAAATAAACAGAAAATAAATTGAAAGTGGACCTATTGACCAGTTTCCCTACGTGTACAAATATGTACTCTACATGTAATAAAATGGAACTTTCCTAAAAATAAAAACATTAAATGTAAAAGAAAGAACACAGATTTTAGGTTTTCAAAATCTAACGTTTATTAAAATTTTAAACTTCACTTTTAAAATAATTTTCAAAATATTTTACATCTCATTAACTAAAATCAAACATCTTAAATAATAAAAATAAATGGAATGGCCGGTCGTATAGTGGTAGAAAAAACGTTAGAATATTAAATTTTAAAGTTAACAATATTAAACTTATACAACTATTTATCAAAACTAAAATTTGGAATAAAAAGAACATAAGTTAGCCAAAAGGGAAATTTAGAACAAAAGTTAAACTTAACCTCAGGTTCAGGTGACCTAAAATATATAAGTCTAAAGGGGTCTTATTCTACTAACACAATTAAACTGAAAACAATTGGAATATAAACATATTTTAACTATTGAGAAATATTAGAATTTGGAGGAAAAGGAATAATATCACCAAGGCTCCAAGAAAAACGGCGGAAATCGGCGGGAGGCAGAATCACCAAACGTGCAGCAGATCCAGACAACACCAGAAGAGGAAAATCCATGGCACAGGATCACAATATGTCCAGCAAAAATTCCGGAAAAGGCCGTTCCACGGGATTCAACTCCAAAGAGATTCTCCACACCAGCTGGACGTCGAGTAATAAAAAAATCCTTTCTCAACTGCCGCACCGGACTACTGACATCAAAATGGAGAACTTAACATGTGTCCGTCAATTGGGCTCGGAAATGCGAACTCCATTCATCATAAAATAGAACTGGCAGCTTGTCAAGATAAACATATTTCTAATTGGCCGGTAAGACTTCCTCGGCCGACATCACATAAATCGTGAAACATCTTGGATCATTATTTAAATGATATGAAACTAATTAGCATGACTCTTCATTCCGTCGCAGCTTCCAGACATAAACAACATCAGAGAGCACAGCGGCAAAGGACTGCTGATTGATTATAAACTAAACAAATCAATCCACATCTTGAAAAACAAAACACACATCACAGCCGGGAATAATGATACATTTCATGCCGAATCCGAACTACGGCTCGCGCCGAAGCGCTGAAAACAACTTTGACAGATCACATCTTAGGTTCTAATCAATAAACAGAAGAAAAGTGAAAAAGAGAAAAGAGATCGAAAAAGTGCGCGATTTGCTAATATACTGCGAAACATCGCTGCCACAGACTGTCAACAAAATTATCGATGAACGATAAAATAATTAATGACAGACGATTTTAATATTACGATCAACCAATTAAAAACTCGAAACTTTAAAGAAGAGAAATGGAATTTTAGAGCAGACGAAAATTAAAAAGAAATGAAGTGAAACGATTTGGAAAATACGAATTCGGCAACAATTTAAATATGGACGATTCTGAAATATTTAAAAAGCTGAAAATAGAATAAAACTGTAAAATTGCGGTGAATTAACCAATTTTTAACCGAGAGCAATAAATTTGGAATCAAATTAAAGGGAATAAAAAGGGCAATAAATGGAATTGCAAATTAGCAAATTTAAATAAATTTAAATTGCTAAAACCTAAAAAGAACGAACTTTTGCCGTTTTTAACACAAAACCTATGGAATACAATATATTTGAACAGAAGAATATCAAAACCTAAACAATTGGAAAATGGATAACTAAAAGAGAATGGCTATGTAAATAAGACCCCTGAACACATTTAAACAAATAGCAAAACTCCTAAAATTGTTAAATATCCAAAAGTATAACCCAACAAGAACGGCGAAAGTTCGTTCTTTTAGGTTTTAGCAATTTAAATTTATTTAAATTGGCTAATTTGGAATTCCATTTATTGCCCTTTTTAATCCCTTTAATTTGATTCCAAATTTATTGCTCTCGGTTAAAAATTCGTTAATTCATTGCAATTTTTCAGTTTTATTCTATTTTCAGCTTTTAAATATTTCAGAATCGTCCATATTTAAATTATTGCCGAATTCGCATATTTCCAAATCGTTTCACTTCATTTCCTTTTAATTTTCGTCTGCTCTGAAATTCCATTTCTCTTCTTTAAAATTTCGAGTTTTTAATTGGTTGACCGTAAAATTAAAATCGTCTGTCATTAATTATTTTATCGTTCATCGATAATTTTGTTTACAATCTGTGGCAGCGATGTTTCGCAGTATATAAGCAAAATCGCGCACTTTTTCGATCTTTTTTTTCTCTCTTCTGTTTTTGCTCTTCCTTCTGAATTAGAACCCAAGATGTGATCTATTAAGTTGTTGTTCTAGCGCTTCCGCGCTAACCGAACCAAAGTTCGAATTCCGTTTGA
Source organism: Amaurobius ferox (assembly GCA_951213105.1). Taxonomy (NCBI): domain Eukaryota; kingdom Metazoa; phylum Arthropoda; class Arachnida; order Araneae; family Amaurobiidae; genus Amaurobius; species Amaurobius ferox. The sequence goes on from OX578138.1 coordinate 156,570,401, forward strand.
AATGTATCATTATTCCCGGCTGTGATGTGTGTTTTGCTTTTCAAGATGTAATTTGATTTGTTTAGTTTATAATCAATCAGCAGTCCTTTGCCACTGTGCTCTCTGATGTTGTTTATGTCTGGAAGCTGCCACAAAATGAAGAGTCTTGCTAATTAGTTTCATATCATTTAAATAATGATCCAAGATGTTTCACGATTTATGTGATGTCGGCTGAGGAAGTCTTACCAGCCAATTAGAAATTTGTTTACCCTGACAAGCTGCGAGTTCTATTTATAATGAATGGAGTTCGCATTTCCGAGCCCAAATGACGGACATATGTTAAGTTCTCCATTTTGATGTCAGTAGTCCGGTGCAGAAGTTGGGAGAAATGATTTTTATTACTCGACGTCCAACTGGTGTGAAGACCCAGACCGTCCGACTCATCCAGAGGACTTGAGTATCTAATTGGACAGCCGGGGACGTCCAACTGGTGTGGAGAATCTCTTTGGAGTTGAATCCCGTGGAACGGTCTTTTACCGGATTTTCTGCTGGACATAATTGTGACCCTGTGCCATGGATTTTCCTCTTATGGTGTTCTCTGGATCTGCTTTACGTTTGGTGACTCTTCTGATGATTCTTCCTCCCACTGAACTTTGCAGTTTATCTTGGAGCCTTGGTGATATTATTCCTTTTCCTCCAAATTCTAATTATATTTCTCAATAGTTAAAATATGTTTTTATTCCAATTGTTTTGAGTTAGCATAAATAAGACCCCTTTGACTTATATATTTTAAGTTACGAATCCTGGATTATTGTTAGGATGTTCTAAATTCCCTTTTGGCTAACTTATGTTCTTTTATCCCAAATTGTAGTTTCGATAAATAATTGAATAAGTTTAATATTGTTAACTTTAAAATTTAATATTCTAGCGTTTTTTCTACCACTATACGACCGGCCATTCCATTTATTATTTAAGTTGTTTATTTGTTTTGTTTAGTTAATGAGATGTTTAAAATTTGTAAAATGTTTTGAAAATTATTTTAAAAATGAAGTTTAAAATTTTAATAAACGTTAGATTTTGAAAAACCTAAAATCTGTGTTCTCTCTTTTATTTTACTTTAAGATATTTATATTTTTAGGTAAAGTGTCAATTCTTATATTTTACAGGAGTACATATTTGTACACGTAGGGAAACTGGTCAGTAGGTCCTCTTTCAGTTTATTTCTAGAATGTTTTCAGGTTTTAGGAACTTAGAATGGTTTATATTTTAGAGAGTGTATTTTCAGATGACTTTCAGTTTTTAGGTACTTTACAAGTTTTGAATGATAGAATGTCTTTAGTATATCATAAATGCTCTTTTCCCCCCCAACAGCTCTAATGCATAGCAGATTTTTTATTACTGTTTTTATTTCAAATTATCTAATTTAAAATAAAACATCAAATTAAAAGAAAACTAGGAAATGAAGGTTTGTAAATCAAGTTAATTTTATTATTTGACTGTTGGGACACGCAGGGGAATGACATTTAATAAAAAACTAAATTTTTAAATATTAAAAATATACATTGTTTTTTTTTTTTAGCTAACAGATGACAAACATGAACTACAATATAGTAAAACTGGTCAGTGTCCAAAATAAGTCCCAAGTCATGCAACCTTTTATTAAAACACCTAGAACATGCAAAGCTCCTGTTCACAAAAAAGGACCCATATAGTTTTACAGGTCACCTTCGACCTTCTTTTTACCTAATAAAGGAAGATGTATGTGAGTGTATGTGCAAAGTCTGTAGTGGAAAATTTGAAGCGTCACGCAGTCAAGAAATATGGTACACAAGTACTGCAAATCCCGGGAAGGAGAACCTTGACAATTTTTTTAAAAATTTGAATTTGTTTTATAGTTAATTTATGTTTCAAAAGTCACGATAAGGGTTCAAAAATAGTCTGATTTATAGGATGTTGCCCAATCTGGCAACTCTATCTTTAATTGGAAACACCCAGTTTAATATCTATACTATATATCTGACTAGGAATGGTTTTGTTTCATTTAAATCCCTCATGGCTTGCTTGTCGCCGACTTTTTATTTCATTTATGTATCAAGAGTTAAAGATCTCCATACTATTTTGAAGATGGATAAATTACTAAATAACAGAAGGGTGGGACCATTAACTATAAATATTTAAACATAGCTCCAAATGACCTTCGACTTGGAGAATTTTCCTTTCATGCAGATGCACAGGATCCTAAAGACTTATTCCTGGCCTCCAGTGTCTACCTTTCTGTTTCAGAATGAAAGGCAGTTAAAGAAATCCCTAAGAAAAGAAAATATCAAATCTATCGGATCCCAAATATTGATTTTCCATTATTATCAGGAAAATACCGATATATCGATGAAAATGATAATCGGTATCAGATATTGGAACACCCTTAGTTAGCATATTATTTAAATTAGACCTATATAATAAAACAATAGAGAAATGTATAGGTCAGGCTGTCCACTACACAAGAAGGTCACAGCTAATTATAGACACCACTGTTGCATGAATGAGACCATTAGAACAGAAAATGAAGAAAGATACCACATACCAGACATCTCTGTCTATCCTAGGTGACAAAGTTGGCAAAACAGACAAACAGATGTTCAAAAATATAGCTATAAGTATGTATTTGCATTAGAATCTGAATGAAAAATTAAATAAAATTTGATTCTGTAATAAAGGAGTTTATTACGAACTTTTTTCATAGAAAAGAAATTAGTATTTTTTTAAAGAAATTTTAATGAAAGCACTTGCATCATCTGCATGTTTTTAAAGAGGAAGCATTGTATTTTAAATAAAAATGTAAGATATATAAATTAAAAGCTTTTTTTTTTTTTTTAATAACAAAAAAGGAGAAAAATTCCATATAGCCACTACATTTGCAAAAGTCAGATTGGAAAGTGTTAGAATTTATAACATTATAAATGTTAAATGGTATACATTCAAAATGATTCCTTACTGCAAGAAATGAATATGAAATAACTGCTAGGATTCCAGAAAATGAAGTTCCATTTTTTATTCATCCTCAGTTTCTTCAAAACTTGTAATTCATGCTAATAATGGCTTGTATGTTTTTTTTACAGAGTCAACAAATAATTTAGAAGATTTTATATCAATGGATTCTGACCGAGGAGTAGGGGAAATAATGACTTTACACCAATTTCTAGAGCATTTTTTATAGACATATATGTATAATAAATATGTAAATAAATTTTTATATTCTTTTATATAGTATTTTTTTAGACTTATTTGTTTTTATTTGCAATTCATTTATAGACATATATATAATAAATATGTAATTAAATTTTTATATTCTTTTATATAGTATTTTTTTAGACTTATTTGTTTTTATTTGCAATTCATTCAGAATGTATTTTTATTTTGAATATCACACAACAGTTTAAGAAAATAGTGTTCATTCAAATTGTGAAATATAAGATAAGTAATTTATTTAAACAAAATATTTCCAACTGAATGATAATTTAGTTACATTTTTTCTTTCAAAATGTACATATACATAAATCTTTATAATATTAAAACCTGTTAAATTTTTCCTTATAAAGTAAATATAAAACCATCTTTATACAGCCAAACTCTTGTCTAATTGCTCAACAAGTGACACATGAAAACCGATTTTTAAAATTTGAATTATTTTTTTTTTTTATTTAATATTTTGTACGATTTCGGCCATTTTTTTCCCCTTTTATCTCAACCATCCAGACATCGTAGAAAAAAAACAAATCACACGATCGAAAAGAGCAGACAATTGCGAGTAAAAATATATCAATTTCAAATCTCAGGGACAAATTCTAAAATTTTTTAAAGATTTTAAAACAAAAGTCACTTTCGGCTCAAAAAAACGAACTTTCGTTTTTTAATCCTCGCATCGGGAAAAGTACCGACAATTTCAACTAATAATTTACATTTTTAGAAAGCTCAAAGATCAGGCTTTCTTACAAGCCCAATCTGGTCAAGAAATAATAAAAAGTAGCTGCATGATGCGGATTTTAAGGAAGTAATGATTTTCAATTTCTCGGCCAAACAGCGAGGTTTAATTTTTCACCCACATGCGCGCGCACACGCACAGTGTCTGCGCGTGGCGTATATTGAGACTGGATGTCCAAATTACTACTTACTATGGCTCCTCCTCCATCTCGCCCATCCTGGGGGCGGGCCATTGTGACGTAGAACCCAAACCACTTCGCTTTCCGTACATCCTATTTTCTTTCTTTATGCTATTATGGTTATTATGCTGGATATAATATTTTAACAACGTATCAATTGAGTAAGTGTTATATTTTAATATGTATAACAATGCAGATTTCTTTTTAACAATAATCTAACATCATTTCAAGATTGCTTTATATCAAATTCAAGTATTATTTATAAAAATATCAAATTCTTATCAATCGTGTATAAAAGTACACACTAAAAGACTGCTACTTTACACCTTTCTGGTAGGTTGGACGGTCTGGGTCTCAACAACAACACTAAAAGACTGCCACTTCCCGGCCGTCCAAATGGTTACCTTACACCTTTCTGGGTCTCAACAACAACAACGCTAAAAGACTGCATATTTTGTTAAAGCTCGGAAAGGCTAGATGAACACAATGAAGTTTTTGCTGTTTATAAAATATCAACAAGCTTTCCAGTGTTTTTCTGGCCAATAATTTGTAAAGATATCTATATGTAAAAATTATATTGCATGTGTAACTGATCAATTATTTGCCAATCTTTATAACAATTCTTACTAGCATCTTTTTTACACAAACCACCCCATGCCTGGTAATAAATAGTTACACAATGCAGGCATACACACATGTAGAAATATATTTTAACTAATTTTGTATGTACCTGTGGACAAACATTCATTCAACAAGCTTTCTTTTGTAGAAGTAAGTAATTTTGTTGCGATATTCAGTTTCTGTTATTATTTATGTTAAACAAGTCTTGGTCCAGCTTTGAAACAATCAATGAGTTGCGCATTGCTTTTATTGTATAACTTTTGCACATGTCAAAGGTGTGTTTGAAAAGTTAACTGAATAGTCATCTCCGTTAACAATTGTTTATCATTTATCAAATCACTCACCAGAGAAAAAACAGCATGGTTATTCTGCACGATTCTAGGCTTTTCCAAAGGAAAGTGCAATACTTTTAAGGAAATATACTTAAAGGAAAGAATACTTAAAGGAAATAAATAATAAAGGAATATAAAAATACTTAAAGGAAAGTGCAAGTGATATACTTTTCCAAAGGAAAGTGCAACAAAACTATATATGTTTGTAAAACTTGTTGTGTATCATTGCACGTAGATAAATGCTTTACAGTATACTGCACCCGAAAAAAATTATTAAATATATGTAGTCAGTTTCATTTCAAGTAATGCTATGTAAATAAAGTTTATTGAAGCTTATTTAGATGTTTTGATTTTACTTGGGGGGGGGGGGGGGGATCCCAGAGTATGTGTAAATAAAGTTTATTGAAGCTTATTTAGATGTTTTAATGTTACTTGGGGGGGGGGGATCCCAGAGTATGCTTCCAAAGGTACAGAGTACACTTCCAAAGGAAAGTGTAGTGAAACTCGATATGTTTGTAAAACTTGTGTACCATTGCATATAGGTAAATGTTTTACAGTATACCATACCCGAAGAAATTATTAAATATATGTAGTAAGTTTCATTTCAACGCATGCTGTGTAAATAAAGTTTATTGAAGCTTATTTAAATGTTTTGGTTTTATTTTCAACTGCCGAAACATTGCCCACTACATGGAATAGCTTTGACTTGAAATAGTCAGTCAGCAATATGTTAAAACTTATTTTTGATCTCTACTAGATCTCGTCTAATATTCTCTGTAAAAATACAAACCATATAACATGTGGTATGCCACAGACGATAGATGTGCTGGATGCATTTTTATTTCATTCAATCGTGAATTGTTTGTGTGTATAAAGTTTTTGTAATATTTCACCTCTAATTAGAATCATTTATCGAGATTTAAAATAGAACAATAATTTTTAAAAGTTTTGCCATATGCAAAAAATAACTTAACTTGAAAATTACATTTTTTCAAAAAATGATTGTGACTAAACAAAACATTGTACAATGCTTAACAGATCCAACCACAACAATACCATTGAAGCACTTTCAAAGATAAAAAAATTTAACATGTGGAAGTACTTTATATTAATTTGTACAGAAAAATAAAATTGATCTCTCATCACAGTTGAAAGCATGGTAAAAAATACCATCATTAGAAGTCACCTAAAACAATTTTTCTTTTGTCATTATTATGTATATGCGATTATATTATAAGCAGATTCCACAATTTGCTTAAAATTTAAATTTCATTTCATTTACCAAATTTAGATGGTATATTGCTTAGACATGATATTTTATATGCTGCCATGTTTTGATAATAGAATGTCTATTTCCAAGAATAAATCGATTATTTTTTTCTGAAAGCTTTTTGTTTGCTTTCTTTACAATATGTAGTTTACTATATATGCATATGTTACATATACTGTCTATGTTTGATGCTGTTTTCCAATTTGAAATGATGAATTATATCATTTGTGTTAAAACCCTATTTTTGATCTCTATAAGATTTCGTGTAATATTCAATGTAAAAATATAAATCAAATAGCATGTGGTAAGTCACAGATATGATGGATGCATTTTTTTCCCATTCGATTATGACTTGCTTATGCATAAAGTTTTTGTAACATGTTGCAGCATTTTATCCCTAATTGGAATCATTTGGAGATTTAAGAAAAAACAATCATTTGTGAAAGTGTGACCATATGCAAAAAATAACTTTATACATTTTTTTTTTCATTCAACCAAACAATTCAAAATATATGAAATTTCAATGTAATATATAAAAATAATGAAAAACATGATCATATATCACTACAAAGCTGTAATATAATTTCTAAAAATGTTTGTTTATTTTTTATTATTCAACATGGTTAGTTTATTTGGTATGTATCTTAAATGAAATCAACTTTTTGAGATTGAGTTCAAAACAACATCCAGAGATGAGTAGTTAGTTATGAAACTGCTCAACTTCAAACAGGTCATATGTCCATAATTTTATTATAAATAAATTAATATTTACTCATTCAAAACAATTATTTGTGTATCATACCTAGTCTTAATTTCAACCATAATATGACACACATGGGATATTTTATTGAGATTTTTTTTTTCCCATATTTAATTTTTGAGCTTAAAATATGGTTACAATGGATAATTTCTTCAGATTTGTCCTATTTTACTATTTTATAGTAGTGTTTAAAGTGTGTACTATTTTGTGGTGGTGTTTTATACTTTGCTTAGAGTGTAATTTCTTACTTGATATCTTAGTGAAATGAAAATAAAAGGAATTAACCAATACTTCAAGTTGATTTTTAGAAAGTAAAATTCAACAGATAATCATTAACATTAAAAATACAGAAGACGTATTTAATTATAAAATTATAAACTGGTATATTAAGTTTAGGTTTTTATCTTACATTGTGAAAATGTGCTATTATTTTTAAATATATAAAGTTTTAAAATATTACTTTGAATTAAAATGATTGATTGGTTAGGTTTTGTACACATAGAATATGCAGAAAAATCTGATATTTTTTACAATGTAGACTACATCAGTAGAAAACCACGTATTATACGTCAAATGTAGAATACATATTCTATATGCCCAACCTTGATGCATACATACAATTGTAAGTATGCATCCTTTATTAAAAATTATTTTCATGTGTTTAAGAGAAATTTAATTTTGTTCATTTTTTCCTTTAAATGAACGAAACCATTCAAAATATATAATTTATAATAGATTTTATGCATAATTATAAAATAGTTAGGCAATCTACATTTCTTGATTCACCTTTATCCTCATAAATGTATTCAATATTTCATTTGATGGCAATATTTTTATATTGCTGAAGAATCTCAACTATGCTCTCAACTATGCTGCAAGTACAAAATAATAAAAACTACTGTTTCATCAATTGCAGTTCCATTGTTGATAGCATTTTGAAAAACTAGTATCTTATCTTTAGTTAAACTAAGAAAGAATATTTTAATTTTTGGCGACTAATTCCTCTTCTAATGCAGAACTTGCTAAATCAATAATTGTTGTAAAAACTAATTAGTATATTTAATGACTGCTAACTTCGAGCACCACAGTTCATTATTACTGAACTTGCGTATCAACCCAGATGTACTGAACATATTTACAAAAATTTTGCACAGCTTCTGAGTTTAATTTTCTTTAAATTAAAAATCACAAGGTTGCTACAAATCAAAATAGTTTTGTGATAATAATACAGAATAATATTGATTTATCTCCAAATGTTGCTATGTGTAAGCTGTTTACACTTAAAATGTGTGTTTACTTTAAAAATTTAAATGTGATTCTTTATTTTTCAAAATGCAAATATTAAAATATGTTTGCTTACTTTTCAATATCTCATTTTCAAATGCCTCTTTACTTTTAAAAAGTGAGATGTTTGCTGTACTGTTTATGCTAATTTTGTGTGTTTAGTTTCGTCAGGGCGGCATGTTGTGATTTTAGTTGTGGAGTTCAAAACTGTTCTTGTGAATATAGTTATATGCTCCATGAGCCTAAAGCCTGCAGCCACTACTACTACTCTTAAAATGGTTTAAAGAATCAAATTTGAAAACACTGTTTGTTTTTATCTTTTCATTAAATTTAAGTTTTAAAAATGTTCTTTAAAATATTAATTTTCTTATTTTAATTTTATAATCACTGAGAGTGCATTGTGACAGCATTGCAGTCTTTTTGTAACCAAACTAATAAAATAATACTTTTGCTACAATAAAGTTGCAAAGTTTAAAACTCTTGAAACAGTTTCAACTGCTTCCTAGCATGAAAATACAATAACCTTTCCTTGCTTTTTTTAAAATTGCTTATATTTATCATTTTATAATTGGAGATTTAGTTGGAAAAAATCAGCAGTATTTCAGAGCATCAAATCAGCAGCATTCAAAGAGCGTAACAAGCTTATTGTATAAGATTCCTTGATATGATCTTATTACTTCTTGAAAACGTAAGAACATACCTACTTGCTTTTTATTTTTATACCACTGCATGTTACCGATAACTTTCTAAAAGAAACTCCTGTGTATACCAATGATGTCATGATTTTTTTTAAAGAAGTATTATTAAATAGGTCATTTCTAGGCATGTGTATATAAGTAACAATCCCATTTATTTATTTTTTTTACCTGCACATTGCTATATTTAATGAAAAACTGAGTTATATTCACAATGCCTCATCAAGAAATATAAGAGGAAATTTTAAAATAAAACACGAATACTTACGCTACACAAGAGTTTAGAAAAAATTATATTGTTGTGTATTAAATGTGGAAACAAGGAAATTGAGCTTTCCTTGAACTTGAATTTCCTTGAAAAGAAACTTTTAAAAATTTACTTCTTTCAGATAATTTTTTTTTGTATTTAAATTATAATTAGTAAACGTTATTATAACATATAAGACTAAGAGTTCACATTTTTATAGTTTTGAATAATAAATTTTAGCATGATTTTGAGATACTATTATTTCAGATATTCAAACAATACATTGTAAAGACACTTTTTTATTGTAAACAATATGAATATTAAAATTAGAAAAAAAAAGGAGTGAAAATTTATCCATAACTTTCTGGATGATGTATACTGAGCATAAAAGTAAATATATTTAAAACTATATTAATAAAATTTATTTGAATTATTATGAGATGATAGTCTACTATAATGCTATTGTTTTTAATTTTCTGATTCATGATGAAAGCGAGATGACCACACGTCTTTATGCTTTCTAGTTAGTTCTAGCTAGGCATACTTCAATATATATTGATGTACACCTAGGTTCTAAATAAAACACAGCTTTTTATTAAAATAAAAACCCACCAAAATACTTGAAGAAATAGTATCTTCTGTTACAAACCTAATGCACGTCCAGTGATTGCTTGTACAAATAAAACAATCATGATGTCACATGAATCCTCTCTATAGTCAAAAATAGGATACCTATTAACGACTACTTTTATTTGTTTGAAACCCTCAGGGATAATAATGGGGGGGGGGGGGGCACAAGGTTGAATTGTACATATGTGCCTGGGCCACATAAACTATTTATAAAAATTTCAATATGTTATAAAGACCCCTCTGTTTTTATAAATCTGAACTATCCATCAAATAGCCTTCAAATTTGGCATGCAGATACAGTGGTCCAATAACAAAGCAAAAGTATCAAAAATGACATAAATATATATTAACCCACCAAAAATTAGTAATGGTATCACTTATTGTTCTATTCTGTGATTTTAACAAAGATGTTACTTTTTAGCTATTTTTACAGAAAAAACACTTATTAAAATTTGCACAATTACTAATTCTGTAACATCCATGAAATTAGCACAAAATGAATATACAGTGATATCTCATTAAGACGGACAGTCAAGGACCTTTATTGTACGTATTAGCGAGAGTCCATAAATCTGAAATAAAATAGCAACAAAATTGTGAAATGGTAATGAAAGTTTGTTATCCTTAATTTCATAGGTACATTGAAAAATACAACCTTAAAAAAAAAACAGAAAAATTTATTCAAAAAAAATTTTAATATGTATAATGAGGTAAATGTGAACAAATATTAACGTGCAAAGCATAAACAAAATGTAGTTGTACGTTAATGTTAGTATTTTTAAAATGAAATAATCTTTATGTATTTCTCCTTGGTAAACACTATTTTTTAAGTCATTCTCAATTTTAGTCAATTGCTCGGAATGTATGTTCGGAACATCTACTAATTGAAAAATTAAATAAATTTTGTCTATCTTAACGAATAAATGAATGTATTCAACAATGTTTATAATATGCAATGTCCATAGACCTTAACATGGAAATCCATATTTGTACGTAATAACGAGAAATCCATCTTAAACGGGTGCCGTCTTAATAAGAGTCCACTGTATATATATATTTTTTATCTTTCATCAGCAAGTTTAATTGTGATTTAAGGATATTGGGGATTTTGAAATTTAAAAATCTGTGTACAACTTTTAATTAGAATGTTTTAAAACATCTTAACTTAAGTTTGGCGTAGAAATTTCAAAGCATATTTTAATGAAATATGATATACCATATTTTGTAATTTGATGTTTATGTGTTATAAAGTATGAATTTCAAAATATTATACATAATGATAGAATTTTCTTGTGTACAGATGTGGAGGATTAAAAAAAAATGAATTTTTTTACTTTCAATACTTTTAAGTTAAAATGAAAATATATACAATTTGATAGATACCAATTACAATACAAGAAAACACATTGGCATTTCTTTCCTATTGAGCTCTCTACACAACCCAAATTTCGTACAAAAGTAGCTTGTTACATAAATGTAAGACCAACTTTGTAATGTTTTTGGAAAATTTACCCAAGTTGTACATGTAAGCACATTTTGTACTATGTTGTAATATCTAAGTACATTCCATAATTCAATGCATTACAGCAGTTTTGAATCTATCCAATTAACTCCAAATTAAGTACACTGGAATAATTTATAGATAATTTAAAAAGAAAGTCATATTCAGTTTGATGTGAATGTGCTATGCTCAAATTACGTATTTAAAATCCAAATTATAGTCAATAAACATGTCTATATGCAAAGAAAACCACGAATAAATAATGTATATAATATATCCACTTGTTTTTCTTTTTGTCGGTAAAAAAACAGATGATAGTATTTTATTTCAGGTACTTGATATTATAAAAATAAAATACTTTATAGAAATCTTATGAAAAACACAAACAATATTATATAAATTTTGTTATAGCGTTATGAAAATACTTTATACAGTTTTGAAGTATACCTCCAATTCTATTATAATGTTCTTTACTGAAATTATACTAAAATTTATTCTAATTGTTCAATTTGTTCTTGAGATATTGTGTCCACACACAAACATACATTGTTTGCACATGAGGTGTACCATTTTAAGACTTTTTTGGAGGAAGGGGGCAAAAGTTGGAATGTTCCAATGATGGAAATATGATTCAGCATGAAAATAAGAGCAAAACTGGTCCATGGATGCTGATATCTGTAATGGGAGTGTCTTCCAGATGTTATGTGTAGTTCAGTGGTGCTAAAAGTGTGTAAATCAGAAGAAAAGAATGCAAATATTTGATTCCAGTCACAATACTTTAATATTAAACTCAAAGCTCAAACTTTTACATCCTTTATACGACATATATTCAGTTATGAAGAAAAGATGTTTGTGTAAACAATTTTACACAACAATTGTAAAAAATTACCATATTACCTAATTTCTTCTTTTAAATACTAAATATGTATTGATCAGAAAATACATATATACTTTTCTATTTTAATATATAGATTTATAAATATAGTAAAAAGTCATAGGATTATAAATGAACTTGACCGACTGCACTTTGCGGTACAAAATGCTCACTACAAGCATTTTTTTTTCACTTTCCGTAGTTTCATAATCTATATGCAGGGCAAAAAATTTCAGTTCAGAGTTTACTCGCCAAAAGAGCTTTTCACTCACCAGTTTAATATAAATAACATTGAATAATCTGTTTATCATTTCTTATTGAAGAAAAAATTCCATTAAATAAAGCTTAATATGCAGACTTTTTAAAAGTTATTGTGTGATTTGGTTTATTGCAGTTTGGAGAAGTATTTTAAGAACAAATTTAAACAATTTTCAGCCTGCAATAGCTATCTTTGTGGCATATCAATAATTGCGCAAGAATATTCAGTAGATATTCAATGGAAATATATACCTAAGAAAAAACAAATAGATCACTTTTACAGAGTTAACTTATATTACACATAATTATGCATGTTTTCTCTTGCATATATTCATTAATAACTAATACAGCAACAGAACAGCCAACCTTTTTTATATATAAATGAGCCAGCTGCTACATTACTGTACAAGTTTACAACTCAATATATTACTAATAAAAGCCTTGCAACATGGGTGTTTTAAGTGCATGAAATAAACATAGCCCAATTAATTAAACAAAATTTGATAGCACAGATATGATTACATAATGCAAGGGCAGATGTCAACAAAGTAATTTTAAATTGAACTTACCCAATTCCTTTAGCAAACATCCAAATGCACATATTGTGCATATATGCTTGTAGCAGCAATATCAAATTTATTCTTTAAAACACATCTTTTTATCAATATTTGGCTAAATAATCTTAAGAGAAGATAAATTTTAATATATCCTACTAAAATTATGTACTAAATGATTGTAAACTTTTAAAATGCATCTGTAATATGTAAACTAATAATTGACAACAAACATGGATGCCATGCAGTGGAATCGCGAATGTGACGTCACATGAAACTCATCCATAAAACCTTGACAGCAAAGATTCTCTAACCGTGACAGTACTCTGACGTATTATATTTACAAGACACTGATTGGCTTTTGCAGTTGCGTGACAGATCGTGTGTTGTTATGATGTGATGCACATATGAAAACAAGTTTGTTTTTAACTTGTGTGTTCGTATTAAAACTTTGAAATGTTTATACAAAGTTGCGTCATTCATGTATTGAGCAGCCCAGAATGAAATCAGAAAGTGTAATTACTCGTTTTCTGCTTTTAAAATCTCCTTTGCTAAAAGCAGCATCAAGTGTGAAAAGGCGAAAGTAAGTTTTGAGACTAACATATTGGTTTTCTTTTCAAATATATCACTGACATGTAAAAATTTGTTATTTTTTTTTTATTTGTAAAAATACTTTGTTGAAACAAGTTGAAGATAGAATAAATAGCATATACATTATGCAATTTTCTCAGCGATATAAAACAGTATTCAGTATCCATAAAATATATTTTGGTTGACTATTTTGATGTTTGTCATTTTAATACCCAATCAATCTTAAATTCTTAATGCATATCCAGTAGTACAAGAGATATATAACTTTTCTTACGGCTAATTTGGAAACCAACGCACTTTCAGCTCACTCGCCATGTCGCAGCCAGCCAAGCGTACCGATTGCAAGCGCTTCATGTTGTAATCTGGTAACTTCTTGTATCGGTATTTTTCGGCGGTAATAGTGTTAACATCCAATAAGAATATTCACGAAGTTGACGTAAGAATACGTTTTTGATGAGAAGCACATTTCTTTTGCCATAGTTGCATGTGCTTTTATTATTTGATTTTTTGTATAAAATTCTACTATAATTTGGAAAATAAAGATTTGAAAGAAGTGATTAATTGGTGTGTTATGAAAGGGATTATGAGTGATAAGGGTACTCTTCCGTTAGCTGGGTATCGGATAAAAATTGCCAAATTAAAGTGATAACTCATTCAAACTAACAACTTTTAAAGAGTTTATCATTTAATATGTATAGCAAACCTAAAACAAACCGTTTTTTCAAAAATAAGTTTCTTTTTAGAAGACTGGTCACTTTTTAAAACGCTAAGATGGACTACACAATTTGGCAATTGCCTAAAGACGAAGAGGCAAACATCTAATTTTTCCAAAAAAATGGAATTCTTCATAAAGAAAAACGATGTTCAAATGATCATCCGATGAGGTTATGCACAAGTGATTCATCACCTTGTCGATGAGTACGTCAACTTTAAAACTCAAGCTTGACGGTTTTGGTCTGGTATCCAGCTAACGGAAGAGTACCATGATAAGTATGTTTGTCCTAAATGTGAAGATGAAATGAAGTTGAGTGTGAGAGATCGAACAACTGATTTGTTTGAATGGGGCGTTTTTAGCATTTTAGCTGGAAGAGGAGTTGGGAAGGTGTTTTTGTTTAATTTATCCCATGTTTTGAAACTTAGTTTATATTTTTCTGTATTTAGAAAATTGCTTCCTCCTTTAAAAGTTCTTAATCTTTTTAGTTAGAGTACAAACTTTTTTTATAAGTATCAATTTTTTGAAATTTTGTTAAGAGTACAATTTTTTTTCTAACATGGACCACAGGTACATTCGTTCCACAGATTTCGACCTTCAGGTCGAACCCTTGCCTCTATACGGATCATCAGTTGCCTGAAGAAAGTGATCTTGCTACATGCGATATGCACAGAAAAAATTGTAGCATATTCTTTGTCTGGGTGCCACAGGTGCCCAGAAATAATCCATTCCTAATAAACTGAAGATCACTGGGGGTCCCGTCCCAGTGTAGAATGACCTTTAGGTCGAACCCCTACCCTTACACGGATCACTAGTACATTCGTTCCACAGATTTCAACCTTTAGGTCGAACCCCTGCCCCTACACGATCCACTGGTATATTAATTCCACAAATTTCGACCTTTAGGTTGAACCTCTAGTCCTACACGAACCACTGGTGCATACGGACCACTAGTACATTCGTTCCACAAATTTCGACATTTAGGTCATACTCCTGCCCATGTACGGATCCTCGATTGCATGGAGAAAGTGATCTTGCTACATGCAACATGCACAGATAAAATTGTAGTATTAAAATTTTTAAATTCACAAAAATCTTATTTTGTAACATTTTTATGAGTACTATTCACTGTTTCTCAAATTAAATTACACTATCATTTACATTAAAATCTCTTGTTCAGAACACAGTAGCAAATGTCATTTTGGTAGGAAGAGCCTATTTCTAAACTCAGAAGAATATGTCACGTTTAAGATGGGTGGGGCGAATTTCAAAACACGGGAGAATGCACCAATTTGCAAAATTTGTACTTAGAAGAAATGCATGGGGTGGGCTGATCTTCGGATTTACCGTTTTTTGGACCCAAATTTTAGTTTATATTGATTAAAGGTCCAAAATGTTGCTTAGATGTTAATATCGTTGAGTTACGTGCCAAGAAAGATCCCAGAATTGAGCCTTGGTCAATATTGCTAAAGTCTGATTAAACCGCATTTTCATGGTTCCCTTTATTCCCTTAATGAACTTTATAAAACTGTGTTTACAGTGGGGCATAGGCTTAGAGTTTTAGAAAATATTAGGGGGGGGGGGGGGCTTGGGCTGTTTATTTTTCTTTGTGAGGCATATAAAGCCTTTCTAACTAACGTACACTTATAAAAATCGGACATTTTCATTCAACGGATATTCCTCAATAGCAGATACCACCATTTAATAGACACAGTTCCATGACACCTTCAATAAATTTACACATTCATTTAAAGGGCAGTTTTAAATTATCCCACAAAATATAAAGAATTCTTTAACCATAGAATAGCTTACTCTCCGGCCAACGACAAATAGTAATTTATGTCAAACACATTTAAAAATCATGCATTCAAAGAAGAAAAAAACTGCTATAGCTTCCAGTTGCACTCAAAATTCAGAACATAAAAAACAAAGCAGCAGAAAATGATCAGCCATTCAATAATTATTTTTCAATATTTACTTTTCTGAATACTAATAGAGTTTTATGCAATAATATACTAACACTATCAGATAACAGTTCTTTGCTGTCAAGCAAGGTTAGAAAAATAAAAAAATTTCTACATGTCCTTCGGGCATGTTGTCCAAATAAATAGATGCCCAAGATAAAATTTTACATGCCCAACATTTTTCTGATGATATTTTTCATTGCTGATAGCTCTAGCGCCCATGAAAATAAATATATTAAATATCATTATATATGTAGCCTATAATTAAATATCAAAATTAGATACTTTTAATGAAGTAAATATATCAAAAATGGGAATTGAATACTATTTATGCTAAAATAATTTTAAAAATAATCATTTGACGATTTATGCCAAATTAGACTAGACAACTTTTGAAAAAGCATATATATTTATTACTTCCATAAAAAAATGATTGTGATTTTAATTTATATTACATACAACCGTAAATCTCTATCATCATGATTGACATTACAGTACCTGTGGGTGTAAATTTATATTGGCCTAGACAGAAGGGAATTTTTTATAGGAAACTATTCAAATTTCGTACGTAGTATGAGGATGTTTGCTGTAAAAATTATGGAGATTCCATAGTAATCAACATCTTTGATTATCAACAGATGTGCACGTCCATAAATCTTCCAAAGCTGCACAACGAATCAAGCGCAAATGAATGAGAGAAGAGAACGAAGAGCTACTTTGACACTGCGCCAGAGACTCTGCTTGTTTCTTTTAGTGATGTCTCTGTCACCTGTAAACTGTGAAACTTTGTTTTTTCCCCACAGTTATCAACCATTGCCGCTGCGAAAGCCATTCATAGTCCATCGCTGAATAATTAAGACTTTTCTTTTTCATCCTCTTCTCTTATACGGCTTTAAATGTTGAACAAAAAATATTTGCAATGGAGTGCTGGTTACTCGATTTTGGCTACCAATTGACCTAATCAGGTTAATGTCGAATAAATTTTTATTACATTCCTGGTTGGGCATGTAATAAAAATTAATACATACCCGGTTGGAATTTTTATATGCTCCGGGCATGTCGGGCAACAGATTTTTTGAACCCTGCTGTCAAGTATTATAGAAAATCAAAGCTCTGAAATTTACTTTATAGAAGAAATTAACATGGGTTTATACAAGTAATTTGCATATCAAATGTTTTGAAAGTTTTCATATAGAACATAGTTTTGTTACTTTAACCATTCTGTGGACATTTTTAAAATTTATTATATTTAAATCTGCAAGAATGCTCATCTTTTAAATTATTTGAAAATAAAACGAAAAATAGGGAAGCAATATCTTGATGAAATAAATCTAAGTTTGAGAGAAATGAATTTCAGAGAAGAATATCTCTCCACAGAATATATAGCATTTTTGTTATTGAACTCAATATTAAATATATTTTTATAATTCCTCATACAGTATGGAAACACTGTTTTAAAAATTCAAATTATTTTTGTAGCTATTCATGCTTTAATACTCCTCTGTTTTAATACTCATCTAAATATTTTGTTGACTTTTGGGGCTGCATGTGTGTGTGCATGCATTTCACTTGTACCTTAATAAAAATGTTCTTACAAAATTTATAGGTTTTTATATAAAACTCCATGATTACAATTAAGTAGCATTTCTAGTAAGTTATATAAAATAATTAGATAAATAATAATATATTTAAAAAAACCCACATAATTAAATATCTAAATAAAGTGTATATGTACTTACAAATATTTAAACTTTTAATGACATTTATCTATAAGTTAACAGTAATCTATGCCTTTAAAAAATCTGTGTATTTTAAATAATTTATCATGCTGACTAGAATATGAAGTGGTTGACATAGCATAAAAAAAAATTTGCAATAATTATTAGTTGTTAGGCAACATATAACAGAAATGGAGCAACAAAATAGTGTATAAATATTGCAATTATAAGGGCATATTTAATGTGAGATGTTTCATACTACCAATATGATTTTTCGGAATATTAGTGGAGTTTTTGAGACTGTTTACATCTTTTTAAAATATATAATGCAATACTGAAATTCTATAAGAACTTATAAAATAGTACAATATAAATATAAATTAATAATGCAATAAATTATATTAAATAAAAAATGAATTTAAACGTTGAGGAGATCTTTGGATAAAAATGTTCATGCTGGATATATCCAATTTATCCACTTTCTCTTGATAAGAGTTCAAAATAGCAATATGATTAACATATTGAACGTTGAGTCAATGATCTATTTTTACAAATCGTACTAAAATCTAATCAGCACCAGGAATTTAGAAGTGACTCACCTATCAGATTTTGCGAAATTTCATCAAATAGTGTTGGAGCTAGATCGGATACAAACATTGCACACACACATATGGAGAGAGATGCCATATTAAAAATAGTTTTATCGTGTTCTTTTTCGTTTGAAATGTGTAGTGTAGATCCATTGAAAACTGGGGTTCCGATTTTCGATACAATTTCAATAGTATACTTCCCTTACACATTACAATGTATTGTAGGGAAAGTAACTCAAATAAGTACACCGACCCACCCGAAGGTACACGGAAGTTGTAGGGAAAGTAAAAATTATGTATTATTTCTCCACTATTTTTGATCAATTTTACAAGATTCTTCATTCACTATTTAATATCTGATATTAATTTCATCAGTTTTTTTTTTTGTTTCCTTCTTATAGTGGTAACTCTAGTGGTTACAGGGCTGTGACAATATATTAATAAAATTAACTGATGCCTCCGCCTCCACTGTTTAACAAATTTCTCGTTTCTTGAGTTTTTCTTCTTCGCACCATAGAAACTATAGCATATAAAAAAACATAAAAGTGAGTGCACTTGTAGGAAAATGTCTGCAAAATTAGCTGAAATAAACAGTTTTTTTTTCTAGTTAATTTTAATTTAAGAAATATTTAATGTCAAAGTCAAAGACAAAATATTTCAGCTTTAAATTTGCGTCCTGGACAAACTAACAATAGCAAGACCATGAATTTTTGTGGGCATGTACCTACATAGCTGAATTTTCATATGATGGAACCCATTTTTTAATTCTGATGTAGTTTACGAATTATTCTACATTTTTATGAATTTCTGAAGTGAAAATTGTTCTTCTGTATCGATGCGTCCATCAAGTTTCTGTGTCTCATACCACAAAAACTATATAAAAATATGAAATTTGGTACATTTATAGAGAAATAATATGAAAACATTGTGAAGTAAATCGTTTTCAGATTTAAATTGTAGTTTGGTTTGAAATAGCTTACGAAGCGAGTAGGAGGCGAATCCTCCCTACTCGCAAAGTGAGTTATGGGGATTTGGGGAATTTAGTGAGCACGGAGTGTAGCCCCCCAAGTAGTTAAAAAAACTAAAAATTATTTTGAAACAAAGCACTGTGCTTTTCTCAAAAATTAGTTTTAGAACCTGGACGTTAAAAGAAAATACACAGCTTTAGTAATCAGAAAATATAAACACAGTTTTAATAATGTATCATCTACCAATTGGAAATCAACTCGAATTAAGTAATAAAATAATTAAAAAAAAACCTTCAGAAAATTAGAATGTGTTAAACTGCTTCCCTCGATTCAAGACGACATCTAAATTGAGGCGCCACAAATTGATAGCAACTTTAAGGAAACACATTAACTTAAATAATGCCATATCTCTTTTGCAAAGCAAAAACTCTTTAATTTTAAACATTGTTAATTTTGACGTATTGCAGAGTCCGCTTTGACAATAAGAGCTTACAATTCCGTCCCAGCTCAACAGTATAGAGCGTCGGCTGGCTAGACTCCCAGTTGGGGCAGCAAGGCTCTTTACAACATTGGAATTTAAAATACGGTAGAAAAAAAAACTTGTAAAATAATACTTTCTTTGGGAATGTATCATTTTTAACACTTTACAACATAATTGAAAAGTGTTTATCACTTTGTTCATTCTGTCTGTTTGTCTGTCCGTTAGCACGATAATTGCCGTAAAAATGACTTTATCAAACTGAAATTTTAGTATGTTGTTCAGACGATCTGTTGGACTTATGGGGATATAAATGAATAATATCACCCAATTAGTTTTGGAATTAAGCCGGGTTGAAAAAAGGAAATACATTGAACCCTATGGGACCTAATTCTTCAAACATTTTGTAAGCAAATTTAAAATTCACATATTGCTTCGAAAGTTTTAGCAAATATTCAAATTACCCTATAAAATATATAAAAAAAAAATTTCAGCAAAATATATTCAGTAGTCTTTTAAATAAAAATTAAAGTAATAATCACATCCTTTATATGAAGAGATCACGTGACCATTCTATGAAGAGATTACGTTACCCACTTCAAAATAAAATATAGCATCCATCTTGCATCAAAATCTTGATTTTTAAAGTTCTTTTTAATTCATATTTAGTGTTGTATCCGTCCTAAAACTGCTTTATTTTTGCTTAAATTCTGTGCTTCTACACACTGAAACAACGCAATTACAATATATTTGAGTTTAGATGATCATCAAACTTTGATTATTTCTACGATGCCTAATTTTCACTTATGGATAATGTAAACACCAAAAGATGTAGAATGAGTTGCATAAGAATTGCTTCATTTTTTTAACGCAAAATTATTTAGCTCAAGGAGTCTGCAATATAGTGATATGAATGAAAGATTCATTGATTTTACACAGAGAAGCAAACAATTTTTTCGATGAAGTTTTAAGCATAGAGTTTAATTACTTGTACCTCCAGGGTTTTAAGTTTTCAAATAAAATAAATTATTATTGTATTGTGATGAATGGAAAAAAGTTTATGTATGAAATGCTGCTTTTATATAGAGGCGATTTATATTTCAATGACATCATTTGAATAAAGTTCATTCGTTTTCGATGAAGTTTTCAAATATAATAAACTATTGTAGTATTATGATAATTTTAAAAATATTACTGAGGAATGTATCGCATTTTAGAGATGTTTACACCAGGCAATTTATATTTCAATATTGTCATTTGAATGAAGTTCATTTTTTTCGATGAAATATGAAGTTTTCAAATATAATAAATTAATGTAGTATTGTGATAATTTTAAAAATATTACTGAGGAATGTATTGCATTTTAGAGATGTTTAAATAAAATTGCATTGAAGTTGGAAAGTGTTTCATAATCAATGCTTTATGCATAATTGATCTTTCTTGTTATTAATTTCATCACAATTTTATACTAGAATTAAGACTAAAATGTCTATTTTGAGGGGAGAAGATGAAAGCGATTTCGTAAGGCAAGGTTAATTGAGTTGTAGTGCTAAGAGAAAGATACCTTTTGTGAAGTAATTTATAATCAAGATTTATATGAAAGAAACTGTACCTTATTTGTTTTAATGACCAAGTAAAGCCAGTACCCAAAGTCCGTCAAGACTAGCTGAGCTTGGATAAAAACTGGGTTTTGATTTTCTACACTATTACAATATTTATTCATGTTTTTACTTATACATATTACCATGCATTTGATTTATACAATTGAAGTGGAAATATATTTTTATTCCAACGTGGAACAAATAAAATTTCATTCAAACAACGGTGCATTTACATAATTGTAGATACTTTAAATTCCTTAAGCATAAACAGTTTAAAATACATAATTATATTCTATAAGTAATGCGTTCTCATTGCAAAAACCGCTTTTGCCTTTTTTAGCACTCTGCACATAATACCTTATGTGCAATAGCAATACGAAAACTTGCTATATTCCATAAATTTATGAACCTCTAGATAGAGACAGACAAATTCAGTCTTACCACGCAGTCGGCAATGAATTTCACAAAGATTGAGGTTAGATTGCACGATTTGTCTATGGCCAAACAAAAGCCAAACATTAATGGTTTTAGAACCCACCCAAAGGAGACATTCCCTAAGCTAGGATAACATTAGTATCGATGCTGGGTTCTGCAATGCAAGCGTTATTCTATCTTTTGGAATGCCTCCATTAGGTGGATTTTTGTGAGTAATTTGAATTTTAAATTTTAACTCAGATTTCCAATGTTCAAATTTTGCAATATATTCTTTGCAATGATAAGTTAAACACGTTTTTAAATTTTTATAATAATAGAGTTTATCTGTTGTCATTATCCCTAAAATTTTGCACTCCAAGATTTCCGCTTTATGCATTCATAGCATCTTTCAGGACTAAGAGACCTTATTTAATAAATTGCTTTAAATAACTAGTTTCAAATATGAATATTAAAACTTTTTCTTACACTACATATTTTTAGACTCCTTTTTGTCAATTCTAGAAATAATAACTCATTTTTTTCTCTTGTCAATTTAATACATAACATTTCCCCCAAAATATTCACAATATGAAAATAAAGCATTGCTTAGACTTTTATGCGATTAACATCTATGGTTGGAGATATCTTTGGCTGAAATTTGAGCATTATGAAAAATGTGAAAATTATGGGCTTTTACATCTCCGAACTTAATAGATAAAAATGTAAACAATTTTGTCGAAAATATAGTAGTACCATTTATGTACATATAGAAAAAATTTCAATATTTTAGTATTTTGAAACTTTTATTTTCGAAGAAGTAAAATGTAGTCCGAGTGAGTTTTAGCCTTCCTTTGCTTACTTTTAAAATATAAAACTGTGTAGTTCTTCTAAAAACTATAAAAGATAGCCACCCTTTGCTTACTTTTAAAATATAAAACTATATACTTCTTCTAAACTATAAAGGATAGATATAAATATGAAGCGGCACAAATGTTTTCAGTAGAAATCCAAGTTCTAGATTAATAATTTGTTTTTATAATCATAATTTTCAAGGAATCATCGTATCAGGTTAAAAAGATTGAAAATTTGGGGGCCTGAATAGCTCTTGGCCGTGGATAAGTTGACAATGGAACTGATTTAACTTTGAATTTATAATAATTGTTAATAGTTAGCACTTCTATAAACACAACTGGGCAAACATTTTGGGAATCCATACATTTTTAGTTTTATGTATCATCGATGAGAGATTAATAACTTATAACAGGATATAATCTGTAAAAGGAAATCTACAATTTCTCTGAACAAAAAAACTGTAGTGCATCGAGACTTTAAAAATTGTGAAATTCTCGCGATCTAGCTTTAAAATTAATATGAAGTATGTCCGGGTTAGTGTCCTTCAAACGTGCTATTTTAGTCAATGCTACACACATTCATACTTTCCATATGGTCGTTTATGGACCGTGAATATGTAGATTGAAGTAGAACAATACTATATAACATTGCAATATCAGTAATTCAGCTCGGAAAAGAATTCCCCCCTCCCCCAAGGTTGATGCCATTTATTCGCACCGGAGGCTTAGATTTCAGTGCGCTTGTGCCGGTCCCGAGCCGCAGCGAATTCGTGAAAGATTTCTTCTTTTAATTTTTTATTATGAAAAACATGCTATAATGAATATTTAACCAATAAATAAATTCACATGCTAAAAATAGACAGGGCGAATTTTACACAGCATTTTTTCTTTTAGCGAGTGATTTCAATTTCGTTCATGCATCCACTTTAGGGAATGCTTTTAAATTTGAGGTAGGTGTAAAAATGATGAAAGACCTATTAGTGTCAAAGATCTAGATTAGTCCTCAAATCAGAGTAGTTACTCCTTCGTACAGCTTGTAAAAATGGAGGTGTCTAGGTCAATGCATAAAGCGTGCTAAAGACGCTATGCCACGGCATGTCACAAAACACATCGGGGATGAGGAAGGGTAAGATAAGAATGTGGATTGCACTCATTCTCGGTTGCAAATAAATTACGATCACCTTGTAGGGGAGAACAACTATGGAAGAGCCATAGCAGTATCGTAGCGATTGTTGACAGATTTTTGTTACTCCACAGGTGGCATTGTTTGAGAAGAAGGGCCATTCTTTAAGCTATCACAGAGTTTGGCCGGTAGTCAAGAGTTTGTTAATTGCCAGTTTTTTAAGTTTAATCGCCATCTGGCGAGTAAGAATATTAAGCTTGTTTTATATTATTATGTTAATTTTAAATTAACTTATTGTTTTATACAAGAAAAAAAAGGTTTTTTTCCCCTCGGTTATTTTTGGTAAATTATAGTGGTTTAATTCTAGTCGCGATTTAGCACCCTATTCCGAAATTATGGTCACAAACGATAAAAATTTGGTCGCATTTCGCACATGGCCCCCACTAATTTCTTACCCTGGGGTCCGTAATAAATGTTTGTAAAGGAGGCCCATGATAAGTTTGTAGAAGAAACCCATGATAAAAATTTGTAAAGGGGGAGGGGGCCCTGATAAAAAGTTTTTAAAGTAAACCCTTGATGAAAGTTTGTAGAGGGAGCCCATGATAAAAGTTTGCAGAGGGGGCTCATCATAAAAATTTTAGAGGGTCTCACAATTTGAATGGGCGGTCCTGCTCCTTAGAGGAGCTCTCATCCCCTGCATATGCCACAGTTGTTCAATACGGAGTTGTAAACCAATTTTCAGCTTCTACTAATTACCTAAGTTTTAGTTATTATTAAGTAGACAAAAATCTTCAATGATGTGATATGGAAAATTGAAAGGTACAAAGCACATTCGAACACCAAAGAGTTAAAATATACGATGAAAATGAGAATTTTTCCAGAGTTTAATTAAAATTTGCTTAGGTAACCATAAGTAACATCATGATCGTCATCAATTCATTTTTATATTTCATGTCAATATGTATACATCATTTCACATAATGGTTCCCTATTAGTGAGCATTCCTTTCAGTCTCTTTTCTTCCAGAACCTCCTCCACATGGAATATTCGAATTGAGCTTGACTCCGGTGGAGTAGAGGTCCAACAAAAGATAAATCAAAGAACATCTTTGGGTGTAATCAATTACTTTTTAAACATTTGGCCAACATTTTCCTAACCTGAAAAGAGTATATAATGAAACATCCTCCTTGTCATAGAAAGCAAACAAGCAATTGCGTGTCCTTGCAGTTTAAGCTGTATTCTTTGGAGATTTTTCCAGAAAAAAAATTGTGCACTGCACAATGAGAAACTCTCAGTAGTTGGCAACTGCCACAAATCCAGATTGGAGTAAACAAACTGTGGTCCTTAGAATATTGGAGGGGGGGGGGGGGGAGTCAGCCTACCTTGGAAAATTTTAAGGTTCTCGAGCCCCATGGGCCCATACAACTCTACGCCTATGCTATGGGGTGGCAATCTGGCAGCTGCTAAGTACGAAATATTGAGGTAGAGTGAATATGTGACTGATGTCACTGTGTTATACTCTTAATCACTGCCATCATTTGTGTCATAAAAACTTGGATATAGAATGATAATAAGATCAAGCATTTTAACTAAACACTGTTAGGGCTGAATTACTTTCGCTTCTCTTTTAAAGAAAAGAAATATTTAGTTCATATTTGAGTCATGGAAGTAGCCAGGATATCCTAATGGGAGAGAATTAGAGTGCTGAATTTTGTTTTCCATTATGGACCCTGTAAAGAACTAATGTAATTGTATTGTAATGGGAAGGGGATGTATAACCCTTTAAAACTCCCATCTGTCTTGAAATGAGAGGGTTTAAAGTGGTGGATTTCATTTTCTAATATGAACTATATGAGAAGTAACATAGTTATTCAATTAATAGGGAGGTTATGACTCTTCAAACCCCTCTTTCTGTGCCACTTTTTTGAAGGAGATGTACTTTTTTTTTGCCGATACAGTTCAGAACTACTATACTTACATATGCCTTTTTTATTACCATAAGTTGAGTTTGCTTTATCAGTCACTTATTCATGCTCTCGCTCTACCTTTGTCAAATTGATTGTCTGCATATTAGAAACATCACTTGTAACATCTGAGGCAAGTAATAAGAGAAAGATGAAATACAAAACAAACAAGCTAACCTAGCTCTAAGCATTTATACCCTTGGAGGTACTAGTAACATAATATGCAAATTCCCTTGCTTGTGTTGTCACATGCCTCAAAGAAGAATTTGGATAATATGCTAGCATATCACAAATGAAAAGAATATGTCAAATATATATAAAAATTTACTTGACTGTTATTTTACACAGAACTTACAGGAAGTGATCTTTTGTTTAAGGATAAATGTTGTAAGTGCCAATTGAAGCAATTGTTGATGTGTCAGCGTGTGTGGAAACCTTACTAGGAATAAGTCTTTGGTTTTAAGATTGAGTTTTTTTTGTGAAAAGAGAGCTGATATATTTCAATATTGACAGAGAAATATATCTTGGTTTGAGTGATTTTTTATATGTTTTTATTAAGAAAATTTATGATTAATGAGATTTAAAAGTCTTACAAATTTCAAAACTGTATATATTTTTATTTTCTTTAGGAATCTTTTTCATCGACTTTATGGAACTTCTTCAAAACCTGCTACTAGTAACTTCAATTCTAAATTGAACTTACTTTCTTTATTAAAAAGTACCTCTGACAGTATACTTCCAGCATTTTGGAAGTCCGTTTCAGTTTCTTCATCTATAGTGAATCATGTTTTCTCCTCTTTTAAGAAGTCTAAGCCTGCCGGTGAGAAATCTGAAGTAATATCCAATAATCAACAAGGCTCTAAATTAGGCATTCCAGATTCTAATTATATTATTAAGAGAATTGAAACACCTCCCATTACTCAGGAGAACTCTAAAGACAGTTTACATGTTGAGCAAGGTTTTATTGATTGGTTATCTGGAAGTGATGCCAAAGAAAAAACGAATGAGATTTTGGAAAAAAGCGACAAACCAGTCAATAAAAGTAAAAAGTCTTTAATATCCAAAGTAAGTATAAAAATAAAGTATAATTATATAAAAAAATTTGTATTAGAATACAATGCTATACACTCATACTTTTGTCAAACTATAGAATTGTGCTATTTTTCCTTTATTAGATGTGGTAAAATTAAAAAACAAAACATTTATATTTCGATATATTTCAAAATAAATAAACAAATATGGAAGGAATTGTCCAATGGATTTGATTTAAAAATCATTAAAAAGAATATTCTTTGATTTTTTCCAATGATGGAAACTTTTTAATAATATTTTTGATTGCTAAGGAACCATTTTATGTAAAAATTACTCAACATAGTGCTGCAACAGTTGTGTTGCAATCATGCTGCAACAGGCAGAAATAAGAAGTGTGAGAGGAGTAGCTGTACTTTGTGCAACTCGATCAATTTACCAATTGGGAGAAGCTTTCTTGTTTCTAAATTTGTCACAATTCATATAATCTTTCAAAATGATTTCAGAATAGAAATAGGTAGTAAAGCAATTCTAAATAGATTTAGGCACTGGGTTATTCCAATCTGGTGAAAATATATTCATTGCTTCTACAGGAATTTTCAGTAAATTCAATTAATTGTATTAAGCAAAGTAATTGCATTCCCTGCACAGTAACCATTTGCCACAGAAATATTCAATAAATGCAATTAGTATATTAAGCACTTCAGTAATGTAATTACACTCCCTGTTCAGTAACTTGATCCTTGAAGGTGTGTTCTGGGATTATCAGAGATAGATTTACTGATAACCGGTCACTTAGCACCCATGAATTTCTCAATATTTTACTCACTTTTAAATTATTACACATTTTCACCTATTTATTCAAGTTATCCTATGCCTATATTTTTGGAGAAAATCAAATAATTCTAAAACAATTAAACAGCATTTTAGTACAAGGCATCTCAGGAAATATTAGTAAAGTGGTTGTCCTATTATAAAACTGTAAAATAAAATATTGAAAACTAGAAAATGTACCGTCATTGCTCATGTCCTAAATAAGTGCCCACTTATAAATAATTAAATAAGCTCCCACTGCTTAAATTATACATTTGAACACAATTTAAAATGGCTATCGCACGCTCTTCGCAAAAACAAGATAATAATAATATTAAATAAATAAATAAAAGGAACGATAAATAAAAATTGTTCCCACACTCAATTTTTTCCATTCACAACCAAGCCAATTGCATTGGACTAGTGGCGAATGGAATGCCCAAGCCAATACAATTTGACTAAGCCAAATTGACTTATATAAGCCAATTTGATAATGGCTGTATTTGTATGAGGTAGGATTCAAAAGTTCCCGGACTGAGTCTATAACTTAAAAAATATTTGCAGTAGAGTGACTACGATAACGTTTCTATGTTACTACTTTCTCCCCCTCTTCTAAATGTGGTTTGACCCAAATCACTTGGTCGGTAGCTTGCCACGGTGTTGTATTTTGTAGACGGGTATACTTAGTAACCGCAATTGAAAGAAATGGCATTTGTTGAGCAGAGAATTAATGTCAAATTTTGTGTTCGCTTGAGAAAAAGTGCTACGGAGGTTTACGAAATGTTGAAGCATGTGTACGGCAGTGATACATTATCGTGAACGCAAGCTTTTGAGTGGCATCGATGTTTCAAAGAAGGCAGCAAAAGTGCCGAAGATGATGAAAACTTTGGCCGTCCGCATATTTCCCGCACCGTTGAAAACATCGAAAAGGTTTCTGCGATGGTACGTGGGAATAGGCAGCAAACAATAGTGGAAATAGCAGAATCAGTTGGGATATCCAAGGCCACATGTCAACGGATACTGACTAAGGATCTTAACATGCATAGGATGTGTCAACACATCGTTCCCCGCATGTTAACCGAAGACCAAAAGGCAATTCGAATGGAAATGGCGGGAGACTTAATTTTAGCTGTTGACAAAGATCCTTCCCTACTTGGCAGAATTGTTACTGGAGACGAGAAATGGTGTTTTTTATATGACCCGCAATCCAAGAGAGCATCGGCAACGTGGAAATCACCACAATCTCCGCGCAAGCAGAAATTCCGCCAAGATCACTCTGAAGGGAAGGCTATGCTAGAGGTGTTCTTCGATATCCAGGGCATTGTGCATCTGGAATTTATCCCTGAAGGATGCACTGTGAACAAGGAACTCTATATAGACATCCTGCCTCGTTTGCGTGAGTCGATCCAGAAGAAGAGACCAAAACTGTGGGCTGAGTAGTCATGGGTGCTTTTACATGACAATGCTCTTGCACACTGATCCCTCCTCATCGCTGACTTTCTTGCGAAAATGCAAACAACTGTTTTGCCACATTCTCCTTACTCCCCAGATCTCGCCCCTGTAACTTCAGCCTATTTCCTGAACTGGCAAGTGTTGGAAAAACGTGTTTGTTTACATCGCGATTCTCATTTCCCGTGAACATGCATTCATCTTAATTTATTTTTTGAATGACTCTTTTCCGTTCTTGTGAACGAATCGTGACGTTTTCCCAACAGCCTTATGCAAATCATCTTCTCGCCGCATATGCATCTGCTTTGCATAACCAGAGGACGTTACCGACAACAATTGAGTTCCATAACGCACTCATCCCTGGGTATATATACTAGAAACATTTTTAGAACAGAACTCTCGCATCAGACCGTCTTGACTTGTAAGGTCATGTCTTCTCACTTGTTCGACGGTTGGTTCGAATGTCCAATCGGTAGATTGTTAACTCTGTGGTTTGATCAGTGGTAAAGATGATCCTATTGTTTTAAATGGTTCTCTGTGAGACCATGTTTTTACCGTATTTTAAATACTGAAATCCGCAAATGTTAAAGTTTTATATTTGCCATAACGTGTAACCTGCGTATGGTGGCTTACGAAGTGCACGTCAGTATGTTTGGTAAGGTAAATTTCTTACTTACCTGCTTTAATATCCTGCTTTTAACAATGTGTAAAGTATATGAAATGAAAAACTTTTTCCCAGAGCTTGGACATTACTTAATGGACATTACAGCATTTTCAACACTGCATAATTATTCGGCAAAATGACGCTTAGGTATGTGCTTACACGTGAACTATTGTTCTTGAAGTTAACTATTATGTCTTCGTAGGTTTTGCCCTTGATAACCTATCCATATTCGGGTGGTATCCCGATGACACATCCGGCAACAGCAAATCGCTTGCAAGGTCATCGATTTCAATCCGCAGATGAACTTAAAAGTGCATCGCAGGCTATATTAAAGGACATGGCTAAAAATGGAGTCCAAAAGTGTTTCAATGACCTTTACAAGCGATGGCAAAAGTGTGTTGTTGTGCAAAGGTTTTATTTCGAAGGAGGATGTGTTTCAGCATTTTAATTGATAATTTGTTTTAAATTATAGACTCAGTCCAGAAACTCTTGAATCCTACTCCGTACAGCCACTGTATAAATGCTTCACTGCTTGCTGAAAATCTCCTATGCTCTGTATTTAAAATATGAGATAACATCTAATTTCACCAGATTGCACCATCAGCAATGAATAATAGAACGAATGCAATAGAATTTTCCATTAACAGCGCATATCTGCTATGAATGGGAAATTTTTTAATGTAAAATAACTAACTGAAAAAGTAATTTGAATTTTAAAAAAATATCACCGAGGCATAAATGGCTGTTTTGAACAAAAATTGTTCCTGCACTCAATTTTTTCCATTTGCAGCTGTCGTGAAAGTTTTGATGTCCTTACTTTTGGATTAACTGATTATTATTTTATTTATTCTATATTATTTTTTATTATATAAAAGTTATATAATTTTATATAATAAAAATCGTATAGAATAAGAAGAATCGTATAGGCCTGATCGTATAGAATAAAGTTACTTTAAAAATATTAAAATTGTTTCTTTATTTGATAATTTCTTCTGTTTGGCCTATGCTCAACTTTGTTTACATCTCAGAAATGCATATTAACCTTTATAAAACTCTCTGACTTCACTTACCTTTAAACAGTGTCATAATAAATAGCACAGCCATTACACTAAAGAATAACAACTCATTTATGTTAAATTTAAACTAACTTTTATTTGCAACAATTCAAAATCTCAAAACATCATTCAATGCATTAAAACTTCTATTAAATGTATAGTGGAACAATTTACGTACATTGCGTTATAATTATATCAGTTAAATTCAGAACTCAATTTAAAACAAATCCCAATTAAACACTTTAAACACACCGTTTACAATTTAAATGCCCAGTCAACAAATTAAAATACCCAGAACTCGACAGTTAAAAACCCAGGTTTAGAATTCACTCTGGTCTGAAGACCAGAGTTTGGTCTGCCTAGAGAGCTGTCCACCAACAGTTTAAAGGTTAAAATTCAGATTAATATTAACAAACACCAATGTAAAAATTCAAGTGATAAATTCAAAGTCTGTAATATCGATATAAGTGCCAAAATAGATTCATAAAAGTTGTTGAAATTAAAATACTCATTTCGTGAAACTGAAGGGGGAGAAATATTTCCCTAGTTGATACGTGTTGAAAAATTATGATCATTATCTTGACGACACAAAACTTGTTGACACTGCAGAAAAATATAAAAAACTGTGATCATTGGAAAAATAATGTGTTAGAAATATCTCCCTAGTTGATACATGCTGAAAAATTATAATCATTATATTGATGACACAAAACTTGTTGACACTGCAGAAAAATATTGAAAACTGTGATCATTGGAAAAAATCATGTTGAAAATCTGTGATCATTATTTTGATGGCGCAAAACTTGTTGACACTGCGGAAAAATTTTGAAAACTGTGATCATTGGAAAAATCATGTTGAAAAACTGTGATCAATGGAAAAATCATGCTGAAAACTGTAGCTTGGTTATGGCACTTTTGATGCTGATGACGGATCCTAGCGAAGGCAGCATATGCAGGGAGCTGTGAAACTTGTTGTTTACAAAGCTTGATCATGAAAGATACGAGCCATGACGAATGTTGGAAAAAAATTCAAAACATCTCGATTACCGTGAGTGGACATTTATGCAAATTTAATATGAACGACTCTTTCCGTTCACTGGCGTGAACCATGACGTTTTCCAACATGAGGTTTCATGCAAATCAGTTCTCAATGCGTACGCATCTCATTTGAATATCCGGGGCCATTTTCGGATATATAAGACAGAAGTTTCTTGAAACATTATCCATTGTCTATCGTCTGTCGTCAATCGTAGGATCGGTCTACATCCCTGATATGGTCAGTTTAGACCAGTACGTGTCGGATGTGTTTAGTTACAAATACTGACTTATTTTTTTCTAAAGTATGATGGCTTTTACTGAAGTTGCGTGCATTTAAATAAAGTTAAATGTTAAATTTACTTACTTTGAAATGTTTGGAAGTCATATATGCCGGTATTTCATCCATTGGATCCTGTTTGCCAAGTGTGATACATTCTATGGTGGCTGCAAATGCATGCAAGTTATTTAAGGTAGTATAATTCTTTGCTACAAATGCTTTAAGAAAGTTCTATCGAACTAGTTGTGTCTACGAGAACCTTTGTACATAGTATTGTTTAAAGTTTTATGGCATGGAAATTACAAGTATGTGTAAATTGCCTAATTATGTTATTCACACAATAAAGTGAACTGTGTTTTTCTTTGAACTGACTTCGTATATTTTTCACGGCCCAGCCAACACTTCATAGATGGTTTTTTTTAACTGCATGCTTCTGCTTAAGATAATATTCAAGAGCTGTGTTTCAGAATACGACTTCCAGTACGTATCGAATCATCGCCTCATCTGCTACGCCTAAATTTTACAAGTCAAATTAGTAGGATCTCATTGGTATTAATTCTCATACCAGTAACTAATTAAATTACTAGTATTCCATCAACAAAGAGGGCACTATCACTTGTAGTACAACAGAAACTTGAAGTACAACACTTGTAGTACAACAGAACTATCACTTGTAGTACAACAGAAACTTGGCACTAAATAACATAAAGCATGTTCCCAGTGATCACGGGACATGAGCACCCTTGCACAGGGCCCGGTCCGCAGATCTCAACAACAAATACAAGACCACCTTCTCAAACGCCAGCCAGGCGTCGAATGCCCCCTTAGCAACACGTTCGCTTCCCATGAGCCGCCAAACTTGTTGAGTGAAAACCTGTGCCTCACACAGAGTGCCTACGCATACACCGCAGAATAAATATGATGCTTCGCCAAGAACTGAGAGGCGTGAAATTGCCACTAAGCTCTATCTACCATGTACGGCAAACCCAATGGAATGTCTAGCACCCCATTTGCAGCTGGTCAATGATAATAAGCCAGGAAAAGGGTCCACTTCGCACTTAAAAAACATCTTTTTTTCGCAAACTCGTAAGTGAAGTGAAGTTAAAAAGCCAAGAGTGAACACCAGAGAATTAGCAAAAGATATTTAGCATTTGAAGACACATTGCTCATAATTTTGAATAATGAAAAATGTGAAAGAGATAACAAATTAACGTTAAAAGGGGATAAATTACCGAAATATTCAATAACAGCAAATTAATTTAGAATTTTGAAGGGAAAGGGGAAGATAACGAATTTTGAACTATTAAATAAATTTTGAACTATTAATTAAAGTAGCATCATAAAAACCCGGCATAACACAACCAAGCCAGTTGTATAGTGCAATAATGGCTATATAAATGCTTCACTGCTTGTTGAAAATAAATATGTATGAGATAACATCTGGAGGAATCATCAGCAACCATGCAATAGAACTACCTGTTCACAGCACTAATCTGTTGTAAACAGAAATATTTTTTGACTTATAACTAAAAATGTAATTCAAATTAAAAAAAAAAATCTTGCTGACGCATATCGTCCGGTGTCCTGAAGTACCCGTGTACCAAATTTCATATCTGTATGATGTTTAGATTTTCAGCTGCAGATGAGACAGATATTTTTCTTTATTATTATAGAAAATTGAATTTGTGAGCATCTATGGCTAAAATCCTCTTTAACGGTATTAGAATACTCAGTTCAGTGCCTATTTTGATTGTCAAGTCTTAGACTCCAGCTTTCGTAGCATCCCTCCAGTTTTAAGAGTACAGTAATAATAAATGTATTGCTAAAAATTTATTGAATTTTTTTTACTTTGATTATAATGAATATTTTTTTTATTTATGTATAAATTAATATTTGTGTAATTTAAAATAATAACTTAAAAGAGTGTATCATAGAAAGTATGACCAGATTATGTACCATTAATGTGACATTATTTTTCAACCTTTACAAGTAAAATAAAATTTTATTACGATAACAAAAAATACATGCCATAAAGCCTTAAAA
Organism: Amaurobius ferox; assembly: GCA_951213105.1. Classification (NCBI taxonomy): domain Eukaryota; kingdom Metazoa; phylum Arthropoda; class Arachnida; order Araneae; family Amaurobiidae; genus Amaurobius; species Amaurobius ferox. Next base: position 156,604,905 of record OX578138.1, read on the forward strand.
GAAGAGTTCTGCTTAAGACACCTGAGTAGGCAAATACTAATGTTTACTGCATTAGGAGAAAATACTTTATTTAGAGAAACACATATTATCTAGAATTGAGAGGTCAAAAGTATAATTTGTACAGACTTAGAAATCAATCATTACATTGGATCTAACCCTTCTACTTATGTGCATGCACAAATGTAGGTGGTGTAGCTTCAATAAATCGAAGAACTTCAATTTCACAGTCTGAACTTCAATGGGGGAAACAGTTCATTGATTCAAATATTTTAATAGTTTGCTCACTTAAAATATTTGTTATAATGAATGGATAGCTTCAAGAAATTGATTTTTGCTTTGGAGCAGTGTGTGGTATTTAAAATAACTGATGTTAAATTATAAACAGTGGATTGGTCCTCAATTTTTTTTTATATCGCAATATTAAAATCTGGGAAGTTTAAAATGTACAAAAAGTGTATATATTTTAAAAAAATCATGAAAGTTTGTCTATTAATTGTATGGATTCTGTTTAAAAGAGAATTTTTCGATGTTTCCAATGGTGTCAAGATAGAAACTCTGTGATAATATTTTCAGTCTTTAAAGAATCAATTTCTGTGAATATTACCCAATATTGTTGTAAAATGCTATTAAAATGTAAAATAACTAAAAAACAAATATTTTAATATTTAAACAAATTCAAAATAAAATTAAAAAAATAACACCAAGATGCACCTTTCTGGATCCTGAAGTACCTATGTACTAAATTTCATGGCCGTATGACACTTAGATTTCTCACTACAGGCTGCACAAACAGATGCACACACACAGATAGACAGACATTTTCCTTTAGTATGTAAGATGTTATTAATGGCTACCTTGAGCATGATTAAATTATGTGAAACAAATTATGTCTGGCTATGAAGTCGAGTATAATTCTTATGTTCATCATCAAATATTCAACTGTACTTTAAACTTGTTTGTTTGAATGTTGAATTTTTAGTCAACAGACATTTATTTCAATTTTCAATTTTAAATGCATCTTTATATAATTTAACATATAATATATTACAAAAACTTTTATTTTTAGTCTAGTCTTCAGCAGCGGAGTAGGTTTTTAGTTTACTCTCTGAATGAAGCTCTATCAGCTGGATCCCAACTTTTGAGGCTTGAAGAAGTTTGCAAGCATCTGCTTTTGTATCCACATCAAAAAACTGAAATGTGCAAGGTAGGATTCTTATTACATAGCTTTTTCATGTTATTTTAATGCATCTGCATTATATATATATGTATTATAATTCTATTCAATTGTTTAGAAACATCATTTTAAACCAGCTATTTCGAATACGTTGACTTTCTGATCCTCAGTTTCACTTACTCCACATCAATAATCTTAGATGCATTTGTCAAAATTACCACTATCCGGAAGTATTTGTAAATAATATTATTAATAATTTCAAATACACCACGTAATAATTTTACAAATGCATTATTTATCCTTGATTGGGTAACTCATTTTTGTGAATTTCACCCATTCTTATCACCTACTTACCACTAGGCCTGAGTCTGATACTGCTTACTATTTTTGAAAGACTACTTTCCACTTGTCCTGAGTCCTATACTACTTACTATTTTTAAAAGTCTTCATATACATTATTTTTCGTTCAAGTGTATTTATTCCGGTGTCCACTCGCTTTGACGAAGAGATGTAAAATGCTCTGTTGAATGTTCCCCTGTGAACATGTAGCCTCCCACGTTGTGGCTGTGCTTGTGAGTTAATATATCTGTTTTTTATATTTCTGGTTTATAATTCACTTGGTTTTTAACACTTTACAACAAAGTTGAAAAGTGTTTATGACTTTGTTCATTCTGTCTGTCTGTCTGTCCGTTAGCACGATAACTGCCGTAAAAATGACTTAATCAAAATGAAATTTTAGTATGTTGTTCAGACGGTCTATAGGACCTATGGGAATATAAATGAATAATATCACCCAATTAGTTTTGGATTGAACCCGGGTTGAAAAAATGGAATACATTGAGCCCTATGGGACCTAATTTTTCAAACATTTTTTAAGCGGATTTAAAATTCACAAATTGCTTCGAAAATTTTAGGCAATATTCAAATTGTTCCATAAAATATATAAAAAAAAATTCAGCGAAATATATTCAGTTGCTTTTTAAATAAAAATTAAAATAATAATAACACCTTATATTAAGCGATCACGTGTCCATGATATGAAAGGATCACATGACCCACTTCAAAATGATATATGGCATCCATCTTGTGTCAAAATCGTGATTTGTAAAGTTCTTTTTAATTCATATTGAGTGTTGTATCCGTCCTAAAATTACTTTATTTTTGCCTAAATTCTGTGCATCTACATACTGAAACAACGCAATGACAATATATTTCAGTTTAAATGCTCTTCCAAATTTGATTATTTCTACTATTAAGCCTATTTTTCACCTATGTAAAATGTAAACAGCAAAATATGTAGAATGAGTTGTATTAGAATCGCTGTAATTCTTTAACACAAAATCATTTAGTCCATGGAGTCTGCTTAGCTGACATGAATTCATTGATTTTAGAAAGAGAAGGACGATATTTTTCGATGAAGTTTTACGCATAGAGCTTACTTACTTGCAGCTCAATGGTCTTAATTTTTAAATAAAATAAATTGTTATAGTATTGTGATGAATGGCATGAATGGGGGAATTATTTATGAATGAAATGTTGCTTTTATAGAGAGAGCCAGGCGTGTTATTTTTTTATGACGTCATTTGAATGGATTTCAGTTGTTTTCGATGAAGTTTTCAAATATAATAAATTATCGTAGTATTATGATAATTCTAAAATTATTACCGAGGAATGTATAACATTTAAGAGATGTTTAAACCAGGCAATTTATACTTTAATGCCGTCATTTGAATGAAGTTAATTTTTTTCGATGAAGGTTTAAGGTTTCAAATATAATAAATTAATGTAGTATTGTGATAAGTTTTAAAATATTACCGAGGAATGTATTGCATTTTAGACATGTTTAAATAAAATTGCATTGAAATTGGAAAGTGTTTCATAATCAATGCTTTACGCATGATTGATCTTTCTTGTTATTATTTGTCCTTCCACTAGCCAGTAGACAGTTCCAATGGTGTCCATAGGTAAATACTATCGCCATTGTCAGAAACTAGCTATTCTATCGGTTTTAATTCGAATTGTATGGCTGTCCTGATGAGAATGCAATTTCGAACTAACCGCTGTTTTTTGTGTAGTTTCAGTTGATTGTTCTCCATGTCTTGATCTTTAATCTTGAGCTATTTATTATTGCCTTTTCTTATTTTTCCCGTGTTTGCTTTTTTATTTTATATATATATATATATCTTTTTAATTGATTTTTGTATACTCATCTTCCCCTCACCCCCTTTCCACTATAGTGATAAATTACCTCCTATTTTTGTCCTTAGTCTTGGTCTATAGTTACTTATTTGTAACAGATATGCTAGAGATGGGTTTTTTTGTACTTACCGTAGTTTATGCATAGTTTTCGATTATAAATTTCAATTTATATATATGTGTATATATATATATATATATATATATACACACACTGGCGGAAAATAAAATCCCAACACCAAGAAAGAGTTGTGCTAGATAAACGAAATTTGGGAGGCGCGTTTTTGCACATATAAAAGATGACGCCTATTCAAATTTTGCACTAGACGAATAAGAGTGGCGCTAGTAGCGCTACTATGATCATGCAAATCACGTTTGCTTTAAATACACGATGTAAACTTCTTAAGAGTTATTTATCGTCCAGATTGGACATTGTGAGCTTCGTTTGAGTCAAGAATGCCTTTAAGGAGACGAAGAAGGCAGTATCAGCAGCTTAGCGAGTTTTAACGAGGCCGTATAATAGGGCTACGAGAAAGTGGATTTTCTTTCAGCGATATTGCAGAAAGACTTGGCAGGGATGTATCTGTCATAGTGTATTGCACACACTAGAGATATTTGGTGAATTTTTAATTCATATTGCAATTTAAGAATTAATATATTGTATAAAAGGCAGACAGAAAACGCAGAATTCAACAACTGGCCCAAGGGCAATTCAAAGTCGTTTGCATCAGCCTCAAAAGTAGATTCTCACGGAAAAACAAGACCTCCATGAAATAATCCTTTAAATGATGGAAAGGAAGTACAAAACACCAATGTACAGTGATAAAAGCTGGACTTGAACAGTGTCAGTTTCGAAATCAATTCGATCCCCAGAGAGTGGGAAACACGAGAGGCAAATGCCAAAAATGATATTTTAGATGACATGGGAGGATAAAAGTGATGTTGATGTGTTCTCTAGACAATATTCACCGGCCAGACGAAAGAGACAGAGTGGTGCCGGAAAAGAAAGGATTTTGTTTACGACTGTTGCTATCCACTTGAAGGTCACGGGATGTAGAGCAGGAGAACGGAATAGCGGAGTGGTACATGAACGGCCAGTAAGAGCCTGAGAACTCATTTATTGGTCCGCCCAGATTGCCTATATAAACTGTGGACGAGATAGTTCGATCGACATATTTAGACATATCAATCTATATGCATATCTAGCTCTCTTCATGTTTGTTCTTCGCTCGCTCTCTGCTTAAATCTTCATAATCAACTAGGTACGAATTAACTACAGGTACGGGGGAGAGGGGACTTCGGTCCTTACCCTTTCCGAGTTTGCAGAATGACTGACAGCGTAGATTTCCTGAGATGAAAGTCGCGAAGTAGGACCTCAGCGATTAGTATGTTTTCGACAAGCGATATAGTATTCAGCGCCGAGATGAAATTGGAACTGTATCACAGCTGACATTTTTGATATCCTCGTGTGAGTTAAATCATGGATCTGCACATTTATAGTGTGAAAAGAAATAACGGGCATACCTTGCGTAATTGATGCAGAAGTATTTTATAGGTGTTAAATCTCTATTTAATTCATTGCATTGATACAAAAGTGCCATCTTCAGACTTAAACTTGGATATGATAAACATTGATTGGAACCATAATTTTGTGGAAGGAATTTAAATTCAACATCGGGAAAATGTGTGACAAAAAGGCTGATTCCTAAAATGAAAGAGACCGAACAGATGTCTGATATTAAAGGAAGGATTGATCTAAAGACTATGTAGAATACAACCAATTCCTTACAGCCCAAATGGACATGCAAGTAAACTCTAAATTAAACGCTGCAAATGTACACATCAAGCAAAGACTGTTGGTGAGTTGCCTTTATTTACCTATATTGAACTATGTGAGGAGCTTTAAAATATCATTACAATTAAATCTGATCCAGGAATTAAGAGAAGGGAAACGCCCTAATTAAATATGTAAAATGTATTAAGTAAAAATTATTGTTATATGAAATGATCTATGTGTATAAGTTATATGGATGAGATGATAATTAACAAACTTATAATGAGATAATGAAGTGGAATAAGCTTATCATAATTGTATATTAATTGAGTAGTAATTGCAATGAATATATCATAATCAAGAAATAAGCCTTAATCGTAATCATAATAAATTGTGTTTTTCATGCAAAAAAAATTGTCTTTATTCTATTATGGCCTAAATTATAATTGAATTGTCTTCTCACGAAGCCAGAAATTTATCTGGCATGCACTCTTCTGAGTGATTTAAATCTGCTACGGTATGGTAATGGGTATGGATTAAAAGTAACTTTATCCAAAATTACGAGATTTAATTTTAAACTAATCTCTGTCTTTTTAGGACTTATTTAGAAATAGTGATAATTAATCTAAATATATACTTATTGCCATACTAAGATATGGGGGCTTTACTCATTTAAGAGGTCTCCCCATAGTATCCACTATGCATGATTGTTGGCAGCAGTGGTCACGGGAAAGCACTGTCTCAAGAAGACTGGGGTCCGGTTGCACACGGGCCACTACTGAGAGGGAAGACCGCTGTATTTGCCGCATGGCTGTGGCAAATCGTACTGCACCTGCAGCAGCAATTAGAGCTTCTGTTGGTCCCAGAGTGATACAGCGGACTGTAAGAAATCGATTACTTGAGGGACAGCTCTGAGTCAGACGGCCTGTAGCATTCATACCGCTAACTCTGAATCACTGCCATCTACGACGTCAGTGGTGTCAAGCTAGAGCTCATTAGAGGGCGGAATGGAGATCTGTTGTATTCTCAGATGAGAGCCGTTTCTGTCTTGGTGCCAGTGATGGTCGTATGTTGGTAAGGAGGAGGCCAGGTGAGAGCTTGGACTCAAGCTGTTTGTAGCGTAGACACACTGGACCTACATTAGGAGTTATGGCCTGGGGAGCCATTTTCTATGACAGCAGGAGCACTCTCACCGTTATCCCAAACACCTTGACAGCAAATTTGTACATCAGACTGGTGATTGAACCGGTTATGTTGCCATTCATAAGCAGTATCTAGAGGGTGATTTCCAAAAGATAACGCTCGTCCTCATACTGCTGCTGTCACCCAACGTGCTCTACAGAGTGTCGGCATGTTGCCTTGGCCTGTAAGATCACCAGAACTTTCTTCCATCGAGCACGTATGGGACATTATTGGAAGACAAATCCAGCGTCATCCACAACCAGCATTCACCGTTGCTGATCTGACTGACCAATTACAACAGGCATGGAACTCCATCCCACAAAATGACATACAGCACCTGTACGACACAATGCATGCACGTTTGCATGCTTGCATTCAAAATCGTGGCAACTACAGTGGTTATTAATGTACCACCATTTCACATTTGAAATGGCTGTTCTCACGCATACTTTAACCTGTGACCTTGAAACTTTAATCAAATAAATATGTTACCTACACAATTGCTTTGCCTAAATTTCATTCCTCTAAATTAATTTCTTCTTGGTGTTGGGATTTTATTTTCTGCCAGTGTATATATATATGTATATATATATATATATATATATATGTATATATATATATAATTTTAAAATGAAAATGACTAATTTAATGTAGAATTTGTATCCTAGAACTCTTCATGAAAATAATAAAATCTTGCAATTTACAATAAAATCATAGAGGGAAATAAAAATGTCAACAGAAAGCAGCTGCTTTCAGAAGCAAATATTAATAAGTGTCAACATTTGTTTCATAAAGCAAAGTGTAAGAATTAGTATTGTATTTAATTTTACTCTATGATGGTACATAACATAATTACCATTAACACATCACACACTGTATGAGGTGAATTTTAAAAATGCTCAGTTCTCTTGCATTTTCATATCATATCACAATTTAATGCATGTCGTATATAAATTGTAACATTCCAAGTATTAGAAGCCTTTGTTCTCGTGGGTGCACAGAAGTTGTGCGAGGCATACATTAACCGTGAACTTCCATAACAGTCCATGTGTTTGGAGTGGTAGAAGATAATGTGTCAGTGGAGTGGTGTAAAATGATGTATGTGTGCTACATACTGTCTTGCTAATGGTTTCATACTCTTGGAATCTCAGTCTCTCTTATTGTGACTTGGAGGCTAGCTATTTCTTTCTCTCTCTTTCGTACTTGTGTGACACTCTTGGTGTTTGCTAGTTGAGCTCATAGTTTGAAGACATGAGTTGTCTTGATTAGTCATTGCAATGTGTCGTGTGTTTCTGTAAGTTTAAGGTTAGTGACCAGGTCTCAACATAGTAAAGGAATGACCTTTAGAATGGGTTATAGATGCCAGGTCCAGAATGTGGGAAGTTGATGATGCCATATATTGTTATATGTAGAACGTATTTCATTAACTGAAATGACAGCTTGCATATTATGGAATGCATCTTGCTGAAGAAAGATGGTAACATGTATTTTCTATGTAATTATTCTGTTCTGGTGGTAATAATTCTTTATAACGCCATTTGTAAGGAAAACTGATCATTAATTTATTAGTATTTATTAATAATCATTTTATTATTAAATTAATTATTTATTGATTATTTATATTTCGATAAGATTTACTTGCAAAAAATGCAGTTGACTTTACCCTTTTTTTTTTTGCAATAGCAACATTATAGAGATTGCTAATATAAATATTTCTTTTTACTGTAGCATTTACATTGGGCATAGTATTTTCATATTTTCATTAACATTTCAATTCTTTCCAAGTGAATTATTGTTCCTACAATGAATATGATGCTGCAGCCTTTATATTTGAAATTATAGTGCAACTTCTGTAGTGGGGCTTAAAAGTTAATAAACTCTTCTTTAGATTTCATTTTATATTCTCCTTCAGGGTAAGAAATTAGAAAAAAAAAAATATTAGGGGCCGAATGGTCCTCAGCATCAATTTCTGATGGACCACTTGAAAATTTCTAAGGGCCAAAATGAAACATATTAATGAAATAAAAAAATATACACGATAAAACCACTTAGGCCTAATCTAAATATTTTATTTGCTTGCCAAATATATATACTTTAAAAAAAGACACTAAATTGCAAATTAAAAGTCTATTACTTATGGTTAAAAATTTGGTTGTCTAGTGCGTCCAGCACAAACATCCTCCCACCAAAGTTGAATGGCATTACTTGGATCAAATTCATTTATTGAAATTCCTACAAGCTTGATGGTTAATACATCATTTAGTGTTTCAACCTTCAATCTGTTTCGAAGATCCGTTTTTATAAGATTCATTGTGCTGAACCCTCGTTCACAAATAGCAGTACTGAATGGTATTATACGTTGAAATAAAATAATTTTTAACAAATTGCTGTATTCGTCTGAAGATTCAGAATCATTAAATAATCTCTCCCATAAAACATTTGAATCTTTATTTTTTATCTGCAAAATTTCCATTCCAAATATTCTTCATTAACTTCATTTTCATCAATTTGCACACATGAAGACAAATTTTTAAGAATAATATAAAGTTCTTTACTTCCATAATTTGTAAATAAATCTTTATCTTCAGAATTTGGCAAATTAATTGCATCAAAAATATGAATGTTGATTAATAGTGAATGTGAATTTAAGTCTGTATATCTTTTATCAATATATTCTGTCAATTTATCACATAATTTTTCTCTATCTTTAAGAAACAGTGATTTGCACCCTCTGTCTTTCTGATTACTCCCTCAAAAGAATTTGCATCTTCACCATAATTTTTTTCGAAATTACATAGTTCTTTGCCATCATCTGTGTTAAGGCTTTCTATGGATGATTTTGTTTTCAGCAAATGCCATTTAATTATGTTAAAAGAGAGATTATTTTTTTGGAATACTTGTGATAATTTAGCTAAATAATTTGTTAGGTTTAGCATAAAAAATTAAAATTGCACCATACGTAAAGATATGAGCATTTTTAACAGTCCCTTTATCTTTGTAGGATTGTTTTCATTATTTAAGCAAAAACTTTCCATGCGAGTGATGGTAATAGGTAAGTTTTTAGTAATGGCTGTAAGAGCTTGCTGTTTTGAAGAAATCCATCTAATATTTTTAATTGCTGTATGTTTTAGCAAAGTGTGTTCAGATATTTCGGCCACATGTTTTAACTCTTTAAAAAGCTTTGGATTTTTATGGTAAAGTTTATAAACTGCTTTTAGCAATCTTTCACACTTAGATTTAAAAGGAACATATTCTAAGGCATCAGAAATGGCCAATTCTAACCTATGAGCAATGCAATGTATGGTTATAATTCCAGGTGTTTCAAGGGATAGTAGAGTTGCTACACCTTTGTTTTTCCAAAATTAACACCATTAAAGCAAGCTGCTGTCAATTTATTTTCCATTCTGGGTCTTTCTGAACCATGGCCTGATCTATTGCAGCAAGAGTGTCCTCTGAAGAACCAGTTTTTAATTCTTGCAGTTTTATAAATATAGTTTCAATTCTACCTTACTTATTGACTGCATTAGCATACAAAATTTCAGATTCTAATATTAAAATATCTGTCGATGCATCTGCCATGATGGAAAGGAATTGGGAATTCACTAAAGCATTGACTTTCTGCCTACATATAGCTTTAGCCGTGTAAGAAATAAACATGATGCATGCTTTGTTCATGTAGGTGTCACCAATATCAAGTTTATTTTTCTTTTGCAATTGGCAGAGTCTTTCATATTGCTGAAATGAAAGATTACCATCAATGACAGCATATGCAGTATTAAATAAAAATATCATTTTTTCACCAGCTGCATTTGGCATTGATGTTATACATTTAACAAGAACAGAAGATGATGGATTTCCCCTGACAAAATTTATTCTAGAGGATTCAATATGAAATTCTGAACTATCATGCTGTACCAAAATCTAATGTTTACAGGTACCATTTATAAATTGACATTTAGCTATAGGCATTGTATCACAATTACTTTTGTTTTTGCAACACATATCACAAAACACTTTGTTCCCACAGCTACTTGAATTTATTCTCAACCATGGGAATTCTTTTTTCCATTTTAATAGAGTTCCTTGATTTACTGAAGCATAATCTTTCCGCCTTAGCTTTGGATGGTCGACATCAGGAAATTTCCGGGTTGTAGAATTATCATCGGAAATCAAGTTTTCTTCCGAAGTTTTTTCATTACAACATTTCAAGTGTTCGTTTTAGAGGTGGTTAGAAAAAATCAGTTATTGTGTTTTGCTCATTATATAACACTGCTCACGAAGATTGATACTGCAAAGAAGGTAGCTTCACATTCAAGTAATATAAACACTAACGGCACTTAAATGATGATATCGGTTCCAAAGAAGAGCTACTATTTTGCTGTAAATCACGGAATGAAAATTAACGCACTACATTTGTGCTTATGCCATGGAAGTAGCCCTCTCAGAAAATAGGGGTGGCAGATGGAAAGTTGGCATCTCAAGAGGGAAGCTGTGCTCGGCATTATAGGCATAAATGGAATTTGAGAGCGAGGGAAATTCCCTCCACCCTATAAGCAACTTCCTTTTTTACCTCCTCAATAAATGTCAACATGCCAGACATGGGTTACATATGACATACCCCTTGGTTATTATTGGTAAATTATAGTGATTTAATTCTAGTCACGATTTGGCCCCCGATTCCAAAATCATGGTCGCAAACGACATGGGTTACATATGACATACCCCTTGGTTATTTTTGGTAAATTATAGTGATTTAATTCTAGTCATTGGCCCCCGATTCCGAAATCATGGTCGCAAACGATAACAATTTGGTCGCATTTCGCACATGGCCCCCACTAATTTCTTACCCTGTTCTCCTTATAAAATAAGTTTAGAATATGCTGTGGCAAAGCTGAGATATTCTTGATTATTGTATATTGTAAAACTGCATAAAGCTTATTAGCTATATTAAAACATAGCCTACATTATGTGGTAGCCACTAGCCAGCTAGGTAATAACTCTCAAATTTGGCTAGTAACCTCCTGTGTACTAGTAGCCGCAGTGGCTAGTATCTTTCTGCCATCAATCCTAGTGATGTCAAAGATCAGTGATTAACCTGACCTGGTAGAACCTAGCAAAATAAGTGTTAAATGAATAAAATTGCTTAAATCTCTTTATTGTATAGTGATGTTTATAAAAATAACTTAAATTTAAAATTGTGAAATTATTTGTCTTTTAAATATTCTTTTAATTATTGCATTTAGTAAATATAACTTTATAAATTATATTACTGCATTTGTAGTTACTTGAGCTGAAGTCATTGACTAGTAATTAGTCAAAAGTGGTTAGTAAAATACAGAGTTTACTAGCTAATGGCTACTAAATTCTGAAACTATAATTTAGACTATCTATTAAACTGATTTCCATCCAAAATTCTACTATAAATTGATTCATCTGTTTTGAATACCAAAATTATTTACATATTTTTTTTTCCTGAATAGATGAAAGAATTTTAACCCCATAAATATTTCTACTGTGAAATTACTTAATTTAAATTCTTATATGTTGTTTTCAGTGCCCCTAATGTTATTCAATTTTTATGAAGGCAGGACTGCTACATGCATCTTTACATCTCAAGTATCGTTCCAATGATGAAGCGGTTCAAGCTCAGGCCCAGAGTGTCTTATCACTAATTGGATACCATGAGCCTCCCAGAGGGCAAGGAATACGTATTCTGAGCATTGATGGCGGAGGAACAAGGCATGTTTTAAATTTAAAAATATTACTTCTAAATAATTTTGCATAATATTATTTGGAAAGACATTGCACCATGTTTCATTTTCATGCATTGAAAATTTTTGCTGTAAAATTTATAACTAAAAATATTTTCTGATATTTAAATTATAGACAATTTGTACCATTTTTATTTTGTTTACAATTGTTTTTGTTGATAGTAATAATATATTTATGTTTTTTGGTTGATTATTTTACAGGTTATACTTTCCATGCAGTAATGTTATTTTGCTCTAGTTTTTTATGCATTTTCACAGGTTGTGTTTTTTCATTGCATTGAAAATTTTTATTTGATTCTTGCAATTAAGTGTTTTAAATTTACAATTTCATACAGTTTGGTGAAAATAATTTTTAGCCATGTTCACTGTAAAAATTAATTCATCTAATTGGTGGCTTTTTATTTGTTTAAAATTGCTCATTCTATATTTGTTATTAGTCATTCAAACCAGCATGGAGTATTTCAAATGAGTTTTTTTTTTTTTTTAGTTAAAAGTGTACCAAGTGCTGTAAAAAAGAACCAGCATGGAGTATTTCAAATGGTTTTTTTTTTTTTTTTTTTTTTTTTTTTTTTTTTTTTTTTTGTTAAAAGGGTACCAAGTGCTGTAAAAAAGGCAGTGTGTGTGTGTGTGTGCAGGGTGACTGCCTTGGATACTAAATCAAAAATGTCGATGTTCTTCATACAATATGTATTATTTAGAGAGACCAATTCTATGTAAGGTTTTCCTTTTTTAAGGTTTCATTATGGACACGAACTTGCCTTGATAAGTCTCTTTTAATTCCATGTGTTGAATGTAAAGTAAAATGAAATAAGAATTCATATGATTAAAAATGGCAAATATTGTTCTTAAGGCATTGCTGAGCAACCATTTCTCATTTTTTTTTCTTTTTCTTTTTTTAAGAATCAAACTATAGGACAAAGTTCCAGTAACAGCATGCAGGATAAAATACACTACAAAATATACACATTAAAATATAATAAAATACATTAAAATTCAAACTATTAACAACAAATGATTTTTAAAAGCACTTGCAAATGAATAAATACATTAAAATATAAAATATTTATAACAAATGATTTTTAAAAGTCATTTCTGATGAATAAAAACATTAAGATTATCGGGAAAGCTGTCGTAAAGTTTACAGATATTATTAATCAGACAGTAACAATCAATATTTGTACTAAAATTCCTTTCAGCAAATAAACTCATGCTCTTGGTTGAATACTGGGGAACATGAAACCCGGTCCCACCCAAAACAGGGGAACAATACATTCTGTTATTGAACAGATTCCTGAAGAATGAAAATGAAATGAAATTCCTTTTGCTCTGTAAGCTTTTAACATTAAATATATCACGAAGAAAAGTAGCAGATAAGGTATAACAAAAAGTACCAGTTTTCTTATAATAAAGATATCTCACGAATTTATTTTGAATAATTTTGATCGTATTTGTATGATCAAATGTACAGCATGATATGTACAGCATGAAAAGGCCTCTGCACCACAGACGCATACTTAAGTCCAGACCTGTCCAAGGCATTAAAGAGCACAATGATGGTATCCTCATTAGTAAAATCCTGAGTAATTCTCTTAATGTAACCAAGTTTCCTATAGGATTTAGCCCAAATATCAGAAATATGAGGAGAAATTAGACATATAAATAACGTCAAGATCAGTAACAGAGAACTTTCTAGTCAAAACAGAGTTGCCAAAACCACAAGAAAATAAAATAGGCACTTTTCTATGAGTTAAAGACATAACACTACATTTATTAATATTAAGATGAAGATAGTCATTGCCATGCCAATTAAAAAGGACTGAACATTGATACAAGAACCAGCATCGAAAATTGGACAGAAAATTTTCAAATCATCAGCATAAAATTTGACTTGGTCATGACATGCAAGGTATAGCAAAAAGAATGAAATGAGAATTTTGTTCATTCTTCCAAGTTAATCAAAGTTAAAAAAACATTAATGTAAGAGTATCAAGCATATTATTGTATGTATTAAGCAGCAATCAAAAGAAATTTAAACTTCAAGAAATGCAAACCTGAGACGGTTTGCATGCCAAAACAGCTTCACTATTCAAAGGGATTTGTAAATCCAAACAAGTTGGATATTCTTATAAGGATATATGTGGTTCATTGCAAACTTGATCAATCTTACTGAACTCTTTTATAACTAAATATGAGCATTAATTGTCTTTTTTAAAACGAGCTCTGTTCACCCACTCACATTTTTTATATGTATATGTCGAATTTTAAAAGTAAATTTTGTTCTTACCTGATTTATGTAATAAAGGAGAGTGGGACATTTGGAAACACAGTCCACTTTGGGACACCTTAAATTTTAAAATGTAGTTTGAGATTAATATCGTATTATTTTATATACCACCGCTATGGCCCTTCTCTGCATTGGGTGCTGAGTTTTGAAAGCTGTACTGCAAATAAGTAATAATTTATCAAACTTTTTAAATTTTTATAACAGTTAACAAACTTTTGTGTAAAATTTGGAGATAGTAACAGTTTAATTAGAATTTAATTAATTTAAATGAAACAACCAACTTGCATATTTCATTAGAAACAAAGAAACATGCATGTTTATTGTAAAATTAGATGTAAAATTATTTTTTTTTTTTAATTTTAAAACCATCAAAATGTATTTTTTAGCAATAACATAATTTTTTGTTGCTATAGCCTCACATTGCATATGTACTTTTCTTAGTTATCTAATGATTTTGCAGAGGCATTATGGCCATTGAAGTTATGCGACAACTCGAAATAAAAACAAACAAGAAAATCTACGAGTTATTTGATTTCATATGTGGTGTGAGTTCGGGAGCCATACTCAGTGTACTGATTGGGGGACTTCGCTTATCCTTGGATGAATGTGAATCTCTGTACAGAAAATTGAGTGACGAAGTTTTCAACCAAAGCTCTCTCTGGGGTACTGGCCGACTCATGTGGACTCATGCTTATTATGATACTACAATGTGGGTAAATGTCCTAAAGTAAGCACCTTTATATCAAAGTTTTTCTTGAAGATTTTGTTATGCATAAAAAATAATTTTTACTTTTCCTACAATACATAGTATATGTAAAGGGAAAGTTTTATATTAAATATTATATAGGCTCAAAAATTCGATAAGAGTTTTCATTGATTTACATATTTTGAGCATCCCTGAATTTGAATAAATCATTTTTTTTCCCAATGATGTCGGTGAATTTCAACTCTTGATAACTCTTGAACAAATTGAGCAAATCCAATATAATTATTTTAATGCACAAAATCCACAGACCTCAGGCTGCTCAGATCAAAGAAAATACCTTAATTTTTAGAATAATTTTTTTCTAAAATTGAAAATATTATGAAGTTATAATTGTGTTCATTATTGTTACAAAAATAGTCATTTTATGTAATTTTTTATTTAAAAGTGAACAACATCATTTACAGCATGTGAAAATATATAATTTTTTAATTTAAATTAAAAAAAATTATAAAAATATTAATATGTTTACTATTAACAAATGTATGAATGCTTTGCAAGTACTTTTAATCTGAAATAGATGGACATCTTTGTATGGGAGCTATCAAGAGTTTCTTCAGACTTTTTCTGACATTTCTTTGGAGTATGAAAATGATAGCATTCTTTTTTATCTGACTGTTACAGTTCTATGTAGATATAAGAGAATAAATTCTATGCATGCTGTGAATGTATTGAGACTAGGAATAGCACAATGAAATTCCATATTAAGAATGAAATTTATATATTGTCATTTTTTGTTGCTTTAAATGTTATTAGATGTAATTTTCATTATTTGAAGATATCTCTTTATGTTAAAAAAAGTAGCTGCCGCCTCATCTGTTTCATAAACTTTGCATGCCTCGAGTTTCTCTGTTACGTACCGCAAAATTATAGCATACAAAAATATAAAATTTAGTACATTTGTAGAGAAATATTAAGGGAACATTCTGATATAAATTGTTTTTTGATTTAAAATTTAGTTTCGGAAATATTTAAGTCAATGTAAGAGTATTTGAGCTGTGAGTTTGTGTCCTGAACAGACTAGCAATAGCAAAATCTCAAATTTTTGTAGACCTGTACCTACATAGTTGAATTTTTGCAAGACAAAGCCCTTTTTTAAAATTTCAATTTAGTTAATTAGTTATTCGATTTTTATGCACTTCTAAAGTCAAAATTTTCTTCTTTACAAGTGAAGATTTAATTGATCAAGCCGATTGTCAGCTTCTTTCTGATTGGTTTCTGGCAGAAATGTTGCAAAATTGCCAATGACTGAATTTTTGAAGCATTAAAAATATTAAAGTTATAGTTATTTATTTCCAAGCATGACTACAATGTTAGTTACTGCTCGTGGGATACTGTTGTTGTTGTTGAGACCCAGACCGTCCGACCTACCAGAAAGGTGTAAGGTAACTTGGAATATTGACAGTTTTATGCCTCATTGTTTATTCTTACAAACAAAGAAAGCATTTTGCAACTATTGTTATGATTATCATGATTTAATTGTTATATTGCACAACAATTATATGTTTTATTGTTGTAAATCTCTCTATACTGAAAACGTAGCATTATATTTTGCCACTGTATTACACACAAACGGCAAAATGTACAGTTATGATATTTTGCCATTTTTTGTAATACAGTAAGCAATCGTTTGCAATAGCAGACAGCACAAAAGAGTTCGCTCTGCAGTTTTAGTGAGTGCCAGAAAGTAGGGGCGAAGCCTTCCGGCTCACGAAGTGAGTTAGGAATGTGAGTCATGAAGCAAGACTAGAAATGGCACAATGAAATTTCATATTAAGGACGAAATTTATATATTAGTTGTCACTTTTTGTTGCTTTTAAAGTTAGAAGATTTAACTTTCATTATTTGAAGATATAATAATGTTAAAAAATTATTAGTAATGGATGTTGGGTTATACCTTTGGATATTTAATAATTTTAGGAGTTTTGTTTTTTGTCTAAGTGTGTTCAGGGGTCTTATTTACATAGTCACTCTTCATCTTCCAATTGTTTAGGTTTTTGATATTCTTTGTTCAAATAGGTTCTTTTCAATAGGTTTTGTGTTAAAAACGGCGAAAGTTCGTTCTTTTAGGTTTTAGCAATTTAAATTTATTTAAATTGGCTACTTTGCAATTACATTTATTGCCCTTTTTGTTCCCTTTAATTTGATTCCAAATTTATTGCTCTCGGTTAAAAATTCGTTAATTCATTGCAATTTTTCAGTTTTATTCTATTTTCAGCTTTTTAAATATTTCAGAATCTTTCATATTTAAATTATTGCCGAATTCGTATATTTCCAAATCGTTTCACTTCATTTCTTTTTAATTTTCGTCTGCTCTGAAATTCCATTTCTCTTCTTTAAAATTTCGAGTTTTTAATTGGTTGACCATAATATTAAAATCGTCTGTCATTAATTATTTTATCGTTCATCGATAATTTTGTTTACAATCTGTGGCAGCGATGTTTCGGAGTATATAAGAAAAATCGTGCTCTTTTTCGATCTCTTCTCCTTTTTCTTTTCTGTTTTTGCTCTTCTCTTCTTTTGATTGGAACTAAAATGTAGTCTTATAGAGTTGTTTTTAGCGCCTCGGCGCGAGCCGAACGAAATTCGAATGCGGCATGCGTTCTGAGGAACGAACGTTTTATTTCCCGGCCTGGCTGTAAAAGTGTTGTATCCTGATAGCAGAGAGTTGTTTACTCGAAATAACATTGCGAGCGAAGTGATTGATGTCTACTGAAGTATCGTCGGCGCCTTTGAAATAATTGTTTAGCTCCGGAGGTCGGATTTGTTCTTTCATAGTGAACTGTGTAGTTTAAATTTTCCGAGTCCCAGGACCGGACCTCCAATTGTTTACTTCACGGTTTTGATGATGGAGCTATCTGTTCTTTTATTCCGAGCGATGTCCACTGGCGCTCTGCTACTCTCGGCTGAGAATTTTATATGATGTGAAGGAGCTGCCTGTTTTTGTGCAGATCAGATTTCGGGAGTGTTCTTTTCGTTAAGTTTTGGAGCACCATATTCCACTTGAATGGTTGGACTCACTTGATGTACCGATGCTTTACGGGAGGTACTTCTCCATTTGGCCTTTTCTGGAGCAAAAGGGGACTGCACCCAAGCTGATGATGACTGACATCGATTTCGTCCTCGGGACTTTATTACGACCGTTCAGCGTTTTCCCGTTTATGGGTGATATCTTTTCATTAATTTTATTCTTTTACAGTATTTAAAGTTAAATTAAATTAGCATGTCTAAGACCCCTCAACTTATATATTTTAGGTTACGAATCCTTGATTATTGTTAGGATGTTCTAAATTCCCCTTTTGGCTAACTGATGTTCTTTTTATTCTAAATTCTAGTTTTGGTAAATAATTGTATAATTTTAACAATGTTAACTTTAAATTTAATATTCTAACATTTGTACTACCACTAAACGACCGGCCTTTGTATAAATTCATTTTATTTAAATAAGTTGTTTAAATTGATTTGTCTAGTTAATGAGATGTAAAATGTGTTTTGGAAATTCTTTGAAAATGAAGTTTAAATTTTAATAAACGTTAGATTTTTGAAAACCTAAATTCTGTGCTCTCTCTTTTATTTTAATGTATTTTTATTTTTAGGAAAGTGCCATTTTTAATATTTTACAGGAGTACATATTTGTACACGTAGGGAAACTGGTCAATTGGTCCTCTTTCTGTTTATTTAAGAATTCAGTTTATTTCTAGAATGTTTTCAGGTTTGAGGAACTTTAGAACTTTTTCAGAAGTATTTCAGAAGGTTTTTAGGAACTTAGAATGGTCTATATTTTAGAGTATTTTCAGATCATTTTCAGATATTAATTTCAGATGACATTTAGGTTTTAAGAACATTGGAAAACTTAGAATATTTTGAATGATAGAATGTTTTAGTATATCATAAATGTTTCAAAACTACCGAACATGGAGCAAAGTGATTAAGCTTCTTGCTTTTGAGTTAAACTCAATTTGTTTTCGTCAATCTGTTTGTTGATCTGCCTACTTTGTCCAATGACTCACTCCTCTGAAACTTAACTGATTTTTTTTTTTTAGTTTGAATATGTGAGATAAATTAATGTTTTACAGGCTGAGTTCATTACTGAACGTGGCCAAATAAAAATTGCTCATACTGCATCTCCTTTGATGATATTATTTATCTGATGATAACACCTCTGAAACTTAAATATTTGAAATTTGGATATGTGGTGTAAATTAATGTTTTACAGAATGAGTACATTGCTGAACATTGTTTGAGTCATTCAGGGCAGGGATGCTCAAAACATGTAAATTCATCAAAATTATAGAGTTGAATTTTTTACTTTATTGCTTTTAAGTAATCCATGTATTGTGGGGAAAGCAAAAAGCCTTAAAATTCTATGTGGATCCATGTGCAAAAACTAAGTTCTATTCTAAAAAACAAGTTAGAACAAATGGTTGAGTTAAGTTACAGCTTTCTTATTTCTTAGCCAAACAATGGTGTATAAGGTTTCTTAGTCAATAGTGTTTAAGGGTGATGTGACACCATGCCAGACCACAGCAAATTCATATTCTTTTAACTAATCTGAGTCTATGTTTGATTCTTATGTTTACAATGTAAAAATTTTCTCTTTTTTAGTTTCATTAATTCTTTGTGCAAGTGTAAAATATAACAGATTGATTGCTTTTATGAAGTTTTCAAACTTTTAGACACTTAGCCTACACTAAATGTATGGGTAAACTGGAAGTTTATAGATAATTAATGGAGGACCTAACAAATGTGTAAAATGACTTATTTAGCTCTCTTGACATCAAAGCCAACTCATAGTGAACATGCGTACAGGAGCTACCAGTGATGGGAAAGTAATTATGACAACAAAATTATTGTAAGAACGAAAGATTGTAAAACCTGTCCCTGAGTGATGAACTTAAAAATTAGTATTTAAAACTAAAGTGCATTGTAATGAAATTTCTGTTGAATGTAATAATATACTTTGGTGTGTGTATATCACATAATACACCATATTTTTTTAATTTATGTATACTTCTTAGAAATTTCTGTTGAATGTAATAATATACTTTGGTGCATGATATTTTTTAATTTATATATACTTCTTAATTGTAATTTGAATAATTTGGTTTAAAATGTTTTCCTTTTAAATGAAAGTATTTCTTTGTTGCAGAAAAACATTTGGTGAGAGACTTTTAATCGAAACATCGAAATGTAAAGATTCGCCTAAGGTAAATTGTCTAAAATTTTAGTGGCCTTTCTGAATAATGTAAAGATTCACCTAAAATAAATTGTCTAAAATTTTTTGACCTTTCTGAATAATGTAAACATTTGGTGAGAGACTTTTAATCGAAACATCAAAATGTAAAGATTCACCTAAGGTAAATTGTCTAAAATTTTAGTAACCTTTCTGAATAATGTAAACATTTGGTGAGAGACTTTTAATCGAAACATCAGAATGTCAAGATTCGCCTAAGGTAAATTATCTACAATTTTAGTGACCTTTCTGAATAATATAAACATTTGGCGAGAGACTTTTAATCGAAACATCAAAATGTAAATGTTCACCTAAGGTAAATCGTCTAAAATTTTAGTGGCCTTTCTGAATAATGTAAAGATTCACCTAAAATAAATTGTCTAAAATTTTAGTGACCTTTCTGAATAATGTAAACATTTGGTGAGAGACATTTAATCGAAACATCGAAATGTAAAGATTCGCCTAAAGTAAATTGTCTAAAATTTTAGTGACCTTTCTGAATAATGTAAACATTTGGTGAGAGGCTTTTAATTGAAACATCGAAATGTAAAGCTTTACTTAAGGTAAATTGTCTAACATTTTGGTGGCCTTTCTGAATAATGTAAAGATTCGCTTAAGATTAATTGTCTAAAATTTTAGTGACCTTTCTGAATAAGGTAAATATTTGGCGAGTAATCAAAACATTGAAATGTAAAAATTCACCTAAGGTAAATTGTTTAAAATTTTAGTGACCTTTCTGAATAATGTAAACATTTGCTGAGAGACTTTTAATTGAAACATCGAAATGTAAATGTTCACCTAAGGTAAATCGTCTAAAATTTTAGTGGTCTTTCTGAATAATGTAAACATTTGGTGAGAGACTTTTAATCGAAACATCGAAATGTAAAGATTTGCCTAAGGTAGATTGTCTAAAATTTTAGTGACCTTTCTGAATAATGTAAACATTTGGTGAAAGACTTTTAATTGAAACATCGAAATGTAAAGCTTTACTTAAGGTAAATTGTCTAACATTTTGGTGGCCTTTCTGAATAATGTAAAGATTCGCTTAAGATTAATTGTCTAAAATTTTAGTGACCTTTCTGAATAAGGTAAATATTTGGCGAGTAATCAAAACATTGAAATGTAAAAATTCACCTAAGGTAAATTGTTTAAAATTTTAGTGACCTTTCTGAATAATGTAAACATTTGCTGAGAGACTTTTAATTGAAACATCGAAATGTAAATGTTCACCTAAGGTAAATCGTCTAAAATTTTAGTGGTCTTTCTGAATAATGTAAAGATTCACCTAAAATAAATTGTCTAAAATTTTAGTGACCTTTCTGAATAATGTAAACATTTGGTGAGAGACATTTAATCGAAACATCGAAATGTAAAGATTCGCCTAAAGTAAATTGTCTAAAATTTTAGTGACCTTTCTGAATAATGTAAACATTTGGTGAGAGGCTTTTAATTGAAACATCGAAATGTAAAGCTTTACTTAAGGTAAATTGTCTAACATTTTGGTGGCCTTTCTGAATAATGTAAAGATTCGCTTAAGATAAATTGTCTAAAATTTTAGTGACCTTTCTGAATAAGGTAAATATTTGGCGAGTAATCAAAACATTGAAATGTAAAAGTTCACCTAAGGTAAATTGTTTAAAATTTTAGTGACCTTTCTGAATAATGTAAACATTTGGTGAGAGACTTTTAATCGAAACATCAAAATGTAAAGGTTCACCTAAGGTAAATTGTCTAAAATTTTAGTGACCTTTCTGAATAATGTAAACATTTGGTGAGAGACTTTTAATCGAAACATCGAAATGTAAAGATTTGCCTAAGGTAGATTGTCTAAAATTTTAGTGACCTTTCTGAATAATGTAAACATTTGGTGAAAGACTTTTAATTGAAACATCGAAATGTAAAGCTTTACTTAAGGTAAATTGTCTAAAATTTTGGTGGCCTTTCTGAATAATGTAAAGATTCACCTAAGATAAATTGTCTAAAATTTTAGTGACCTTTCTGAATAAGGTAAATATTTGGCGAGAGACTTTTAATCAAAACATTGAAATGTAAAGATTCATCTAAGGTAAATTGTCTAAAATTTTAGCGACCTTTCTGAATAATGTAAACATTTGGTGAGAGACTTTTAATCAAAACATCGAAATGTAAAGATTCGCCTAAGATAAATTGTTTAAAATTTTAGTGACCTTTCTGAATAATGTAAACATTTGGTGAGAGACATTTAATCGAAATGTAAAGATTCACCTAAGGTAAATTGTCTAAAATTTTAGTGACCTTTTTGAATAAGGTAAACATTTGGCGAGAGGCTTTTAATCGAAATATCGAATGTAAAGTTTCGCCTAAGGTAAATTGTCTAAAATTTTAGTGCCCTTCTGAATAAAATGACAAACTTGTTTTATAAATATCTTTAAATAGAAATGTTTAGTATATATCATGGTTCTGCATGGCATAATATGAGTTTTAATATTTTATGCTGAGAAATTCAAAATCTAAGCAGAACATACAAAATTTATTTTCATCTATATCTCTGTAAACTTTTTTTCTGCTAATACTCGACTCAAAAATACAATAGACATTCCAAATTATAAGGTAATGTCTGTAGATTTGGATTGTATATTTATTTTTTAAATTACATCATGAGTTTATAAAGTTTTTTTGGAAATTTTATGATACTAAGGGATTGTGCCCCCTGTTCACTATGCTCACCAATGCTCTGATTTCAATGTGTACACTTGTATGTACGTATATTTCAAAATGTTTGTGTTACAACATATTGACAGATTTATATTTAAAATCCCATTAGCCAATGATAATGAAAGTCTCAACGATAGCTTTAGTATTAGAGATCTGAATAATAAATTTATATTTCATTGTTTAAATAGTTTAAATATTACTTCTTTTGACATGGTAACCACAAAAGCATTTTCAACAATGAGAGGTTAGATTTTTAAGGTAAATAAAGGGGAAATGTTATAAAAAAAAATAATCTGTTTAAAATTGCATGCAAAATAAAATAACTCGTAAATGAAATCTAAATTTAATGAAAGGGCTCCATCATGCAAAAATTCTATGTCGATACATGCATTCAAAAATTTGTGATTTCACTCTTGTTAGTTTGTTTAGGATATGAACTCCCAGCTCAAATATTCTTTCTTTGACATTAAATATCTCTTAAACTAAGGTCCAGATCTAAAACAGGTTCATTTTAACATATTCCCTTAAAATTTCTCTGCGAAATTACTAAATTTCATATAGTTTTCATGGTACAAGACAAAAAATTGCATGAGATGCAAAATTCATTAAGCAGTGGTGGCATCAGCTAGTATTTTTTAATGTATAGAAATTTTATCTCTGAATATTGGTATTTGATGGGATTTCACAAATAATAATTTGAGCAGGTGTTACAAAAACTGTAATATTATTTTAAAAAATCATGGAGTAGCAAGCATTGTAAACTGCTTAAATAGATTAATTTGTTGCTACATCAATACACAAAGATAAAAATATGTAAACTGAGGTAGAATCCTTCATTGATGTTTAAAGGGAAATGAATATTGTTTCTTAACACGGTGGCTGCATAATGTCCCTTCAGCTTAAAAAATAATAATAATAAAGATAGATAGATTTCACAGTATTTGTTTAGAATTTTCTACATATTTTTCAACAAAAAGTTATTTTTCAATAATATTAAATGTACTTTTGACTTCATAAAAATGAAAATTTGTCTTTTCTCTCAATGTCTCCCAGTGATGAGTAAAGTATCTTCTGCACATTAGTGAAAAGTATAAGTAATCAGGGTGGCAACAGAACCGGGAAATCAGGGAATTCTCAGGGGAAAATTGATTTTATGGAAATATCAGGGAAAATTTTGGA
Source organism: Amaurobius ferox (assembly GCA_951213105.1). Classification (NCBI taxonomy): domain Eukaryota; kingdom Metazoa; phylum Arthropoda; class Arachnida; order Araneae; family Amaurobiidae; genus Amaurobius; species Amaurobius ferox. The sequence goes on from OX578138.1 coordinate 156,629,155, forward strand.
ATTTTAGTTTTGCGAAGTCACAGATCTTCAAATCCCTGTGAAACATCTGAACGGAAATTTTCCTTTCTCTTTGTCCCTCCGCGAAACTACCCTTGTTATGTGGAAGTGTTAAATTTTATTCTGATTGGCTATTGATCAGATGACATTATAAAGCTTAAAATTCCCACTCTCCACATGGCGATTAAACTTGAAAATCTGACGATTAACGAAATCCTGATTACTGGCCAAACTGTGTGATAACGTAGGATGGCTATTCTCCCTAAACAATTGCACCTGTGGAGTGAGAAAAATCTGTCAACAACTGCTATGGCTCTGAGTTTTTCCCCTATGAGGCGATCATAATTTGTTGCATTTGCTGCCAAGAATGAGTGCAATCCACATTACTATCCTACCCCTCCCCTTAACCCTTTCGCGACGAATGGCACGCCCAGGTGCCAGATGCAAACATACATTCAAGGACGAACGGCACTCACTCGGGCCAGAGGAAATTTTACCGCAAGCGGATAGTGGCACCTATAAGTGCCACCACGCAGAACGTTTTAATTTGTGAACTAAATGGCGTTACTTGTCCATGGAACTAACTTCAATGCATTTTGCAGAGGCATGACCTTGGCAGAAGAGGATCGAATGAATTATTTCTCCATTTGGAGCGGTGAAAATCATTTTGTAACATAAACAAACAGAGCAATTCTCGTAGCATCAACAATTTTATAATTGAGTTTCGGTTTTTATTTTTATTTCAGCATTATGATTTCGTTGGTGAATCATAGGAATATAAGAGAGTATTTTTTTTTGTTTGGGTTTTAGAGGCAGTGAAATTATTCGTTTATTTCGGATAAAAGAATGGGAGCAACTAACGAGTATTTTGTATTCAGATTTATATGAAAATTATGCATCAAATAAAACATAAATATTTCTTTTATTCCTGTAAAAAGTAAATTTCTGTGTTGAATAGGTGATTTTTAGTGAATTTTTTTCGAGAGTTAGGCTTCAGCGCAAAAAATGCGCCGTCCTTTTCGACCAGTTCGGAAGTGAACCGCGTCGTCTTTTGGGCCGCGACAGCTCCAGATTGCCGCCGTCCCGAAAGGGTTAAATACCGATGTGATTTGCGAAATTCCTGGGTGTAGCATCTTTGCCGTGCTCTTTACAATGAGCTAAAGTTCCCCCATTTTTACATCTGACCCAAATTTAAAAGGGCTATCGAAAGCGGATATACGAACGGAATTAAAATCACTTGCTAAAATAAAAATGTTGCATGAAACTCGTCCCTGCTATTTCCTGCTTGTGAATTTATTTATTGGTTAAATATTCATTATAGCATATTTTTCACAATTAAAAATTAAAAGAATTAATCTATATGAATGAGTTTCGGGAATACATTGCTGATTGGGACCGGATTAATTCTTGGCGCCCAGCACGAATTACAATGTTATGTATTATTGTTCTACTTTAACCTACATATGAACGGTCCATAAACGACTATACGGAAATTATGAATGTGTGTAGCAATGGCTAAAAAAGTGTGTTTGAAGGATACTATCCCGGACATACTTAGCAATAACTTCATAATTTTTAAAATCTTGATGTACGACAGTTTTTCACTAGGAGAAATTTCAGATTTCCTTTTACAGATTAATTTCCCCTGTTTTAAGTTATTAATCTCTCATCGACGATGTATAAAACAACGATGTATGGATTACTAAAATGTTTGCTTAGTTGTATTTTCAAAAGTGCTAACTGTTAACAATTATTATAAATTTAAAGTTAAATCTGTTCCATTTTCAACTTACCTACGGCCAGGGGCAGTTCGCCCCCCTTTCCCCATTGATCGGAAAATTCGGGTATTGCAATAAAACGGCATGTTTCTAGCGATATAAAATGCCATTTTTTAAATTTGAAATGTTGAAATATTAAAAAAAATCAAATTTCTTCAGAAGGATAAATAATTTACTTCTTATGAAATAAACATATTTAAATTAAGAGTTCATAATGTCCGATAATATAACGGGAAAAAAGACCGAAATATCGTGATCGCGATGATTGAAGAGTAAATGATCAAAATGTAAAAACAAGAATATTAATTTATTAAAATTTGACGAAAATCATTGGTAAAACCCTCTAAATTAAAGGAAAATTAGTGGACGGGCTTCTTAAAAATAAAAGAGGAATAAATAATAGTGAATGCTTCATAAGCTTGGCAAAGTGAAAAATAAAAAGATCAAGATGAGAAAACTTAAATAAATTTAAAATTGCCTCAAAATGTATTTGAATGCTTCATGATAAATGAATTTTTTTGTGGTGTATTGGAAAACAAATATTATAGAACACCTTAAAAGGCTTATAATTAAAATCATTAGCAAGATTAAAAAAATTAGTGAATATAAATGTTTAAAATATTTAAGCAATGGATAAATGAAAAATTTAAATTTGATAAACCTTTAAGAAATGGTAAAAATGGTAATAGTGACACTGACTTATAGAAAAAATTAGTTTTAGAAAAAAAAAATACTTAAAATAAGTTTTAAAAATTTGTTAAATATTAAAAATGAGAAGATAGCAATAATAAATGCATGTTAACAATATTACTCATTAATAAATTAAAATATTTCTGTGAATTTGTCTTTGTTACTATCAAATAATAATAATAAAATTCGTATTTTGCCAATATCTTAAATGTTCTCCAATTTTTGAAATCCTCCTTCACCTCAACATCTAAATAATAGATTCTATAAAAGTAGATCCACTAAGGAATTTTCTTGCCGACAGATATATAGTGATACCCTGATAAAATACCTATCAGCTCAAGACATGGGGAGAAAAATTGGTTGTTTGAGTTATATCTACTGTACAATAAATCTATTATAAATAAGTATTCAAATTTCTAAATTATTTTAAAACATACTTAAACACAATTTTGCATAATATTAAGCAACTTGAAAAAAACATCGCGTGATGTAATGTAAAAACACATTGAAATTACTAAATTATTTTTACTCGCTTTGTCTCTTTATGAGAAAAACTCATTCAATGTTTTCTGCTTCAAAGTTGAGACTTGTTTTTTTTGTGCTGCTTATACAATATTTATAAATGTTTTATATTTATCTTTTATATTCATTTATCAGTCTTTCAGTTTTTAGTTAGTCATGTTTATGAGTGTGGTTGGGAAATTTTTATGTGAACAGATGATTGAAGAAAATCAGGGAATTTCATGAAAAATACTCTGAAAATCTGGGAAAACTCAGGGAATTTTGTTTTTAAGTTTCTGTAGCCACCCTGAGTAATGGACATAAATTGGTGAAGTTTAAGATATTGTGATTTTAACTTATATGAAAAAAGCACTTATTTATAAAAGAATTGAACAATATTATTTTGCAAAATTGCTGATACTCGTTTCTCCCAGAGGATCAGTGATATTTCGATGTTGTACAAAAAATCATCCTTTTCATCCCAATTGGTGACAAAAGTGATTTTAAATTAGTTAAATTCAGTTTAGAATTTGTTCTACATCTGTATGAAGGTTTGTAACTTCAGTATTAACGGGCAAGGGAAAAAAATGCAATTTTATTACCTGTCATTCCTGACACACACATTTAGTTATTATAATTTTTAAAACATTGTGTGTCCTGTTAGTGCATTAAAATGCGTTATGCAGAGTGCATACTTTGTTTCCCAATGTTGGTTTCAATTTCTATATGGAATGAAAACAAACCCAGTGTCAATCCGTCATGGTCATTTCTGACACAGAAATATAATAAATATGAATTAAAATTCCATTAATCATGTTAAACAGCCCTGTCATCCATTAGAAATCTAAAAAGACATTTCCAAAAACTCATTTCAAACAAAAGGTTTTTATTGTTTTTGTTTTAAATCTGAAAATTGACAATTATCAGATATTTAGTCATATATGCCTTCTTGATAATAATGGAATTAAATATGTCACTAAAATCTCTTTTCCGAAGTTCTTTGCCTCAGTGTTAAAAGTCAATATCTGATAATTTATCCGAAATTAGGATTTCATTGCCAAAATAATTGAATATATCTATTTAATTCGAAATGTCATAAGAAGCATGGTGGGATGTTCCTGTTTGCAAAGGACTTTGGGGAATTACCTGATTTTTCAAGGTTTTACTCGAGATTCAATTATGAATGAATTCCATCGAATTATTTTGTGGAATAAAGAAAAAAGATGTGGAACGATTTTTTGAGGCAGAATTTTCATCAACAATTGTGCATACCATCTGATGAACAATATGTAATAACACATATGAAAAGTCTCTGCGGCTCAGATAGGGAGATTAAATTTGTGTGAACAATTCTAAACTGTAGTTATCATCTGGACCACAGTTTCTCAACCGGTGCACCGTAAGCTTCTTTAGAGGTAACACAAAATTTGGAGAAGAAAAAATCTTTTCGAATAAAAAAAAAATTGTTACACATCTGACATTCCACCGAAGAAACAGTCACATGACACAGTCTTGCATAAATATAAACAGTGGTGAAATGAAGTAAAATAATTTGCGCAGACATAAAACCAGAACCAAAATTATCAAATATGTTTCATGTTGAGTATTTTAACAAGGTTACAAATAAAATATAATACTGACATGTAATGAAAATAATTAATGACATTTTGCAATCTTGTTATTACAGTGAAGCCCTGGTTTTGTATTTATCTGTGGACCTGGTTCAAAAATATTATATGCGGGAATCACAATATATTAACAGCTCTTTTTTAACTAGTATATAAAAATGAAGAAAAACAAGTCAAAAAATTAATATACCATAAGTTATTCTCTGGAATCCTCGAGCAAGAAACACTATATGTTCTGAAATGGGATAAATAAAAAAAAAACAGTGAAATTCTGCTGCTTAGACACAGTTTGCTCGGGCTACAGCAATTAAGTAATAGAAGATGTTTTCACACACATTTACAGTTCCATTTCCAATGGTGTATTATCTGATGCACATAGACATTTAGAGCTATGACATCAAGAGAGCGTATACATCTGTCCCCAACACAGACTCTTAGAGGGTCAGGCACCAGTCAGAGCAAAAATCGATTTGCATCTCTCTCCTTTCACTTATTTACACATAAGACATTTTAATTCTGAATAATATGTAATTAAAATATAAGTTACTTAGTCATAAATTATTTGGGACATTACCCATTAGACATTATCCATTTTGTCTCCTCTGAGTTTCATCACTGAACATAAATCACTAACTAACTAATCTAGAACTCTTGCTCCATTTGAGGTTCCAACCTCAAGGGTTAATTGAAAAATAAACCAAATAAGTATGAAAAATCAGAGGGTTGCCATGGGTGTAAAATCATGTTCATAAGACTGCTGCAAACCTAAAATGGTTGGGAATCACTGATCTATAGTCTTCTATGTATTATTTAATATATTGATTTGTGCTGTTACTAACTTTGTAAAAGATAATTTTAATAAAGTGTATATATTATAATTTATTATCAATTAATAATTAATAGTTTTTAAAAATTTCTCTATGCAAAAACTCCTATAAATATTCCATCTACACCATTTTAATACTTAAGAGTTTTTTGTGTATTAATATTTTAGCCATTATGTAGAAATAATTTATATTTGAACATAACTAATGAAATTTTTAAAAAAAATCTTATAGGAAATACAAGGTCATTGCAAAAAAATTGCAAGTATATTTTGTATATTTTTATTATGTACTAGATGATTCACAGGCATCATATTTTTCCTACTTTTTATCTACTTTGCCTACTATGTAAGAAAATGCCTATTTTTGAGAAATGGACTACTGTTCCTTTTTATTTTATTTTTTTTTCTTTTAATTAAAGAAAACACTTTTTTTTACTCTTTTGCAATAAGTTTTCTATATATTAAAGAAAAATTCAAATAATTGGTCAAATAAGAAAAACTATTTTGTATTACAGATAATGCTATTCATAAAGTTTTATTAAAAGTCCCATTATAGTTGATTTAAATATGTGTGTGACCAATTCTGATTTGTTTTTCTACCTCATATTAAAAAAGTTTCCAAACCTGCAGAACATTGGAGCACAGATTTCAATCATTTTTTTTTTTACTGAAATATTTACAAACATTTTTTTTGAAAAACCTGAATGTGTTAAAGTTATTTTATGGATTTCTTAAAGTAAATCTTAATTTATAAACACACTAAATAATTATGTGAGTGATTGATAGTGAATTCAGATAAATTCAAATTTTTTGCAAGCTAAACTTTGGTTAGATAACAGTTATTGTTAACTTCTTTTAAAATTCATATTTTTTTCTTATCTTTAAAGAGCCTTTCACTTTTGAGAGCACACTCACCATTTTGTATTTCAACAGAACAAACATGACGGACAACGAAAGTGCTCTTGAACTTTTCATACTTTTATGCCTTCTGAAATGGACTCTTCGACTGATAACAATTTTTTAAAATATTATTTTGTGATATGCAATGAAAGGTTTTACTCTTACTACCCTGAATTCTAGCAGCTCCAAGATTGGCAATTCTTTTAAACAACAGAATACAGAACTCCAAGGATTAAAAAAAAAAAAACATGAAATGTTTGAATGAACCTGCTCTTCATAAATATCATACATACTTATTTCTCATCTTACCATTAGTATTGATAATTATAAATGTGAAATCAACCAGGTCATAAATGAAGCAAATTCTGGTTGACTGAACTTAGTTTATAAATAATAAAGGCATTCATCCATCTCAAACAAAGGGAACAACTAAGTCTGAAGAACATTATTCCAATGTAGTTTTTTTTTTTTTTTTATTCCGGAAGTGTATATGTTTGTATGTTTTGCTGTGTGCGATTTCCCATTTGGAGGTTTTTTTGTATTGTACAATAATTAGAGAATGATTGCAAGTGAAATACTCTCTGCAATCCAACATGTCTGTTGAAATTTTATATAATATATAGTACATAGACTGTGTTTCATATTTAATATGTTCCACAGATTGCTGTTGTTTCTGCAATTATGAATCTTCCCCAATTGCATCCTTATGTTTTTCGCAACTATGATTTTTCTCCCCGTGTCCAGTCTTATTACATGGGAAGTTGCCAGCATCGCATGTGGGAGACTGTACGGGCATCAGGTGCAGCTCCTGGATACTTTGAAGAGTATTGCTTGGATGAGTATCTCCACCAAGTAATGTAACCTTTCATCTTTCTTGATATATAGTCAGACCTTGTTAAACTGCCACCCTTACCTTCTGCCAATCATTTACACATTACAAGTGTGCTTTCAGTTTTATATGTGCAATTCATTTCAGTCTTTCATAACCCTTAACCAACTGCCATCTACTCTTGTTTTTTTTTTAAATACTTTTGTATGTAAGGTGAAGCTTAAGTAATGCAATTAAGCACAAATTAATAAACATGCAGCATATAACTGTTTTGGGAATATTTTGGATCTCATTTTTCAGTGTAAGACAGGCTAACAAACCCGAGTCAAAAAGATGAAATGAGTACAAATGGGAAAGAGCAGAGTGGTATGTATATAGAATTTCCGAGTCCACATCAGCGAGTCAATCAAAAAGTAGAATAACGAACAATCCAGTCAATCAGAAAGTAGAATAACGAACAGTCCAGCCAATCTGAAATACAGAACAAACACACAAGATTGGAATACCCCCAAACACAACAAAAGTGTCCCAATAATATGAGACAAATGTGAGAAAGATTAAACTTGTTCTAACAAGGTGGGCTTAATCCATGACTTGGGTATACAACTATACGTACCCCTCTGTTTTTACTAATTGTGCCCATTTTATCTTGATTTTGGATTTGTTGGAAAGGACATCTAATATATCTTCAAACTAGCTGTATTCAAACAAAATATTTTAATTATTGAAAGTAAACGTATAGTGAAATATTTAAAGTATTTAAATCAAAACAAAACATTTTTTTAATTTCAATTATTGAAACATAAATAATGCATGAGATAAACAATGTGAGGGTATGCATTTTGGATTCTAGCCATGCTAAAACTGTAAAATATAATTACAAAAATTAGTCCTAAGATGTGGAAAAAATGATTGTCGGTATAATTTAAAATCACAAATATATATATATATATATATATGATACATATTTTTAGATTTTAAACTTTTCTATATCAGAGAAGATTTTAGTTTATAAGAACGTCGCCGACATTCTTGGCTCTTAACATTAATTGAGTCCTTATCCAGAGAGCAAGGAGCCATAAAAGTTAATGATCAACTGTGTTGAAGGAATGAATAGCCTAAGCTATAAGCACTGGTAAGAGGTTAATACTCGAGAAACTCTTCATATCATGAAATTAAACAATATCGGGGCAGTAATCACTTAAATATCAGCGTGGGAACGGATAAGTATCGGATATAAGTATCTTGGTAATGAGAGGGACGACAGCTTCGCGAGCTCGGTATAGAGTCAAGTGCATATAATGATGTAAACCATTCCACTATCAAGTCTCGGGAAACTAGATAAGTGTCCTCAGAAGTATCTATGAAGTGGATTCACGAGTTGTAAGTGATTTGATAATTACATTATAAAAGTCTGTGCAGAGCGTTTTGGAGCAGATTCTCGGAGATCTCAGAGAGAGCTCTAGCAGACCGATTCTATGTCCGATATCTGTGGAAATTAGCACAGAACTCTTATGTTATGATAGAGTTGTAGCTATAATCATGTAATGTTAAAATGTCTATGGATCTCCATTCCGGAGGATACTGGATGTATAATGATGAAGTGACGGCGACTGTAAATAAAGATCTTCTGGGGAAAGAGATGTCTCTTCATTTGACTTTTACACAGCGATCAATGCATTTGTGGTGATTCAATATTATCACAGATTAAGTCGACAGGATACTGTTCTGTGCTGATGGAAACCTATCACCAAGGGATTTCGAATCCATTGCAGCAAGAAGCTCCTCCGAGAAATAATTGAACGGATGACAGATACGAAGGAGCAGAGAGCGCCGCGCCTGATTCTCCCCGCTATCAAACGCAAAAAGAAAAAGAAAGTGCTGACCTAGTTTCGATTGGAATTGCTGAGAAGGAGAAATGGAAGGGGAAGATGGAATGCCGATTCTTGAAAATGCCACGGCAACTCAAACAGAGGAAGAGATTATAAACGAGCAGCATGGAGAGGGTAATGTGGAAGTGAAACCGAAACTGGGGAGTGTGCGTGTCATCTGTCCAAAATACAGCGGCGGTCGTAAAATCGAGGTAACGACCTGGATTAAATATTTTAACCTGCAATGCCGAAAACAACAGTTATCAGATGAAAGGAAAGTAGATATATTCCCTGAATTTCTAGAGGAAGAGGCATTGACTTTCTTTATTAAATATGCGGCACATCTGACAGAATGGTCCAGATTAGAGGCCACCTTCATCGAACATTTTGACCGAGGAATGGGGGAGTCTTTTGAAACTTTTATTCAGATGAAATTGCATAAAGTGGAAGATTTGGACTCGTACTACAAGAAAAAGGTGGAGATTGGCCTGAGTTTGGGTCTCACTGAGAAGATTATTGCGGAAGCGTTGACCACAGGACTTAAACCGGAGTGGCAACCCATCTTCTGTGCCAATAACATAGAGACACCCCAAGAGTGGCGGAGACTGGCAAACAACTTAAGGAGAGTGATGAAAGAAAAAGAAAAACCATCCCAAAACACTCGACTGTCGGATCCGGAGATAACACGCAGGAGATCTTGGAGACCACCAGATACCAGTGATCCCAGAGGAGCCCATGTTGGACGTCCCAATGCCAACTACAACCGAGGATTCTATCGACCACCGCCCAGATGGCCAATACAGAACCGGGAACCAAATCCGAGGATTCCGCGACCAAATGGACATCAATGATGCACCTTCCGGATTGCTACGCATCTAGGGAACAATAGAGTGCACATGGGACTTATTGATACCGGCACAAACATTTCCATCTTACCTGAAAACCTACTTAATCGTGTAACTTATAGACTGATAGAAGAAGCACCTAATATTCAATTGCAACAGACCAGAGGTCAGGTGAGTGTGCAAAAAATTGTTGAAATTGATACTAAAATTGGACGAATAACTCGTCCCGTAAAGTTTTTTGTCATTGATACCAATATTAGATATATTTTATTGTCAGGGTATCAATGTAAACTTTTTAAATTGTATCTAAATTTTAAAAACTTTCATGTCTATCAATTCTATAAGGATATAACATATCGAAGTTCATTTCCTGAAGGTGAATTTTTATATCATTTTGATAATTATAATAGTGATACTAGCAAAGATGTAAATAATGAGGTCAGGATCAATCAGGAAGAGAAAAGTAAATTAACGAAATTGTTGAACAGTGTAAATGACATATTCTCCAAAGATAAATATGATGTAGGAGAGATAAGGTTAGAGCCGCAGAAGGTTACTTTGACTTCTGAGTTGCCCATATCAATGCGACCTTATCGTGCATCACCCAAAGATAATCTAGAAATTAAAAAACAGTTAGATAAGTTACTTGAAGCCGGATTCATAACTCCATCATATAGCGCGTATTCATCTCCTGTAACTTTGGCATACAAAAGAGACGAGAATTCAAAAAATCGATTTTGTTGCGATTATCGAAAAATCAATGAAATAAGTAAAACCGATAAGGAACCCATCCCTCGGATTGATGCCGTACTGGATCAGTTAGCCAACGCTAAAATTTTTTCTACATTAGATTTGACGTTGGGGTATTGGCATATCAAACTTAATGAGATAGAGTCTGAAAAGCTGGCTTTTACAACTAATTATGGCTTGTATCGATGGACGAGATTACCATTTGGATGGAAAAATTCTCCTGCCATATTCCAAAGAACGTTAAGACAAATTTTAGATAAGTACCAAATTCGATTTGCCCTTAATTATTTCGATGACATCATAGTATTTTCTCAAAATTTCAATGAACATATGGAACATTTGAAAACTATTTTTTCCATTTGTCAAAAAGAAAATATTAAGTTAAAATACTCAAAATGCCAGTTTGCCCACAGAAAAATTAACTTTCTCGGATACGAAATAGAAAATGGAAAATATCAGCCTAATAATATTAATATTGAAGTTATAAAGAAGTTACAACCCCCCAGGAATGTTAAAGAATTACAAAGATTTCTAGGCAGTGTCAATGTTTATAATAAATTCATCCATAATTATGCTAAAATTAGAAATCCCTTAAATAAATTACTCCGGAAAAATGAAGTTTGGAATTGGACCATAGAGTGTCAAAAAGCATTTCAGCATCTTAAGGATATTTTAATTTCAAAACCTGTACTTACATTATTCAACCCAAATTATCCATGTCATGTTTTCTGTGATGCTTCATCAGAAAGTATCGCCAGTATTATAAAACAAGAGCATCCAGATGGTTCATTACATCCGATTGCATATCATTCGAGACAGCTGAGATCTTATGAAAAAAATTATGCCATAACGGAATTAGAGTGTCTTGCCATAGTAGATTCTATAGACAAGTACTACTGTTATTTGCATGGATCACACTTTACAGTGCATACAGATCACGCAGCTCTAGTTTGGTTGAAAAAGATTAAGCATCCGAGAGGGAGATTATTTAGATGGTCACTTAAATTATCTATGTATGATTTTGATATTAAATATAAAAAAGGGTCTACTAACTATGAAGCCGATATGCTCACTAGAAATCCCATAGCGCATCAGACGAGATTTTGCACACATTTATTAGAGTTAGGAGAAATTGAAGAACATCAAGCAAAGGATAATGTTAATCAGTCAAAATTTCAAAAAATTAATAATGTTTTAACAATAAAGAAAAAAGGATTTATTAAAATTGTAATACCATATTCATTAAGAGCTAAATTATTAGAAAAAACTCATTCAGAGTTTGGACATCCTGGAGTAAACTCCATGCTAAATTTAATTTCGCCAAATTATTACTGGCCAGAGATTATTGAAGATGTAAGAAATTATGTGAAACATTGTGAAACCTGTCAGTTAAATAAGAAATCGAAACAGAAGAAATTTGGGTTATTAGGATGTTTACCTCCAGCGATAGAGCCTTTTGATATCATCTCTATGGATACTGTAGGAGGGTTAAGTTACTACAATTCTGCAAAGAAATATTTACATGTTATAATTGATCATGCAACCAGATATGTATGGACATTTCCATCAAAGAGTGTTACCACAGACACCTATATAAATTGTTTAAGACAAATATTCCAAATTCAAGCACCAAGGAAAATATTAACGGATCGAAATGCAGCTTTTACCGCATCCAAATTTAAGCGATTTCTTAAAAGTTACAATGTAACTCAATTGTTAACTTCAGCTCATAGACCACAGGCTAACGGAAAAAACGAACGTGTAAATCAAACAATTATCACCAGATTAATTTGCAAAATTAATTCATTTCCAGGTAAAATTGCATGGACTAAATTATTAGAACAGGTAACCGCAGAATATAATAATACTCCACATTCCGTGACTAAATATACTCCAAATTATTTAATGTATGGAAAGTTACCGTATAAGTCACCATTGAATAATTATGAGATCTACCCATCAATAGAGGAAGCCCGAAAGATTGCAAAAGAGAGGACTGAAAAATACCATTTAAAAAATAAGCTTAGATATGACATCCATTTCCAAGAGGCTGATTTTAAAGTAGGAGATTTAGTTATGCTAGAAGAATTTAAATATCCCAATACAAGAAAATTAACTTCCCCGTATACAGGTCCATATACCATATTAAATAAAACTTCTAGTGTAAATTTTGAAATAGATAAACCAAACATGTTAAGTAAACAAAACACAGAAATTGTACATTCTACGAGATTAAGACATTTTTATCCAGCAGAAACATTTGAGTTAAAAATTTTAAATTAGGGTAGAAATTCGAAAAATCTTATTTATTAGTTTTTCGAAATATTAGTGATTTTAATGATTATGATAAGAGTAGTGATTAGCTTAGGAGCTAGAGTTCACTTAACTTAATAGAGATTTAAATAGGAAGATAGATGAGTTCATATAACTTAATAGAGATTTAAATAGGAAGATAGATGAGTTCACATATTTTGAACAAGCAATTGAAGATTAAAAGATTTAATATTATTCTATATATCTGTGACAAGGATATGAAGTAGGCAGAGAAACATTTTCTTGATCTTTAACTTTATGGATGTGTGTTAGTACTTCAGGTGATTCTAAAATTGTTGTACAAGAGGAGGTTCTTTCTTATTGTTTAAAAGTGTATAAGATAAGTATAATTAATTTAGATACATAATTGATTAATTAGGAGTGGATATCGGGGAGAAGAAATTCCTTGATTTCCAAAAAAGTTTATTTTGGGTAGGAATTAGGAATAGATTCGTAGTAATTCGGAGAAAAGTTAGAAAGTAGGGATTTATTAAAAGAAGTATAGAAAGGAGTGTCGCTTTGTGGATTCTTTCCTATCGAAAGGATACACAAAGATACCTACCAACATTTTTCAAAACACTTTAGTATTGTACTAAAGAAAAATTTTATTTTGATACTGGGACAGAAGATGCCGGAATTCTGCCATACTTCTGCCGAGTGATCAAAACATTTTAGGAGGAGTTGTTTTACTTCTTCCACTTTATGAGAATTAAATAAAGTTTGGAGAATGTATATGAAAGAATGACGTGTATTATAATTGAGAAGAGTATTGTGTAATTATGATTATTGTATTGATTATGATTATTGTATTGATTATGATTATTGTATTGATAATGAGTATTGTATTGATAATGATTTGGTATTGAGAAGGATTGGATATATAAATTGAAACAGAATAGAGTAAAGAGGAACTAGAGGTTAGATAAAGATAGAGAGAATTTAGATAAGAGATCGGGAAACCTGGCAGAGAGGCAAACCTATAAATAAAAAGTAATAGATAGGGAGAGGAGATTGAATGTAATATTTTTATTCTGGTAGGAGTGTTTACTTACCCTTTGGCATTGATACTGGGAAAGGATATATCAATCCCAAGTGAGGATAAGCTGATGTTTCCACTGCCAGTGTTATTGGATTAAGAAAAAGTATAAGAGAGTTAAGGAAGAGAGTTAAGAAAAAGAGATAACGAATTAAGATGGTAATGTAGAATATAATGGGGAAAAGAAGGAGTACGTGGATTTAGAGAAAAGAGTTAGGAAGGCCTTAGGAGATATCAGTAAGAAGAAAGAAAGGGTACCATGTACATAGGGAGTTAGAAAAAAAGAAAAAAAAAAAAAAAAAAAAAAAAAAAAAAAAAAGAATCTTTTAGAATAAAATAAGGAGTTATACTTTGAAATTGTAAATGTCAAGGTATTTGAGAGGTGGATGTACTAAGAAAAATCCTATATAATCTCATATAATTTTAGAATTGTTAGTGTGTTGATTATTTGAATTGTATGTATTTCATGTATATTGATGAGTAATATAGAGATATTAACTTAAATGTAATTAAGAAAATAGGTAGGGTCATAGAATTAAGAATCTTGAAAAAATTTTTTTATTTTATGTTATATTGAGTATATTATGGTCATATTAAAGATTAGAGTGTATCGATACAACAACATAACAACATAAACATCAACACTGTGAGAAGAATGACTGGTGTATGAGAGTTCCCCTGATCAAGGAATTCTACATTTATAACACATATCATATTATACAGAAATAAAAGAAGATTTTGTGACAAATTAAAAGTTAAATTAAATTAATTTATTGGAATTCTACATTTATAAAATAAATAACATAACTTATTTACATAAGGGTATATTAAAATTGAGTGGATAAATATACCTTAAGAAGATTGATGTAACAAGTGTAAGAGTTTATTTCTATATTATATTTTGTAGTGTGATTTTTGAAATATATTTAGAATATTGTAGAGAGTATAATGTATGTAATGTATAGGTGGACCGAGACTTGAGACTGGAGGGGGGGGATATGATACATATTTTTAGATTTTAAACTTTTCTATATCAGAGAAGATTTTAGTTTATAAGAACGTCGCCGACATTCTTGGCTCTTAACATTAATTGAGTCCTTATCCAGAGAGCAAGGAGCCATAAAAGTTAATGATCAACTGTGTTGAAGGAATGAATAGCCTAAGCTATAAGCACTGGTAAGAGGTTAATACTCGAGAAACTCTTCATATCATGAAATTAAACAATATCGGGGCAGTAATCACTTAAATATCAGCGTGGGAACGGATAAGTATCGGATATAAGTATCTTGGTAATGAGAGGGACGACAGCTTCGCGAGCTCGGTATAGAGTCAAGTGCATATAATGATGTAAACCATTCCACTATCAAGTCTCGGGAAACTAGATAAGTGTCCTCAGAAGTATCTATGAAGTGGATTCACGAGTTGTAAGTGATTTGATAATTACATTATAAAAGTCTGTGCAGAGCGTTTTGGAGCAGATTCTCGGAGATCTCAGAGAGAGCTCTAGCAGACCGATTCTATGTCCGATATCTGTGGAAATTAGCACAGAACTCTTATGTTATGATAGAGTTGTAGCTATAATCATGTAATGTTAAAATGTCTATGGATCTCCATTCCGGAGGATACTGGATGTATAATGATGAAGTGACGGCGACTGTAAATAAAGATCTTCTGGGGAAAGAGATGTCTCTTCATTTGACTTTTACACAGCGATCAATGCATTTGTGGTGATTCAATATTATCACATATATATATATATATATATATTAATTATATATGTGCTGTACAACAGCAATGATATCACCTTGTTTGTACATAGTATTGGATTTGTTTCCTTTTATGAGATTTTCTTTGTGAAAGTTAAATATTGTGGTAATCCATGATAGTGGTTTTTTAGAGTTGTAAACTTAAAAAGAAACCGTACGAATTTCAGAGAAGCTTACTGCATCACTTGATTGACTTTATAATATAAAACTGTGTAAGCTAATATAAAATGCATTTTGGCAATCACATCATTGCATATTGTATAATGCACATGCCATGAGTGTGTGTATAATACACATCGTAAGTGAATTGATATTAAATAATAAACATATTATATAAAATAATTTTCATTTATTATGCTATGTAAAAACTACTCGAAATAGTTTTTATACAGTGTTACAATTTCCTATTCTAACAGTTTTGCTAAATTCTTATCATCAAGTTCTGGTTTCACTTATTTTGAACATATTCTAAAAAATCTGATGTATTCGGAACTTCACTTCTTTCACTGTGAAATATTAGTGTACAAGATCCACAGCACGTTTTTGCTACTGAATTAACATCATAGCAATTGAAATTTGGTGTTTTGGTCAGCTTATGAGTTCAAACAGAATGACTTATAAATACTCACATGAAAAATCCTCATTAAAATACAATGGACATTTAATTGATATCCTGTGAAAAAAAAACGACTTTCAATTTTTGGACATCAAATACAAAACTATTACAAACAGTATTTTCTCTCGAGAATGGAATTAACTAGATTTAGGGGAATGATATTGCATAATATTACATATGAAAAGTGAACATGTAACGTTTATTCAAAAATCATACAATATCGCCAAAGTTCTAAAGTTTATATCTTTCATTTTCCATTGAAACATTACGTCTGAAATAGTTATTTATTTATTATTCTTGGAGATGCTAATTTTTTAACAAATTCATTTGAAAATGGTGAGGGGGGGATCTTCTGAACATATGGCCACATGTAAAATCAATGGAGTTACAGTATTAATTGATTATAATTATTATAGCAACTTATATTTGAAATGCTTTATTAATTTATGGATATTGTGTCCATAGACTCACTGACATGCACATGACTTACACACTAATATACATACACACATACTATCATACATTACAGAGCTTACAATTCCATCCCAATAGCTCAATGATAGAGCATCGGCTGGCTGGTACGAAGATCAGTGGTTCAATTCTCAGTTGGAGCAGCAAGGTTCTGTATGACACACACACACAGATATCACCTCAAAAACATTTGATTCGAGTTTAGGGATGCCTAAAATATGCTCTTCCATCAAAACCCGAATTTGAATTTTCGACCCCATCACACTACTTTCCCTAGACATTATACTATGCATGTAGAGAAAGCAAGATTCCACTGCATTTCTGATGAAAAAAAGTGCCTTGTGTAAGAATTAGCATTAAGTTATAAATAAAAGATTAGCAATTTGCAGTTTTTAATCATCTTATTTTAAATACTTTTCATTTTAGGATGGAGGAATCATGATAAATAATCCCACTGCACTCGCTATCCACGAAGCTCGGTTATTATGGCCCTCGGAGCACATACAGTGTGTCCTTTCTCTTGGTAGTGGCCGGTACATACCTTCCCAGAATATACCTAACATGACATCAACCAGTTTGAAAACAAAAGTGCTGAAAGTGATTGATAGTGCCACAGATACAGAAGGTATAAATCTTGTACACTTGTTGTAATTTCTATATTTCATCGAAAAGACACCATTGATTGTAATATTGAATTGGGAATATTTAAAGAAAACTTCTTTTTGTGTGATTTAATTATTTTGTCTTTTTAAGCAAGTATTGTGTGATAAAATAAAGTGTTGTGTAATAAAATTGTCATGATGCTCACCCCGACTCACATCAAAAAAATTGTCTACCCAAATCCAGAGTGAATACTGAATTCCCGGCCTGCAGTGGAATTGTGTTTTAAAATTTTATAAAGTTTTAAATCTCTAACTTATGTGCACTTTTAATGTGTAATTTTCTGCTGTTTACAGTTTGTTATCGCCATTTATGCATTTATTCAGTTATTCTCATAAGAAAATGTGATAAGATATAGCTTTTAAAAATGTAACACGAATAATAAAAGAAACCTGATCTGATGTAGGACTGTAGTTTGAGCGGTACGTATAATAGTTCTAGTTTCAGCAACATGCAATAGATGGTGCTAGCAATCAAAGTTGGTCTCAGTATTGGGATGGCCAAGTTTCAACTACAAAATTTATAACTTTTAAACTAATTTGAATTTAAATCTTTATGAGGTGTTTTTTTTGTTTTTTTTTTCAGGAGTCAAGGTACCTCAGTATAAAATTTCATGGTTGTGGATCGTCTTTGGTTTTTAGCTATGTGATCAACAGACAGACAGACAAACAACTTATTTTATTGTTACAGATTCACAAATGCAGCTAATTAATACATTGCTTATATAAACCCTACCAAAATAGCAATAAAAATTTAATTTTTGTACCTAGGTATTATATTTAATCCTATACATCTTATTTAAATATGTGAAATAGCAGTTTTATAGCTACTGTACTTGAAGGAAGGTGTAGTTGTGATATTACGTCACATACCTGATGAACTCTGCAAATTACTGATGTTCTTGCTTTCTATGATGCACCTTCATAACGTTTCTCGGTAACACACCTATGCTCAAATTATGCAATTCAAACCAAACTCCAGAAAACTCTTTGTGCTCAATTCTCCTATATTACTGTCAAATTCTCTTTGGACTCCTCTTGAAATCCTGTTAACTCAATTGTATGAACTGTATTATTTTTATCTAAATAGATTTTTAAATTCTCAGCTCCTCCATATGATTTTTTCGAGTGGCATTTGCCATAAAGGGACTTAGGAGCATTTTTATGTTTTACCTGTGCAAGATCTATCTTTACACCTAAAGTGTTTGTTCACAGATATCATCACTTTATGTGAAAGGCATTGTGAAAATAATGCTAAATCCCAAGCTTTTTAATAGGAGTGCACTTTGAGTTTTTTATCTTCTCCCCAGCTGGGCTTTACACACAAAAACGAAAAGAACGCTCAAGATTTTTTGAGTTCATTGTAAAATATTGGAATAGTGTGTGTTAAGTATTTTAAAATATACTATTTGTTTTTGGTTTCTTTTTTAGGACTTGTATGCAATTGAAATATGGCAGCTGGTAAAAACTCAAGTTTGCCCATCTAATTTGATAGTCATGGCAGATAGATAATATGTTATTAGAAAATGGTGTCATACTATTTGCTTCTATTTCATGACTCTTGTATGTAATTGAAATTTCGGAACTGGTACAAATTCAAAATTGCCATGCTGATTTGATAACTTAGTCTGCTCCTGATCATGTAAATGGATTGGAAATATAATCATATATTATTCAATGTTTTAAATCATGTATTTATGTATTTTCAGGTGTGCATATTGCATTAAATGACCTATTGTCACCGTACACGTACTTCCGCATCAATCCCTATCTCACCGAGTTCCTTACATTGGATGAAAACCGAGCTGAAAAGTTAGATCAGATGAAAAGTGATGCTCAAATGTATCTTCGTAGAAATGAGTACAAATTTTCTACTTGTGCAATGACTCTCTGTTTACAAAGAAGTTATCTCAAAAGGGTTAAAGACTTGTTGCTTGCACAAAAAGATCTTTTTTTATGATCTCTGTGTCATCTTCTTTATAGTTTGACGTACTCATTGTAAAGATAATGAACAACTGTTTTCTGTAATCAGTGTGACTGGTTTAAACTTCTCTGAGTAATTATATTGATACTGCATGAAATAATTCTAAAATCTTAAAATCCTGTATGTGTGCGAACATTTTGGAGAAGCGGCTAAAAGTTCTCTCAAATAAATATGTCAAACTGCTGAAAATTAGAAGACTGGGAATCATGTATGGAGAAGAATCGTTGAGATTCGTACTGCCTAAAAAATTTTATGTACCATTACATATAAAAATGGTATAATTGTTAAAAAAAAAAGGCTTCAATTGTTTTTTCTCATTGACATATAAGTATATTTACTATTCAACTACAAATAGGTGACTTGGAAGTAAATGCTTTGTTATAAGTACCAGTAGTACATAATGGTTCGATATGGAATCGACTAGTTTCAAAGGCAAATGTGAAAATATTTGTGAAATATTTAAATTTAATTATAAGTAGTTCATTATAAATATCTTCTGCCATTGTTGAATTATTTTCAGTCATTATACAGGATGATTCGCTCACTGAGAAACCCAAATATTCCTTAATAACTTTTTAACTTTTGAATGGTTCCCTATAAAAATTGACATGTACTTACCTTTTACATTGCAAAACAAGGTCTACCTAGAGCAAGCATATGCTGAAAATTGTTTCTGCCAGCATCTAAGCACCTGCCCCTTCCAGCATCCAAGCACCTCTGTATGCGAGCAGTAACATTGTCAAAATTTTTTGGGGGAGTTGGGGTAACCAAATATTTTGTTTTGTTTCCCATTTTACCAAATAACATTTCTCCAAACTTTGATGAGTTATGACTCCCCCCTCCCCTCTGGTGACACCAGTGTATGCAAGTCTGCGAATTAGTGAAGACACATGCTAATGTGACATCCATAATGGCAGTAACTTCCTGCCATATCACATTTTTATGGGTATCAATTCTGCTCTGATAGACACAAATTTCATCCATGCCAATTTTCACAGGAGACCATACAAAAATTAAAAAGTTATTGAGATATGGTGGAGTTTCCTACTAAAAGAATCACTCTGTATTAGGTACAGTGGGGTAGTCTTGGATGTGTCAAAATATTTTAGTGATTTGGAATCCACTTTAAATTGTAGATCCTGGTTACTTTAACCCTCATGTGCATATATTCATAGAGAAACAAAATAACTCAATCCTGTTATTATCTGCCCCTTTTCCGCTAGTTTGCTCCTTCTTTTTAGTAGTAACATAAAGGCTGTTTTAAGCAGAATCACACAAATCTTTTAACATGAAATCATACATTCTATCAGAATTGTCTACTCCTTTGAAGTATCCTTAAGAGGATATTCTCCCTCCAACCACTTGTTTAATTTTTCTTATGTTAATCTATGGAAAATAGTCCCTAACCTCTAGTTAGTGTAGTTTTTAAAAAAAAATTCCGATGTTTTATGCTGAGCATAGATGCTGAGAATAGAAAGGTTTGTGCTTTTGAAAAAAATCAAAATAATCAAAAGTAATTCTAATATTTTTGTAAAATGAATGTATTACTTTTTGACACAATAAAAATACTATTTTTACCAATTTTTTAGAAAAGCATAAACCTTCCTTTCCTTTTTATAGCTTTTATATATGGTAAAAAAACAGTGGGGAAAATTCTAAAAATGAACTAAAGGTTAGGGGCTACTTTTTATGGACCAACATGGAAAAAATGAAACAGGTGGTTTAAGTGTGAATATCCTCTTAAGGTTAATGTCTAAAGAGTCATGAATTATAACAAATCTTATTTTCTTTTAATATTTAAAACTATTTATATTCCTTTAAAAACAAAGACAACCAAAAAATAGGTTTAAAAATCTTTTATTAAAATCTCCTTTTTATAATGTATATAATCGCACTGCCATAGCAATTTCGGGCACTATTATGACCTTCATCAGTGGTGAAGTGAAAACAAGGTGCGAACATGTGCTTAAATATAGGGCATAACCGCCAGGCAAAATTTACATATCAATCAAATTATGTTTTTGCATTTATTTTAAATACGAGGCATTAAAATATAATTATAAAATACAAATTGCAATAAAAGGGAAAAGTTCATACATTAAATGGTAACCAATAGGAATGTCGTCAAAAAATGAAATAAAGCAACTACTACATTTTCAGAAAATCATATAAAGGTTTGACCCGCAATGAGTCGAGAACGAGACGTCAAGCATAACCAAGGGCCTGAACGGGATCAAAATTACAAATTGACTCACGGTAAAGATAAATAAAAAGGGATTTATAAAGTAAAGTATTACGGGGGGTTATTGCAGCTAATCAAAAGAAAAGTTTTATCAAACATTGGTTTAAAATTATTGTTAATAACTTACTGGGCTTTTTTTATATTCCATCTGCATTTATTGCATTTGTGTTGGGTTTGGAGCATCAATACAAAGATTCTGAATCTAGCAGACTAAGCAGGGAAGTTACTCAAGTTTGTTTTGTCTTTTTTGAGGACAGACAAAGGAAGGCATCTTAACTGTTGAACTACTAGTGTGACACATTTCACCCAAATCCTCTCTTAGTTATAGAAATATCTTTTGAAACACTTTATTCTGTCTAATTTTGAAGTTGAGACTTGCTTACAGCCTCTTTCAGCTTAATATTTCTATTTTTAATTTAATCTTTTTCTTTCTCCATAAATTTTTACATTCAGAATCCTTAGTTTAAAAACCAAGACCACTATAGTTCAGATGCTAGTTTTTTAGTTTTAATACTAGTTCAAAATCAAATGTGACCACCTCAGTCTTGAGGAAGCATTGAAGTGCTCAGTCTGAGGTGCATTGAAGTGCTTTTTTAATTTTAAGTTTGTTATTGTTATATTACTTGAAGCATTTCTTGTGCATTCATTTGTTTAAATGTCTGAGTTAAATTTCTGATATTCTATTTTCTTAAAAATTTGGCAAATTTTAACTGGCATGCTCATAATGGCAGTTCACCTCTGCATATAACGTAAATGTAATTATGACACTCACGTTAAGTAATAACTATAAGAATATATTTTTGACTTTACCAGTGCAGACTTGCAGGTATTTAATTTTTGTAGTATAGTATCTCCGGTTAGTTTTTACATCATTCCAAAATTGCAATTTTAAAGATAACCAGTTTTAGATCAGAGTTATAATTTGTTGTTATCATGTAATGGAAGTTAGAGGTTTAGTATTTGTTCGAACACATGTTTAAATCATGTATTACATATAAATGTTACAAGATAAGTAATTAGAGTTTATTACAATCACTGCATTTTATATTTGCATTAAAAGGTTCACAAGAATACAGCGAAATTTACTCACACTTTTTTTGTACATCAGTATTATTAATACGATATATGTGGACTATGACTCACTTAGATGTTTAAAATCACTGAAAAGTTATTTCAAATGACTTAAAATGCTATTTAGGTGATTTATTTTACATTAATTATAAATATTTGATTTTTCAACATTAAAACTAAAATCTAAACTGTTGCATTAGGTGAAATAGAGAATTAATACAGAATTTTGTTTATTTCTGAAATTCATGTTTTGTATTCTGAATCTTTCAAAACATTAGTCATCCCCTCTGCCATTTAGAAAATCTAATCATTTAGAAAATGGTTTCTAATCATTTAAAAAAAGGTTTCAGCTCTAGTGTTTTCTCCTAGTATTTAACATTTTGATAGCTTAGATCCACATAACTCAGATAATTGAAAGTAATATGTACATGAATAGTTTTAAAAATTGACTAAGCCTATTTATGCTTATCGAGAGCATCGTCATAATGAAATCGAAATAACAGTGGACTAATGTTTTTTAAACCATCTATGAATTAACATATTCAGTTCTTTAAACATTTTTACAGTAACATTTATGAAATGAATTAAAATAGTTGTATACAGCAGCTCAGTGAATAGAGGGGGGGGGACCTGGCCCTCTAGGGACTTATGTATTACAAGGCAGTTTTCTTGTGTATTTCATTCGTTAGCCCCCCCCCCCCCCTCTCTGGAGCTGAATTGTGGCTGTGCCACTGGTTCTGTAAAATTAAAATATTTTTAGTATCTTAGTTCATTATGAATGGTGTTTGAATATCAGTTTATGAGGGGATCAGTTTATGAGTATCAATATCAGTATTGAATATCAGTTTATGAGTTTATTAATGGGTTTTATTTCTCTAAACCTACCTACTTATAAAGTATGATTGAAAATCATTTCATTACAAAAATACTTATTCTTATGTACCTATTCAAATTTATATTGTATGATTTTTCCTATATGTTATGTAATTAATATAATATATAATTAAAACTAAATTACAAAAATCCTGTTTTTATGTGTGATATAAGTATGTGGAGTGAATTTCAAGATTATAATTTTCTGAGCTAATGTTGACTCTGAATTCTCTGGTTTAATAATTCACATTTCTTGTTTGTAGATGTTTGCAATAATGCTGTAAACTAAAGTTCTGAATGAAAGGCAGTGAGTGAATATGAGATGTGTTTTCAGTAATTTATAATTGTTTCGTGAAGTTTATATTAGTCTATTAAGTTATTTCTAGTCAATGGTGTGTGTATATAAAATGCATGTTTTTATTTGTTTAGAAATATTTGTTTTGTTGACATGTATAACTTGCAGATTTTAATTTGTTTAATAAATGTTTTTCAACTTGTGTTTGGGTAAAATATTTTAATGAAAAATTATGTTAGATGAAATATTTTTATCCTAGTAAGATGATTGTACTTTATATTAATCCTTCCACTACTGGTATCCACATTGCTACGATAAAAATTATGATTTTTTAAACATACACTTAATACTAGCTTAAATTAGCAAAAAAGAAAAAAAAATAGTTTTGAAATTTTAGCATTCATTTTTACCCTTAATAAATGCTTATGATCATGAAAATTTTAATGTTATTAAAAATATATAAAATGGATTATTAAGACGATATTTTTCCTCTTGTTTTATTTTCCCTACGTTAACATATTTTTGTTAAATAGTACTTTTTGATACATATTAAAAATACTTCTGTTTTACTGATTTTTTTTTTATATAAAAGCATAAACCTTCCTCATTTTAGTATATATGTTTGGTAAAAAGCAGCATAGAAAAATCATGAAAACCAAGTGAGCTAGAGGTTAAAGACTATTTTCCATAGGTTAACATGGAAAAAGATGAAACAGATTGTTGGAAAAAGAATAAATATCTTCTTAAGTCTAAAATTATGTAGTATTATACATGGATTGATGCATTTGAATAGAACTGCACTCATATTCAAAAGTTAAACAACAAATGAGAAAATTAACATATTCGATGAAATATTTTTTGTAAAAGGAAACATTTTTGGTATAAAAACAGCGTATATCCCTGTGTTATGGATTCCAGTGAGAAAATTGAAATGGCCAAATTTTAAAAAATGAGTAGACAACATCATCTGAGAGACGATGAGTAGACAACATCATCAGGCGATGGGAGGTAATAGGGTGTCTTGAAGGGGGCCCGCAACAGTCAAAAGTAACTTGAACCCTAAATGTCAATCATTCCATCATTTGCTGCATGTGAAACCAGTATCCAAGTGAAGGAACAGTGTCACAAAAACCAGTAAGTGGACATTCAAGGGTCGTCACAACCACTCGGGATGGCCATTTTCTGTGTCTGCAACCACGACTCTACAGGCCAATCACTGCATATCAGCTTGTTTCTGACCATGCAGCGTTGGTAGGAAGAGCAGTATCTTGGCAAATTGTTTACAGACAGCTACATGCAGGTCAGCTGTATGCAAGATGACTGGTGGTTTACATGAATACTGATGCCTTCGCACAGAGGGGTCAGTGCTGGATTACCTAATAGGCACACTAAGCACATGCTTAGAGCATCAGTAAATTAGGGGCACCAACAAAATGGTCTTTTTTAGTTTTTATTCACAGAGAATAAAATGAACCCTTGCTCACACTAAAATTAAATTAAAATAAACAACATTTTTCATTATTCTACAACATGCTTTTCATCTTCAGTAGCAGTATTATTTTTAAAGCTTTTGTGCCATATAGTATTTTTACTTGTTCTAAAACAGAACATGGTCCTTTGCACATATCAATATTTGCAGGGCCAGACTGATGGGAGGAGGCTAATTGCATTTGGAGACCTTTTAACCATAAACACTTTAATATTTACTTATACTGCCAAAAGTAAATAAATATTTAAGACAAATGACATAATGAGAATCTAGATCATGCAACATTAACTTTTCTGTGATATCGAATAATTTTGCTGGAGTTCCTATATAAACCCTGATGGAGAACTTATGGAATTTTTTTTCAGCGAATGAGAATAATATTGGCCCTCTTCTACAAAAGGGCACCAAAATTTTCTGTGCTTAGGGCCCCAAAGAGTCTTGATCCGGCTTGCCTAAACTGGACTCGAGCTCACCTCAACTGGACTCCACAAGAATGGGGTACTGTGCACTGTTTGGTGTACAAAGTAATTCCCGATGATAATTGGTCTGGAGAACGCCTAGAACTCGCTATCACGCCAATAACATCTACGAAATGCAATCATACAGAGGCTGTGGTTTGATGGTTTGGGCAGGGATTGCTATCGGCACCTGCACTGATCTCCACATCTTCCCTTGCGGTACTGTGTCTGCAGTGCAGTGTAAGGATGATATCTTCTCTCAATTTGTTCGTCCACTACTTAAGACTATGGGATCTGATATCATTTTTATGGATAACATGCAAGTTCATAGGGCTTGCATTGTTGGCCAGTACTTTCAATTGGAAACACTTTTTACGGAGTGGCCATCAAGATCACACTTCTTGAATCCCATCGAAAATGTATGAGACATGCATGGAAGACGTTGAAGTTCTCTCCATGACCCTCCCCAGAACCTTTATGCTGTAAGAACATGTCTGCTCCATGAATGAGCAGCACCACAGAGTAGCTTATTCTTGGCATGAATTAATGCTGTCGGACATGTGTTTCCACTAGAGGTCATTACATTCCGTATTGACAGACATCCCACCAATGAACTGTTTTTACCATCCAAAATCTTATGTTTTTGTTTATCTCTTTATGGATATTTATGGATAATTTTCTTTGCATTTCCCCATGCTAGTGTATTTTGGTATGCCCCATAATCTGTGAAAGTTTCAATGAATTAAAAAAAAATATTTTTTATCCGCCTTTTTCACTTTGCTGCTTAACTTTTGGACATGAGTGTAGAACATTACATCTGAAGACACTGAATAGTCAATAGTCATGACTTATGAAAATAACGTAAAAATATATGATAGATGAAAATGTTTCGCGAGTTGAAACAGTGTGTTGAGTATCAGCTCTCCTTATGTTCTGAGAGCCGAGAAATAGCCCGTCGAAAATATTGAATGAAACGTCACATGCAGTTAATAAGAGCTGTAGGGGAAATTGTTATGAATAAAAGTTGTGAAATTGTAATGCAGTCTTCCCATGAAGATTCTTCCACTTGAAGCTCCTACAGAAAATAATAAAATTACAACTACTCCAAGAAGTGGACTAGGTTTTCTGTAATGGCAGTTGTTTCTTTTATTAAACATATTCAACTTTAGAAGAGATAATACAGAAGCAATTCATTTATAGACATTTTTCACAATGATTGTCATAAAAAATGTAATGTGGGCAGCACATGACTTTCCCTACATTAATGTAATGAATTTGCTTCTTTCTCAGCGTAAAAATGATGTATAAGATCCACTGCTTAATTTTTTTAACATTGAATTGTACATTGGCCACTTTTCTAGATAGTAACATGTAAAAATATTCCAGAAGCGTTTAATTAACTTATATTTCGCGTAAATCTAACTTGACAATTATCAATATTGTCGTATCGACTTTCAGAACACGATCTCAATTTCTTGCTCTTGTTTCCATAGGCTAACAGGGGGAAATGAGAATTCATTCTGATTCTCTGTTTTTCACGAAAATGGCTGATGCCAGCGTTTGTTGGGAAGTGTCATTGGCTGCGGTTTGAATTACGATACGTCACTGATGCAGGTGTCGGTTAGCCAATGAGGGCTTGATTGATGGGTGACGTATGAACTGTTCGATTGATGCTCGTTGCATTTGACCCTTAATCCCGGCTGCGAGCGACCATCCGGAGGTCACAATGTTTTACGGATGAAATATTTAAGTTCGTGTAATTTGATATTTAAAATGTGTAAATAAAAATTTCAGTATGTTGAATTAAAGTGTTCAACGAGAGGCAAAGGTCCTTGCTTGCCTCCATATGAAAATTATTATCCTTCATGTTGGCATCTTTTAAGTTTAGATTCATCAACCAAAGGTGAATTTGTGTAATGAACTCAGTATTCGAGAAATGGTAATGCAGCACGAGATTATGAATGCATGCCTTGTGGTATAGAATTCACTTCTGGGATTTTTGTGTCAGTATGGAAATACCAGTCTTTAACTTTGGCCATCCAAGGCCCTTCATGTGAGCAAAAATGGCTGTTGGAGTTGTGTGTTCCTGCCTCTCCTTTCCCTGGATAACCCTACTATATTGTTGAGTACAAATAATCTGTAAATATATTTTTGGTGTTGATTTGAGCTGCATCGAGAGTACTTATTATTGACTGACTGACCTGATTAAAGAAAAATTGGAAAATTTTGGTTTTGAAATTAAGAGTGTAATTCAGTTATACAAAGGTTCAAAAACTAACAGGGTGCTAATGCCCCTATTCTATATTCAATTGCAAAAAAGCCAGAAAATCGGAAATTATGAAATTGTTAAAATGCTTGGCGTAAATGTTAAAATTGAAAAATACCGAGGGCGTACCTACTCAATGTTTTTCTTGCCAAAAATGGCATCATCCGGCCAACAGCTGCCATCTACCGCCAAAGTGTGTAAAATGTGTGGACGATCACAGATCCCCGGAATGCCCGAAGAAATCTGAAGCTAAATGCGTTTGTGCGAACTACAGCGGCAATCACCCTGCAAGTTATCATGGATGTACAAAATTCCCTAAACCTCAAAACACGCCCAGAACTTTTTCTACCAAAACAGTAATATACAATCTTATGCCACTGCCTTTCAGCTCCATGATAATGATTTTCCAAAATTACCTGAGAAAAATTTTAAAAGGAAGTATATAATTGTTAACTTTAACCCAACTAAGCCACAATCCGAAGATGACAACCATTCGAAAGTTGACTGGCTTGAGTTCATCGATATGATAGTCCATTTCGAAAGAAACTGCTATCAGCATGAATTTCTGCTTAAAGCCCTTCAGATAGCCCTACCTGAACTTAGGAAATCCAAAACTATAATAGATAGAATCGCAAGTTACTATAAATTCATCTGTGATTTAGCCAAAACACCAGTTGAATAATTGTCTTGCAAAAGGGCCTGATTGACTTTTGCAGAGCATTTGAGTTATCTGAATCCTCCATTCCTTCCCTGCTAGCTCCTCCCCTTTTCCCTGCCTCCTTTCCTCGACTAGCTCTTTCTTTCATCTCAAGGCAGTGTTCCACGAAACACACCCTTATTCCAAATTGTTTCTTTTATTTCCTGGGAAAGGTTTTCTTCTCCCTATTCCAAATTATGCGTCATGTTGCGACTTTTGTCCAATGTGCACCGCCTTGATCCCATTGGATCCCTATCAAGCTAAAATTACTTTTCTTTGATTTCCCAAATTGTTATTATTTGATCGGAGATTAAAGCAAACCCTTCGGGTTTACTAGGCTCTCCAATAAGTCTCTCCTTGAGATCTTGAGATTATTGGACAAGAATAACTACTGATGACCATAGATGTGCATATATGTATTTGCTTATGATATACAGTTAATTTCGATTTGAATAAATATTTATCATTTAATTAACTTATTATGCTTTCCATTACTTGTTAGATTTATGTGTTGCTCTTTCCATTAGCATCAAACTATGGCTGACCAATCGATTCCTAGAATTGGCCAGGGAATAGAACCTGGACAACACAACACATAATGATATTGGGTAGTAACTAAAGATCTATGTGATCATTAGAACTCTTCTAATTATTACGTACTTATTATATCTTGAGATAGACGGCAGTTGTCGATCTCTCGTGTTATTTTCGAGTTGTTCTTATTATCAAAAACAGATATCACAATTTGATGTCATGAAGCACTTCATAATTTGGTAATCACAAATATAGATATTACAATTTGGTACCGTGAAAATCTATTTCACAATATTGATAACATCTGCAATAGTCAAGAGTCCATATATTAAAAGATTTTAATAATTCACCAATGCGATATTTTCTTCACACCATTAAAGAACATTGTGACACGACTACTTTTGACACCGTTAAAGAACTCGCTAAGTTAGTGATAGTTTGCCAAATGAGTTTCAAGTTTGCCTAATGTATCACCAAGTGTTACAGACAAATAGTGAGAAAAGCTTTTCTTATACAAATTATACAAATAAATGACTATTGGCAAATAAATCACTTATAAGTATAAATAAAATAAATGTCTTATAAGTTGTTGGACGTCAAAAGAAAACTACGATACAAGGTATCTTCTTGCATGAATGGAACAAGCTATAACTATGAGAATCATATCAAATTTGTCATATAATATTGCATATGGAAAATGAACATATTTCACAATAATTAATACTTAATTTAATTTTATTTGAAAAACGTGCAGTATATCGAGAACGGCTTATGTTAGTGTTCTAAAGTTTGTGCCATTAGTATTTAAATGAAAAATTATATAAGAAATGATTGTGTAACATGAAAGTTACTGATTTTTTAATGAATTTTAAAATTTTATTTAAAAAAAAATGTAACGAAATATATACGTCGGAACGTAACATTCGATTAAATCAATATAGGCTTCCAATATTTGCCGATTCTAATAATCGTACCAAATTAAGTTGGAAACGATTTATTTGTTCATGAGATATCGCTTTCACAAACTCTCGCACATATATTCATATCGCCTCAGAAACGTTTTATTCGAATTCGGGGAGGCTTGAAACGTGTTCAACCGTTGGAAAATCGAATTCGAATTTTTGACCCTGTCACAATATACGTTATACTATGAATGTAGGGAAAGTAAAAATCGTTTGTGTTTCCATGAAGATAGAGATTCTCTACCTTCATGGTGACGCTCAAAAAAACACGATATCGTATTGTAGTAACGCAATGATTCAAATTCGATTTTTCTTATATCTGGATTCTTATTGCAAATCAAAACACTTTCGGGTTTATCGGTTAAAAGAATAGCACCAGATGTTATGGACATTGTATGATTCTTTCGAGAGATAACACTGTCCGTGGAAAAGTAAAAGTTTTACTTTCTGGAGAAAAGCACGTTATAACTCCTCATTAAATTTGGTAGGGGACAGGAATTATCGAAAAAATAATCATTATTGCTTTGTGGGAATTATTCATCATTTTGTATAACACTAGTCCATGTGATTTTAGGCCGATGACAGTCCACATTGGGAAATTTTACTCTTTTTCAATTTTTGATCATTCGTCTAGGCTGACCTTTTTGGGTGGAATTGGAAGGAAGAAAAAAAATCTGATGTGAGCAGCACATTTTCCTTACATAATGCAATGAATTGCCATCTTTTACAGTGAAAAAATGATGTATAAGATCCACGGTACTGTGTTTATAACCTTGAATTGTACGTTTGGCGCTTTACCGGATGACAACATGTAAAACTATTTCGAAGTACCCAATTAACTTATATTTCACGCAACTCTAAATTAACTATCAATATTGATAACATTCTAAATAGGCAACATAGTCCATACATTAAAATATTTTGAGAATTACTTCATCAATTTGGCGTCATTTTTGCGATTTTGACGATATTTTTGTCAACCTAGGGTGATATATTGCCAAGTTAGCGATATTTCGTTAGATTATTTGCCAAGTTCGCTAAATGTATTGCTAAGTGTTACAGACAAACAGAGATAAGAGCATTTCTTATATACTAGCAGATATACGCGCTATATGAAGGAATTCAAAATGTGCAAAGCATTACCTTCAATTTAATGTCATATTTATCAATTTATTGGCATTTTTCTCACTTTTGCATAATTTTCGTCAATTTGACAGCATTTAAAAAGTCTCCAATTTGGCGACATACCAATAAATTTTTCGCCAAGCGTTGCGGTTTCCATGATATTGAATTTTTATCAATTAGTCATCATCTTTATTGACTTAGCGCCATTTTTATCAATTTAGCGACATTTAAAAAAACCCCGTCAACTTGGCGATATTACGCCAAATTCATCGCTAAAGTTTGGCCAAGCGTTATGGACGAAGAAATAGGTTATTCTTATATTAGAAAAATGAATATTGACGTCCAAATACAAAACTATTTGCCAAAGTAATTTTTTTTCTCATGAATGGAACGAGCTAGATTCACGAGAATGATGCTAACAAATTATCGCATAGTATTATGTATGAAAAATTAACATATTTCAAAATAGTTAATATTTCTTTTTATTTTATGTGATTTTTTGATAAATTTATTTTAATGAGCAATGTCTCGAGAACGGTTCATGCTAGCGTTCTAAAGTTTATGTCAATCGTTTTCTATTTAAAAATTACATAAGAAATTATTATTTACGTAACCAAAACATTTAGAGTTCTTTCGAACATAGGATTGTGTTTAAAAACAATAGGCTTCCAATATTCACGGGTTGTAATTTTTGTATCAAATTTTGTTCAATTCGTTCTTGAGATATCGTCTCCACAGGCTCCTTAACACACACACACACACTTATACACACATACTTGCGCAGACACACACATACATACAGACATCACCTCAAAAATGTTTGATTTGTATTCAAGGATGCTTGAAACGTACTCTCCCGTCGAAAACTCGAATTCGATTTGGTTATAAGAACTGTTCGACGAAATATTACATTAGTCAAAAGTTTCTCCACGAGCAATAAATCGCTCCATCCTAATTACTTAAACATCCCAAATCGCAAGTGTTAAAAATCTCACGTCATGTAACTCCGTTTTCACTCAAAAGACTAAAAATGGCTATTTCACAAAGAAACCGCAGGAATGATTCGAAATAGCAAAATATAGACAATCGTATACAGAATAAAGAAGCATCTACTTGACCTTGGTGGATTTCTCGAATATGTTATATTAAAAAAAAAAAATAAGAAAATGCAAGTTTTTCTATTTTGTGGAATATGGAAATTGTGCATGCCTCAATCGTAAAAAAGAAAATCTTGCTTGCGAGAAAAGGTAATTTTCTACAGAATTCTTTTGTTGGTGAACACGATGACGAGTTCGATGAAAAGTAATAATTACAGTGTGTTTTATGGAATGACGTCATCAACCATCGCGCGCCTTGACGTTGCAGAAATTTTGCTCAAATGGTGTTGAATATGTTTGTTTATCGTCTGTATAATATCTTTTGTTCTTGGGCTGTAGTTCGTTCTTTTCGCATCATTTGTTTCGTAAAAAAGAAGTTTCTCTCGAGTCGTAACTTTTGTCTTTTACAGAATATATATTCATCGACATTTGTGTTGTAAGTGAACGAGAAAAATAGACACCATTTCGTTCCTTGTGGAGGCAGCATGGAACTGAAGATACTTTAACTAGGATGTAAACCATGCCGCTTGGCGAAAGGCAGTTGAGTGATTACATTTATATTCCATTGAAGAATGTAAGTATTTTTACTTTTTTCCCTGCTAAATATCAGTAGCGTAGCGTGAGATTTTTGACTGGGAAGACTGAAAATTTGGCAAAAAGTTGTTATTAAAAGTGAAATTTAGATTGTAATTCGCATTTTCATAAGTTTTATTTATTGGTGAATAAAATAAAATAATTTTACATAAAAATGAGTGGATGCAAGAGATTTTAAAATATCACCTATGCAAGATGAATACATACAAGATATAATATTTTAAATGTTTTCTTATTTCTAAATTAGACGAACTTTTACAATCATTTTATTAAATAAAGACATCATCGCCCATGGGGGGGGGGGCGACACACTCCCCCTTGGACATTCAATATAACAAAGGCGAGCATCAAGCCAATCGATATTGTACATCATGTGCTTGAGTTTGCCCCCTCCCCGGAAAAAGTTTTACAGGCGCTTATGTATGAAGTAGAAATATATTAGAATATTATTAACAAGTGATAGGGGAAATATATCAGTTTTGTAAATATAAACAACTAGAACTAACGAAATAAGCAATTCAAAGGAGTGCACTGAAAATGGGTGAGAACACTGTAGTAGTTAACAATGTCCTCAAACAATTTTGCATATTAATTATTTACAAATACTATACTTTGAAAACTTAAAAATATCTGAACCACAATATGCAAAAAATCCGCTTGAAAATTATCAATGGTTTTTGTTTAACTGAGATTCCCCTGTAACGTGATTTTTAAAGGGAAATCAGATTTATTCGTTCTAAAACTCCCAAATATGCAAACGAATGCTTCGCCATATTGTTACTGTTAAGTCTACTTCACAAACTACTTAACGAAAGTTTAATGGTAGTCATTTAGTGTGTTTCTTCGTCTTGATATTGTTTAAATTTAGGTGAATGTCGTGTTATTCGTGGAAATTGACATATATTTTTTAGTATTACATATGACTTTTTTCTGTGAAGATTAATTTATAGAACCATATTTGACCAAAGATGGCTGATCCATTAGCCTTGCCCAAGAAATTTTCATTCATGAAACGTCACATCCCATATCCAATCATTGTCTGCCACTTCGCTATTCATAGAAGGTTGAAAATGGGGGAGAAATAGCCACACCTTTCTGGAAGCTAGCTTATCAGCCAGGGCGAAGTTTAACAGGTGGGCAGTCCTAATACCATGCTTCTTTCAATGCACCGTTAAAGCTAAATGATTTCAGCTTCTAGATATGCGTTTTAATGGGAAAAATATTTTGAAACGTCTCATTTTAAGTAAGTAAAGGGTAACAGTTTTCTAAAAAAAGACATATATATTCGCAAAGTTATTTTAAAAAATATAATAAATAAAATAATCTTTAAATTAGATTTTAAACAGGGGAGGCTTAGCTTCTGAGCCTCAATAGGCGCTACGCCACTGTTAAATATTAAAGAATTCGTTCTACGAACAAGGCATAGGGAAAGCAAGAGGGGGGCCTTGCCCCCAAGCAAGGGCACCGACTTCGAGGGTTCGGGACACTTTTTGAACTCTCAATGTTTTTGTTGTGGGTTCTTCGAACCCCTAAAACTTTTGTACGTATTTAGTGGGGAAAATATACGCATAATGCATGAATTTGGTTATCAATTTTTCAAGTTTTTCATTATTCATTCCCTGTTTACTATAAAGTGCATAGAAATTTACCCCTCAGACTGTTTATTGTATTCTGAATACAAGATTTTAATTCAGAAATAATTTAAAGAGAAGTTTGTTTTTTTTACATTTATAACATTGGCTAAATTACCCAAAAATAAATTTTACATTTTTTTTTGTTACTATTATAAAGATACTTAAGATGGAAATTTCTAGTATCTGTATATTGTATATAATAATGTTGCGTCTACAAAAGAAAAGAAAATGAAATAAACAATTATTTAGAAAAAAAAAAAAATCCTGTATTTTACTATAATTTGCTCCATTTTATCATTTCAAACGTCTTATTATGTCAGATAATCTGATTGAATGAAACTTAAATTAAACTTGAATCCTTTGAAAAATGCATGGATTCTTCAATTTAAAATTTCCAGATCTTTCAATTGCCCCCTCTTAGACATGTGTTCAAGGTCACAAAGGTGGACGTCAAGTTGGTCAATGCTGTATACCTTATCATTGAGTTTACGCCACTCACATCAGTTATTTGTTTCCTCCTGGAA
Organism: Amaurobius ferox; assembly: GCA_951213105.1. Lineage (NCBI taxonomy): Eukaryota > Metazoa > Arthropoda > Arachnida > Araneae > Amaurobiidae > Amaurobius > Amaurobius ferox. The sequence continues at coordinate 156,664,476 of OX578138.1, forward strand.
AAGTTGTATGGGAGCCCATGAGCAAGGTAACTTGAATACACTGTGGAAGCGAAGTTCTGCTACGAATGTCGATTCAGGATAGAGCATCAGGCGCCTATAATTTCCGGTTTCGTTCTCTGATATTGTCTTCATTCTTTGACGTTATTTCGCTGATTACTATGGGGTTGTTGTTGTTGTTGAGACCCAGACCGTCCGACCTACCAGAAAGGTGTAAGGTAACTGTATGGACGGCCGGGAAGTGCCACACAATTTAGACCGGAACCCAGTGGGGGAGGCATCCACAGGGACCGTACCCTCCTTCCCCTACCACCAACCTCTCGGAAGGACTTACGGACCCACATGTTTAACGTGATCGTACTCCGCATGAACACGGCGGCATTTGTGGCAGCGTGCAAATCTAGCGCTCAAACCACGGGGATACCGCACCCGAGATGGCCAACAGCACGCGGCGTTCCGAGGTGGTCACCCACCAAGTACTAACCGCGCCCGATGCTGCTTCACTTCGGTGATCTAACGAGAACCGGTGTTTTCAGCACGGTACGGCCGTTGGCCCGATTACTATGGGGTATAGTTTTTTTTTAAAGTTTATATAATCTAAGACTCCTAATGTGACATTTTGGTACGCATTTGAGTTTTGACAGTTTGGCGGGGGATGGTACAAATCTGGGTTAAGTTAGGCCATTTGGCCGTTTAAGAGGGTTGTTTTAGGATATTATTTTATTCTGGTTCCTGATTTTATTTTAGTTTAGGGATTCAAGAAAGAGGGTCTTGGGTTTCCGGTTATTCTAATTTTAGAACTGCACGGAGTCTCTTGCGAACTTTAACCTTTCGATAATCCTAATCATGTAGATTGAAAATTAGTTCAATGGAAACAGTTGGCAATTTAATAAAAAAAAGTTTTGCGCATCTATTTTAATTTGGGTTCTTATGGTTTTGATTTTAAAGTCTTTTCTTATGACCGAGTTCCTTAAGTATTTAGGGGCTTCCCAATCGTCCTAAAAATTCTATTTTGCTTTGCTTCTAGAGAATCTAGTTGAGTTTTTCAAGCATATCCCCATACTGGCGACGCATATAAAGAAGAGATGACTGATGGCTATACGCCCATTATATGTAGTGGATGGTTTCCATAGTAACGGATTCGCTTTTGAATATAACTAGCAGCATAGTCCGTTAAGTGACGGGGGGTTGAGGAGATAAAATTATGATTGGAAAATGATGAGCATTGTTGGTGTCCTGACTATAATTCTTGGGGACCCTGGGCAAAGTAGTTAAAGGGGGCTCTATAACATCCCGTTCTACTGATGAAACAAAAAATATGTGTACAGATATTGTTTCATTAACGCTACAGAAAGTTTAAACGCTAAAGTAATAATGCAAGAATCCTTTAAATGATCTTTGATATGTACTATTAGCTAAGTATAAAGATAATAATTATCTCATCTGGAAATTTATTGTTGTAGGGAATAGTGCAATATAGAATTTTGGCAACATTTTAAATTAAGTTCTTTACTTCATGAAGACTTACTTTAAGTTTTATATCAACTTTACTGTATTCTATTTTTTCTTTCGACCTAGACCGTCCAATGTACCAGAAGATACAAAGGTATTTATTTGGGCGTCCGGGACAGTGTCACCCAATTTAGACATGAACCCGGTGAGTGGACATCCAAGGGGACCATACCCTCCTTTCCCTAACACCGACCTCTCGGAAGGACTTTTGGACCCACAGATTCATCGTGTCCGTGCTCTGCGTAGACACGGGGATAGTTTGAGCAGCTCTAGGAATCAAACTCGGATCTTCCAAGTGCAATCTCCATGCTCTAATCACTGTGCTATCCCACCCTGTACTATACTCTCCTTCTTCAGCCCAGACCGTCCGACCTACCTGAAAGTGTAAGGTATATGTTTGGATGGCCGGGAAGTGCCACCCAATTTAGACCGGAACCCAGTGGGGGAGGCATCCACCGGGACTGTACCCTCCTTCCCTTACCACTAATGTCTCGGAAAGACTTACGGACCCACATGTTTAAGGTGATCGTACTCTGCGTGAACATGGCGACAGTTTGGGAAGAGGCGGGAATCGAACTCGGGTCGTCCGAGTGCAATCCCCGCGCGTTAACCACTGGGCTGTCGCGCCCCTCTGTTCTATACTCTGTGTGTTATTAACTAGATATTCTATTGATATAGTCAGGATCTTGATAAATAGGGTTATAACCAAATGGAAGCTTACCGTCCTGCCTATGCATATGAACTATATTAAAAAAGAATTCATAAAATACTCTTGTGTACTGAACATTAAAATAAAAAATTCTTCATAAAAATAGTTACTTTCTATCTCCCTTAAAAGGTTAATTTTGGGAGAGACAGAAAGTTCTATTCATTTCATTATTCATTCATTTCTTCTATTCATTTGGTGATTCGTCATTTTGAGATTTCATATTGAGTATCGTGTAATTATTAAAAACCTTTTTAGTATTTCTATTTCATGTAATTTTAAACATGTAATTAAAAAACTATGATTTATTGTAGGAATGGTTTCAATATAGTAAAGTTTGAGGGGGCCCTTAAAAATGTGGGGGCCCAGGGCAAATGTCCCGTGGACCCTCCTGGTAACCAGGCCCAGGGGGTCACCTTACGGTGCTAGAGGCCCTGATGATACAACTTTTTGACAGATTTTTATGTCCTTCTGTATACGCGTTTTGTTCGTTTCTGGTGTGGATTCGTACTCATTAGGATTAGACAATGTTCTACAGCTTTGTAATTCTTTGTTTATCTCGCTTGTTCACCGAATTTGTTATCCCAACTTCTTAAATTCTCCTCTAGAGGCGCTGCAATTTATTTTACTCGAATGGATATGATCACTTTACTATCTAGATAAACCTTGCGTAAGGCCTTGTGAGGATTCTATTATTGTATGCTAATTCTACTGTTTATTAAGTTAATTTATGCACGAAACGCCTCAACTCTGTATTCGAGAGTCACGTATTCACGACCGGCCAGGACTATAAATGCGGCAAGCGTTCGGCAGAAGTAAGACGAGATCAAGTGAGATCAGAGGTCAGATCAAAGATGCAAACGTGAATCGTCGCCGTCAGATTCGGCGGTTATCTTTATACGAGAGTGTGGTGTTGGTCTGTTCATTAATGAAAGTATGCAGCAAAAAGATTGTCTCTACAATATTGCGAGTATAGATAGCTATGATTCAATAGTTGGTTAGTATTGCTAATTCTGTTCAGTAACGAAAGGTTACAATTAGGTCGAGGTATAGATATGATAGTGATAGCATGTAAATATTCTGTGTATGTAATTGTGTATTGAGTTGTCAGCGAATTTAACTGGAATAAAGTATGTGTTTGTTAAATGTTGTAGATCATTCATGGAACTTAAGTCAGGTAAAAGCCTTTACAATACCGCCCGCACAGAGTAACTTGATCGTGGAATTTTACAGCCTTTTCTTACGAAGTAACTGGAATACTTAAGGCAGTGATTCCCAGTCAGGGTTCTGTAAGAATGTGCAAATACTTGTGAAAGAAAAGTACAACTTGACACCTCTTTTGTATTCAAGTACAAAAAAAGAATAAAATAGAATTATTAAGGTTTTAACGTGATTTATTAATAAAACAATGAAACATTTTGAAAATTTAACTCGGATAGATATTTGGATGATAGTCAAAATTTAGTGTGAGCATTTTACTTGGGAAGAGAAATATTGTTGAAGGGACACCCATGCTTTTGTAACGGCAGTACTGAAATGACCAGCACTCCCGACAACTACCCATAAGGTGTCTAGATAAAAAGTTGAGAAAAAGCCAAATGAACATTAATACCTTTCCCGGCAACTACCCATAGGGTTTCCAGATAAAAATCCAAATGAACTCTACTAGCACTCCCTATAAATATCCATAAGGTTGCCAGATAAAAATTAGGCAAAAAGCCAAATAAAAGAAAAATGCCACCCCAATTAAAATGATTACGAATGTAATGTACTGCAAAACAATAAAATGTAACTTGTCTTTTGTTAACGGTTTTATGAAAAACAGCTATATTAACTCAAAATCACTACAAAAATATACACAATATTTTTTTTATAACTAGCAAACCCGATGTAAAGCAAAATTGTTTGGCATACTCTTTTATTAACAGTCACTCATAAATCGAAATACCCAATAAATACTCTTGTACTATTTACTGCTGTACACTTTTGTTTTTTAACACTTAACAACATAGTTGAAAAGTGTTTATGACTTTGTTCATTCTGTCTGTCTGTCCGTTAGCACGATAACTGCCGTAAAAATGACTTTATCTCAAGGTCTCAAGGACGGGGTTAGTGGAGTGCCCAGGAGAGGAAATGCTTCCTCCCTTTAAACTCCAGAGGAAAAGGAAAAAAGAAATGAAAAAGAAAGTAATAAAATGTCATTTAATCAACTAAGAGGTAGCTGGGAACTAAGAGATGCTTGGGGGGGGGGGGGGGGGGGTAGGACCTAGGTCCTAACCCTTCCCCAAGTCTTCAGAAGACTGAATGTTGGGGCCCAACCGGGCTTCCAACAGAGTAGGAAAAGAGGGGGATAGACTGGGAGCGCCCCGGGGGGCGCAGGGCCTTGAGCTTGAGATGTGCCTAGTAGCAGAGAAGGGGAAGGGCTTGCCAACAAATCGCGCAATCCCAAAAGCAAGGGAGAAGTACAGCTGCTAGAGTCTGCAACTAAAAAAGGAGAGCAGATAAAACTAAGATGGACGGAACCGCTTTTTAGGGCGGAAGAAAATGTCCCTCACCGATCGAGCAGGTAACGACCGGGGGCGCAAAATGACTTTATCAAAATGAAATTTTAGTATGTTGTTCAGACGGTCTGTGGGACCTATGGGAATATAAATAAATAATATCACCCAATTAGTTTTTTATTGAACCCGGGTTGAAAAAATGAAATACATTGAATCCTATGGGACCTAATTTTTCAAACATTTTTTGAGCACATTTAAAATTCAAAAATTACTTCGAAATGTGTAGGAAATATTCACATTATCCCATAAAATATATAAAAAAAATTTCAGTAAAATATGTTAGGTAGTTTTTTAATTAAAAATTATTTAATATAGGGAGAAAAACGAATTCAATTAAATTCTGACTTTTGCGATATCCTCCAGAAAGAAAAAAGAAATATCAATCATGCATAAAGCAATGGTTATGAAACACTTTCCAACTGAAATGCACTCATATTTTTTAAATTATCACAATGCTACAATAATTTATTTTACTTGGAAACTTAAAACTTCCCCAAAAAAGGCAATGGCGTAAATCGTCTGCTTCTCTATGTAAAATCCATGAATTATTCACTCATAATACTTATATTCCAGACTCCAGAGTTAAATAATTTTACTTGATAAAAATTTAGCAATTCGTATACAACTCACCTTACAATTACTTGATTTGTTTACATTCTATATGCGTTAAAATTAGGCTTCGTTGTAGAAATAATCAAAGTTTATCATTTAAAATAAAGAATATTGTAATTGCGTTGGCTCAGAATTTAGATACACACATAATACACAAAAATAAAGCGATTTTATGGCGGATGCAACACTAAATATAAATTTAAACGGTCTTTAAAAATCCCGATTTTTGCACAGCAAAAACAAGAAAGATCAATCATGCTTAAAGCATTGATTATGAAACGCTTTCGAACTTTAATGCAATTTTATTTAAACAAGTCTAAAATGCAATACATTCCTCGGTAATATTTTAAAACTTATCACAATAATACATTAATTTATTATATTTGAAAACTTAAACTTTCATCGAAAAAAATTAACTTCAATCAAATGACGGCATTGAAATATAAATTGCCTGGTTTAAACATCTTTAAAATGCGATACATTCATCGGTAATATTTTTAAAACTATCATAATACTACGATAATTTATTATATTTGAAAACTTCATCGAAAACAACTGAAATTCATTCAAATGACGTCATAGAAAAAATAACACGCCTGGATCTCTCTATAAAAACAGCATTTCATTCATAACATTTTCCCATTCATTTCATTCATCACAATACTATAATAATTTATTTTATTTAAAAATTAAGACCATGGAGCTACAAGTAATTAAACTCTATATTTAAAACTTCATCGAAAATAATCGTCCTTCTCTCTGTAAAATCAATGAATATGTCATTCATATCAGCTATGCAAACTCTATGAGCTAAATAATTTTGCGTTAAAGAAATACAGCAATTCTTATACAACTCATTCTACATATTTTGCTGTTTACATTTTACATAAGTGAAAAATAGGCTTCGTTGTAGAAATAATTAAATTTGGATGATGATTTAAACTCAAATGTATTATAATTGCGTTGTTTCAGTATGTAGATGCACAGAATTTAAGCAAAAATAAAGCGGTTTTAGGACGGATACAACACTCAATATAAATTAAAAAGAACTGTAAAAATCACGATTTTCGGACAAGATGGATGCCATATTTCATTTTGAAGTGGGTTACGTGATATGAGTCTGCAGGGAAAGACATGTGCTGCCCACATCAAAATTTTTAACAATATTACAACTATGATTTATAGAAGTACGCCACCTTTGACAATAAGTCCAGCTATCAAATGAGAACCAAATTTAAGTTTAACGTGCAAATTCAATGTCATTTAAAATACTTATGGCTGAACCCTTTCAATATTTCGTAAAATCTCGGAGAATCCTGTTAGCCAACACAAGGTTCGATAGGGACAAATTACAAAATAAAGAGAACGTGAATATGAGCCTGCAGGGAAAGACATGTGCTGCTCACATCAGAATTTTTAACAATATTACAACAATGATTTATAGAAGTGAACGGGGATTATTTGCAGGCCATTTCGAAAAAAATGTATGATCTATATTTAAAGATCCACCAAATTTTTGTAGAATAAAATGTTCAACAAATTTAAGCTGTGTACCAAATTTTAACTCTGTAGGACGTAAGAAAGTGCATTAAAAATGCCATCAAATAAGTATATCATGAAGAGTTATATAAAATTTTTAAAAAATTGAAAAATTGTTTTCTACCAAATTTATTTTAAAATGTGAAGCCTCTCTCATATACAAGATAGTTCTTGGAAAGATATTTATTATATAATATATCTCTTTTTTCTTTCTGGAGGATATCCCAAAAGTCAGAATTTAATTGAATTTGTTTTTTTCCCTATATTAAATAATTTTTAATTAAAAAACTACTTAATATATTTTACTGAAATTTTTTTTATATATTTTATGGGATACTGTGAATATTTCCTAAAAATTTCGAAGCAATTTGTGAATTTTTAATTTGCTTAAAAAATGTTTGAAAAATTAGGTCCCATAGGGTTCAATGTATTTCATTTTTTCAACCCGAGTTCAATAAAAAACTATTTGGGTGATATTATTTATTTATATTCCCATAGGTCCCACAGACCGTCTGAAAAACATACTAAAATTTCATTTTGATAAAGTCATTTTTACGGCAGTTATCGTGCTAACGGACAGACAGAATGAACAAAGTCATAAACACTTTTCAACTATGTTGTAAAGTGTTAAAAAGAGATATATTATATAATAGATATCTTTCCAAGAATTTAATTATATTGTATATGAGAGAGGCTTAACGTTTTAAAATAAATTTGGTACATAACAATTTTTCAATTTTTTTTAAAATTTTATATAACTCTTCATGATATACTTATTAGTAGTAGAGGAAAGGGTGTTCAACATCAGCAGGCGCAGCAGCGCAGCAGTGACGTCACGGATGACGTCATCCCCCGATGACGTCACGTTATCTTATCTTATCTGATGACGTCATCGGCTTATCTTATCAGATAAGCTTATCTTATCGGATGACGTCATCGGCTTATCTTATCTGATCTTATCAGATGACGTCATCGGCTTATCTTATCTTATCAGATAAGCTTATCTTATCAGATGACTCACTCGATAAGATTATTGGATGACGTCATGTACTGACACAAACAGTGGGGTTGAAGAACTTGGCGGCGCCCTCTATGGACAGGTTGGAGAACTGTGTTGGCTAAAAGGAAAGAATTGGTTCTGGACTGAGCTGGATTCGAACTCGGGACCCCTTGCACCGTAGGACAGTGCTTTAACCAGTAGACAGTTTGAGACTTGTAGACAGATGGTGAATGAATGATATCTTTTCTGCGAAAGGAGTTGGGGACTTAGAATATTTTCTGAACTTCTATGAGGGGATGGTTCGAGTGAATTAAGATTTTAATTAATTTTTAATAAATAAATAAATGTATTATGAAAAAAAATGGAATATAGTCATGATTGAATTTTAATAAAAGGATTATTTTTTTAATGATTGGGTAATTATTGTTTTTATGGAATGTTTAGGAAAGTGCTTGAAGACATTTACGAAAGTTTAGATGGCGATGATGGTGCCATCTATTGGCACTTGAATGAAATACATGCGACGAATAATAATAGAATTAATTTCGAGTGAGGTTTTTGTGTTCTTTTAATTAGGTAGTCGGACGAGGACTTAATAATTTTAGCTTCACGCTCATACATGTTTTAATGAATGAAGCTAATTTTTTTTTATGTTGGCCGTTCGTCAGTGATTTTTTAAGGACGGGGTGTATGTTATTGAATTTTATTAATTTTAATGAAATGATTTTTGGGATGTTTTTGAATGAAGGAATGGGGTACTCCATAGTGAACTACTAGAATATCGCATTTTTGATGTTACCACAAGTTGGGAACAGAATTTGCCCCTTTTGGAAGAGGTGTATCAGCCAAGATTTATGTTTTAAAAGCCTTCAAGATTTTAGGAATAGGTTATAATGCCGACTGAACACGTTTCGACAATTTTTTTTTTTAATTTTACTGTGAACGTAGTCAGATTTTTTTTTTTTATGATATTCATAAAAATGCTATGAAACGCGATACTTTAACTATTTTAAATCACACTGAATGTCTATTTTCACCTAAAATGTTATGTATTAGAAAATAGCAAGATTCATTTCTATGTAGAAATAGTACATGCATGTCATACATTAAAAAAAGAAATGAGTGTATGCCATTTCTAGTTTAGAAAATAGCCTGTAATGTATTCGAAAATCGTACGACCCATTTCTACAAAGAAAGGATATGATCGATTTTCAAATTAAAAAAAAAAATGATACATGCATGTTATACATTAGAAGAAAAAGTGTTAGTAAAAGTGGGGCATTCATCGAATTCTGCGATGAATTTCCTGACAATATAGTGAAAGTACTATGCGTGATTTTTTTACATCTTTTTAAAATTTTACATGCTACTAAATACAAATTGACTATTTTTTTTACGATGGCCCATAAATGTTCCGATGAATGAGTTTAATTATCCTAAGTTAATAATGAGTTTAACGAATTTTAATTACTTCGAATTTAATTAATTTAAATTCGCATTCAATTTTTTTTTCGCAAACTCTTTTTTTTTTTTCCAAAAACCTTCTCCAAAGAATGGATTACCTAAAGTATTTTTAATAACATACTGACTTATTTTAAAAGTCCAATTTAAGAGAAAATATCCATTTTAAAGCAAATTGTTTTAAAAGTTCTCATTAGAAGATTCCAGATTTTTTAGATATACACTCATTCAGCCCTTGACATTGAAACCGCAATCTACTATCTCTCACTATCACACGAGATAGTGAATCACCATATACTGACTGGATGATTGTCCCTTGTAATTGGTTGAACTGAGAAGAGGGGAGGGGGGAGATGGATTAGATAAGAAAAAGGGTATAAAATGTGTGTGAGACTGAACATTTTTATCTAGTTTTTACTTAGATTTTCTGACTTTCTATAAGTTCTTTCTTCAAGTTCTATTATAGCAAATCCATTCCCAAACGTTACGATGTCTCTATCCAATATATATCAAGTATGTATAATTTTTTTAAATTTATTTCGTACTTATTGTGTGATTGTAAGTTTATGCATATCGTTTGATTCTATATTTAAATAAATGCATTTTATATATTCCCAGCTCAATTTTGGATTATCTGAAGAAGAATTCCAAATCATCTGTAGTGCCGAATCTAACGAGACCCTTACAAACCATGAAACGATTGCAAATCAGGTTAGTCTATTACTTTATCTTCTTTTAAATGATGCATATTTTTCACATTATTTTTTTTAATGTTTATGAGGAGTTGTTGAAATAGATTTATATTAAAAAAATTATATTTAAATAATTAAAATGTAATATTTCTAATATAGCATAAAATCGCGAGTTTAAATTTCCGAACTAGGCTTTATTTAAACTTTAATTTATCGTGTTCAGAAATAAAACTTAAAAGGAAAAATCATCATAGTCTAATACTTCTTTTTTTTTTTGTATATGAGATTAGATAGCAGTTGAGTTTTTCTTTTTGCATTATAGTGCATATTTCTCACATGAGTTTAGAAGTAAATAAAGTTTAAGAATGTGTACCACACGGAGCAGTTTGAACTTTATCGGAATAGTTCCACCGCTGATTTTATTTTGAATGAATCGCATATGTGTTAGTACTAGGGTGAGTGTCGTTTCTATATGAATAATCGTCTATATACGTTTTTGGTTTTAGAAATTTATTTTTTTAAAGTAATAAAACTTATGAATTTATAACACACGGACTCTATCAAAATGGACTCATCGTTGAGTGCATATATATTTTTTAAAACAATTTGTTAAGAGTATACATAGGTAAAGTTTCTCGAAACTCTAATTTGTCTTATATTAGTTTAGAAATTAAACTTAACATTTTAACCTGGTGCTTTTATTTTATTTATTTGATGATTTGATATTTTTTAAATGAATTTGATTTTGAAATTTATTTTAAAACGGAAAGCATAAAACTAAATAATAAAATCATGTTTAGAGAAAAATAATATTTAATAAGATATAACTTTACATACACTTTTACAAAACATAATAATAAGATTGAAGTAACTTACATATGGAAATGGTCATTCATAGCAGAAAAATACTTCCCTACAGTAAATTGTTCAAAATATTGTGGTATAAGTAATGAAATATTGTTCTGATTTGTTTCACAAAACTCTCGTGCAATTTCTTGAGTGTTTATCAGGAGTAGTTCATGATCGAGCAGTTGATAATCCACAAATTGCATATGATAGGGTAGAATGCAACACTTATGTTTTAAATCGGTACACCCATGACTTGTGCATATATCGCGTTGATACACTTTATACAGCTCTGCACATAAATTTTTAAATATACTCTGCATTAAAAATATTTGTATTTGTTCTGGATGGCATGTAGGAATTGCTTCGACGCACTTTCGTTGCTTCATGATAGAATCGGGTAATATTTTTAAAAGTAATTCACGCAGCACACACTTGGTTACACTCTGAGCAATATTTTTAAGCATACAAAAATGCTCTTCACTTAATGTAATCACCTTCTTTTCGAATTGAAGTGTACTAACACAGGGTGGTAATTGTTGTAAATATAGATTGCGTTGGTATACACATACTAGCAATTCGTTATGGATTACAAAAGATGCATTTTCATGATCCATATTGATGTTTGATATTTTTTTTAAAAATGCACTCCAAGCAGCAGGTGTGAGTGTCACGCCATTGGTGGTAGGCACGAGAACATTAGAAGTATTTGTTTTATAAACACGAAGGTGCACTTTAACATTTCCACGAAAATGTTGCACTGTAACATGCAGATTGCCTCCCAAATTGGAGCGGAACTTTTCTGATGAAGATGACTCGGTCGAAACCGATTCGGTGTGAGTTGTAGCATAGTTGAGGGCTGATGATATGATGTCACACTGGGGTTCTGTAGAATTTATAGATGGAGTATGCATATAGTTCCAATCGATTTCCGGTATAGGCGAAAGCGGAGCAGGCGGTACATACATAGGAAATTGACACTTGCGTTTCAAAGTGGTCTTTTTAGGCATAATTTGTCTAAATGTGAGACTTATTCTAGATTCAGTGACTTCGGGTTCTGCTGAAATTCCATGAGAATAGAATTTATTGGTCGGTGTATGCATTACATACAACGAACCATGTTGCAATGGGAGAGTTAGAGGAGATTGTCCTTTTCTTTCGAAAATGACGGATCTCGTAGCCCCGAAGCTGAGAGCTGCTATGGGTGTTTTGGAGCACAGGGAACTTTCATTATCCTTGTGTTGTCCTATTTTAGAATGTCCATCAGGATAGTGGTTTAGAAGCACAAAATTGTAGTTAAATCCAGTGTGTTCCTCCACTCGAGCTTTAATGTCCGTTAACAGAGGTGTCCATTCCACGGCGGGTACACTACTTCCAGAAAATTCGTAGGATAGTCCGGCATCTCCAAATGCATACACTTTTCGATTAGGCTGGTATGTGCGGCCCTGCACGATGACTTCAGATTGTTGAAAGGGTAGACATTTTAATTCTTGTAGAATTACATCGGCTACATTCACAGAATAAAATTCGCGAACATATTCAATATGCAGCTTTTCGCGTTTAAAAAACACAGACATTTTAAGAAATAAGGAATAGCAACCTTCTACTAGAACAATTGTAGAGCGAATGAGCTCTTATCTGTGCCTGATATGTCTTATCAGTAAATCAGATGATGCAATAAATCACGTGATATGTTTTATCCAATCACGTAACGCCCTTATCGCATCAGGCGCCATTTCTTTAGCGAATCAGGACACGGTTCGTGGTATGTCACGTGACACTTTTTAACCAATCAGGTGGCGTTTCGTGCTATGTCACGTGACATTTTTAACCAATCAGATGTTGTTTCGAATATCACGTGATATTGCGTGATCTTTTAAGTACCATTACGCAGTGGGTAGAACCCACTTTTGCTCGAGATTCGTGTTTAGAAAGACGTGTTTTTCAGCATCTCCTAATTACGATACTTATTACAATTGCAAACGAATTTCCTCAACATTTTAATCGAGTCATTTCAGAAGTGAGTTAAAGATGTTTCTGACATTAAGAAAATAATTAAATATTTTAAAAATTCAGGATACTTTATTTTGAATATAGTTTTGTAAAATGTTTTAACATATGACTTTCATTTTAAGGAAATGTCATCAGGCGTTATGGAACCCAGTGTGAAACCTCAGATCCCATTAGCTGCAAAATCCGATGTGTCAGCCGAGTCCACTGCAACACCCCGTAGGGAGGCCGGACCGAGTGGCACTCATGTAAGTAATTTTTTTTTAATCCATATTTTGGTGGAGATAGGGACAAAACGGCTGTTTTTGGGAGTGTAGGATTGTTTTTAAATGTATTTATATTTCAGAATATCTAAAAATAAACAGCTGATTTAATTTCTACGTAATTTTTTTAAAAATTTAATTTAAAGAATTAGGTGAGGGAGACATAGACACTAATTTTGGACTTTGTCTGTTTTTCAGATGTGTCCCACCTGTCATAAAGTGTTTACGTTAAAGCGCAATTTGACCCAGCATATGAAAATTCACACTGGAGAAAGTTCCTTTTCTTGTGATCTATGCCTAAAGACATTTTCGAGGAAAAGTGATTTAAACAGACATAGCAAAACTCACACCAATTATCGTATTTTCCAATGTGACATTTGCGAAAAGACTTTCACGAGGGAAGACAATTTGAACGCACATAGAAAAATTCATTTACAGAAGAAGACCTATCCCTGTACTCTTTGCGAAGCTACTTTCACAAAAAAGGGGAATATGACTCAACATGTACGTACAATGCATAAGACTCCTCCCCCTGTTAGCATGAAGCGCAAGCATGACGATGTGGGTTCCGCTTCTAGGAAGCGCGTAAAGCGCAGCAATAAGGCTTTGGGGGTGTTCTTAACACAGACGTTGGAACCCTCCGAAGAAAATTCGCAAGATCTGCTTCTTAGTTTAGAAGAACTGCGACCCCACATTGAAAATCTTCTCCTGGCAGAATTACAAACTCGCCAAATCAAATGGTATGTTATTCTAAATGTCAGGATGTCTCGCCTAAATTCTGATGGGGTGGAGGACTTCGCAACACCTCATTTTCGTACAAACTGTGTCACCACGCTTCAAGATTACACTGTTGAGGAGCATGTCAGGAAAGGAAGTGATAAAATTGTACAATCTGTAGAGAAATTTCATCAGCTTGGATCTGGATGGACTTTGGATCGGGTGTTGAATTTAGAAATGTACATTGGAACGTATAGACCCTTCCGTCCATCGAGTTACATTCCACTACCTCCCAAAATATCTGCGAAGAAGGCGGTCCTCAATATTCAAAATGAGGACCAGAAGTGCTTCATATGGTGTGTGCTTGCACACTGGAAGAATATAGATCCCTCCAATAATGCCAATCGTGTGAGCCATTACATCCCATTTGAAGGGGAGGTAGATATGGGAAATGTGGAGTGCCCAGTAGCGATTTGCAAGATACCAACACTCGAGAAGTTGAACGAATGTCGTATTAATGTGTTCGGATATGAAAAGGGGGAAGTTTTCCCTCTCCAAATATCCGAGCGGGAGGACTCCGACGTAATTAACTTACTTTTAATCAGCGATGGAGTCCAACAACATTATTGCCTCATTCGCAATTTTTCTCGCCTTATCGGTGATGTAGCTAATCATCATGCTGCTTCTCACGTGTGCTACCGATGCCTCCACAGATACCAACGTGAAGACCTTCTACAGAAGCACATTCCATTTTGTAGAGAGCATGCTCCTCAGCGGGTCACGATGCCAAGTCCCGAAAAAAGCATCCTCAAGTTTAGCATGGAACACTACCAGCACCCCGTGCCCTTTGTAATTTATGCAGATTTCGAGGCGCTCCTGGTTAAGATGAGTAGCAGCGAACCCTCTCGTAAGAATTCCTTTACGGAAAAGATGGCTCTTCACGAACCCTGTGGATATGCTTACGTAGTGATCGATCCACAGGGCAAGTGCCTCCGAGATCCCAAAGTCTATCGAGGGACAGAAGCAGTCATCAAATTCATCGAAGATATCTTGCGAGAAAAGGACGAACTCATTCCCAAAATCAAAGCCAACAGGCCAATGAAGTTAACCAGGAGTGACGCCGCTTCATTCGAACAAGCCACAGAATGCTATCTGTGTAAACGGCCATTCAAGCACGATGGTGTAAGGTATGTAGGGAAATGCAGAGACCATGATCACATCAGTGGTGCATATCGAGGAGCACTGCATGTGATGTGTAATTTAAGATTTCGTCTCCCTACTACCATACCGGTAGTGTTTCATAATTTGAAGAATTATGACGGCCACCACCTGATGTCGGGACTTGGTAAATTTAAAGAATACGAAATTGTCCCCATCGCAGTAAACATGGAGAAATACATATCCTTTTCCATACAGAAGAAAAACGAGGGTGTGAGGCTGCATTTTATTGACAGTCTTCAATTTTTAAACACCTCCTTGCAGAAATTAGTGGATAATTTACCAAAAGGACAATTTAATATAACAGCTGCGGTTATGCCGAACCACACCGATTTGCTGCTGCGCAAAGGGGTGTACCCATACGAGTACATGGACTCGTATGGAAAATTTGAAGACCGAGTGCTGCCTCCACCTTCGTCATTTTTCAGCACCTTAACAGAAGAGCACGTATGTGAGGAGGATTACAAACATGCTCAGAATGTATGGAGGACATTCAATTTGGAAACCATGGGTGATTATCATGATTTATACGTGAAAACGGATGTCCTTCTGCTGGCCGACGTATTTGAACATTTTAGAAAATTGTGTATGAGGTACTACGGTCTGGATTGTGCTCACCTCATGACTGCACCGGGGTTGGCGTGGCAGGCCTCCCTGAAGATGGTGGATCAGCCCTTGGATCTCCTGACTGACATCGACATGCATCTTTTCGTTGAAAGGGGGATTCGAGGGGGAATATCGGTCATTACTAAACGGTGGGCACGGGCAAACAACCCATACATGGCCGAGTATACTCATACAGAGCCCACCCGGTATCTAATGTATTTAGATGCGAATAATTTGTACGGGTGGTCAATGTCTCAGCCCCTACCTTATGGGAATTTTGAGTGGGTGTCACCTACCATCGCCAGTGAAGAGTGGATTTTGGCTATCCCCAGCGGTGGAACAGATGGGTATATATTAGAAGTGGATTTGGACTACCCATCTGAACTGCACGACCTTCACAACGATTACCCACTTGCCCCGGAAAAGTTGAAGATCAGAGAAGAAATGATTTCACCATACACGGTAGAAGTTATGAAAACAACAAAAATGCCTCGGTTCCAGAGTCAAGAAAAGTTAACTCCAAATTTATTTAATAAGAAGAATTATATTGTCCATCATGAAAATTTAAAATACTATCTGGAACTGGGGCTTAAATTAACAAATGTGCATAAAATACTGAAATTCAAGCAACGAGCCTGGTTGAAGCCCTACGTTGACTTCAACACGGAGCATCGTAAAGGGGCCCAATCAGGTTTCGAGAAAGATTTTTTTAAACTGATGAACAATGCCGTGTATGGTAAATGTATGGAAAATCTGAGGAACCGGGTCAAGATTGATCTAGTGAAGGACGAAAAACGCGGGGAGAAGCTTCTGGCGGCACCCACATTTAAATCTTTCAAAATATTCAATGAAGACTTGGTAGGGGTCGAGCGATTGTACAATAACATCGTACTCAATAGGCCCATATACGTCGGTTTTGCCATTCTCGAGCTCAGTAAACTCCTCATGTACAGATTCCATTACGACTATATCAAGCAGAAATATAAAAATAAAGCAACACTTTTATTCACCGACACCGACTCTCTAACATATGAGGTCGAGTGTCGGGATTTTTATAAAGATATGAAAGATAGCGCCCACCTCTTCGACACATCGGATTATCCTACAAGTCATTCCGCCCACAATGTGTCAAACAAGAAGAGGATTGGATGTTTTAAAGACGAATTAAACGGAGCACCTGGACTTGAGTTTGTGGGACTCAGGTCCAAAATGTATTCTCTCCTCTCTACAGTGGGGGAGAAGAAAACAGCAAAGGGTGTCTCCAAAACTATCGTAAAAAAGCACATCAAGCATGAAAATTATAGAGAATGCCTGGAGCAATCTACGACCACAAGATCCTTTCAACATCGCATAGGGAGCGAGTGTCATCGCTTGTATACACTCAAGCAAAGTAAATTGGCACTTTCTCCTTATGACGATAAAAGATATGTTTTGGAGGATGGTATACATACCTATGCCCATGGACACTGCAAAATTCCTAAACAATAGGTATGCCAACTCCATTTCAAGAGTTTTACTTGTGCATAGAAGAAGAACTTTCAAGATTTTTTCCTCGCAAGAAGATTTAAAGATTTTTCCATGTTTACTGTGCAAGACTATTTCAAGATTTTAAATACAAGATTTTTCCATGTTTACTGTGCAAGACCATTTCAAGATTTTAAATACAAGATTTTTATATTTTTATCAAGATTTTTACATATTTATCAAGATTTTTTACATTTTTATCAAGATTTTTTACATTTTGAATACAAGAATCTCATACAGTGTATTTTTCTGAATTGTGCTTCCCTCGTAACATCTTTCGAAGATTTTTTACATTTTGAGTTCAAGAGAAGATCCTTTTCAAGATTTTTTCATTATACTTCCCTCGCAAGAAGATTTGAAGATTTTTACATTTTAAATACAAGATTGTCATACAGTACATTTTCAACAGTTTACATTCCTCATACCAAGTTTTGAAGATTTTTAAATGCATAGCAAGAACTTTTCCTGAATTAAACACACCTCGTATGAACTTTTGAAGATTTTTATACATTTTGAGAACAAGATTTTCATACAGTGCATTTTCAACATTTTCACTTTCCCGGTAAGAAGAATTGAAGAAATTTTACTTACATCTTTTGAATGAACTCTGTTCTTATTTTAAGGGAAATAGGCCTGCCAATGTGAAATAATCTAATTTTGTCACTTTACATTTAAAATCATTAAATTTTAATCTTGTAACATTTTTTTCATAACCTTGTAATGAAAAAAAAAATATTACTAGTATCTAAATTCATATTTATTTTTTTAAATGTTTTAAAAGCATTAAAGTTTAATTTTTTTTTATAAACTTCTATCTTATCATTCAATTACAAGTAACTTAACTTAAAATTCATAATTATTTTTAAATCCATATTTAAGAAAATTATTTCACGTTGGTGGGGAACACTGCCCATAAAGAGTGTAGCGACAGCTAGCGTCACCTCCCAGGTACTGTTGTCCCACTTTCTTCTTCTGCTACTAACATTTCCCACTTTTACTAACATTTTTTCTTCTAATGTATAACATGCATGTATCATTTTTTTTTTTTATTTGAAAATCGATCATATCCTTTCTTTGTAGAAATGGATCGTACGATTTTCGAATACATTACAGGCTATTTTCTAAACTAGAATTGGCATACACTCATTTCTTTTTTTAATGTATGACATGCATGTACTATTTCTACATAGAAATGAATCTTGCTATTTTCTAATACATAACATTTTAGATGACTCTTTGAAATAACCCAGCATACTCTTCAAAATAATATGGATTCCATTCTTTGGAAGACTTTGGTAAGAATAACCATGTCACAATACATATGCAAATCACATCTGTACACAACATTAGCTTGTGAAGCTTTCAGTACTTTACATTTTAAAAATATCTCCCAATTATTCCATTCACTGACAATTCAGTACACCTATTCATTTTAACTACGTCCTTAAATATAGCAAAGTCTTGAATTTCCCATATATTTGAAAAGAAATCAATACAGCTATTTTTCATAGATAAAAACAGTCGAAACGGATTCAGCAGGTTTTGATACTTGTCATAAAAAATCGCGTGGCACACACAATCATTCTGAAAAGTGTCGAGTCATGTTCAGTAAGTAGTATAACCTAGCATTCAAATCACACATGGTGCGTGAAAATAGACAACCGTTAAAGTTACGCGTTTCATAGCATTTTTATGAATATCGTTAAAACAATCCCAGTAAAATAAAATAAAAAATAGTCAATTCGTGTTTAGTAGCATGTAAAATTTTAAAAGGATGTAAAAAAAAATCATGTATAGTACTTTTACTATATTCCCAGTAAAATCATCGCAGAACTCCAGAAATACATTCTTGCTAGCTGAAAAAATTGTCGAAACGTGTTCAGTCGGCATTATAACCTATCCCTAAAATCTCACAGGCTTTTAAAACATAAATGTTGGCTGATACACCTCTTCTAAAAGGGTCAAATTCTGTTCGCATCTTGTGGTAACATCAAACATGCGATATTCTAGTAGTTCACTATGGAGTCCCCCATTCAAAAAACATCCCAAAAATCATTTCATTAAAATTAATAAAATTCAATAACATACACCCCGTCCTTAAAAAATCACTGATGAACGGTCAACGTAAAAAAAAAAAATTATCTTCATTAAAACATGTATGAGCGTGAAGCTAAAATTATTAAGGCATCGTTCGACTATCGAATTAAAAGAACACAAAAACCTCACTCGAAATTAATTCTATTATTATTCGTCGCATGTATTTCATTCAAGTGCCAATAGAGGGCGCCATCACCGTCGTAAATGTCTTCAAGCACTTTCCAAAACATTTCATAAAATAATTCACCCAATAATTACTAAATCATTTAAAAAAAAATAATCCTCCTATTAAAATTCAATTATGACTATATTCCATTTTTTTTTTCATAATATATTTTATTCATTTATTAAAAATGAATTAAAATCTTAATTCATTCGCACCATCGCCTCGTAGAAATTCAGAAAATATTCTAAGTACCCAACTCCTTTCGCAGGAAAGACATCATTCATTATTACATTCAAGTGCCAATAGAGGGCGCCATCACCGTCGTAAATGTCTTCAAGCACTTTCCAAAACATTTCATAAAATAATTCACCCAATAATTACTAAATCATTTAAAAAAAAATAATCCTCCTATTAAAATTCAATTATGACTATATTCCATTTTTTTTTTCGTAATACATTTATTCATTTATTAAAAATGAATTAAAATCTTAATTCATTCGCACCATCGCCTCGTAGAAATTCAGAAAATATTCTAAGTACCCAACTCCTTTCGCAGGAAAGACATCATTCATTATTACATTCAAGTGCCAATAGAGGGCGCCATCACCGTCGTAAATGTCTTCAAGCACTTTCCTAAACATTCCATAAAAACAATAATTACCCAATCATTTAAAAAAAATAATCCTTTTATTAAAATTCAATCATGACTATATTCCATTTTTTTTTTTTTATAATACATTTTATTTATTTATTAAAAATTAATTAAAATTTTAATTCATTCGCGCTCATTAAATCCCCTCGTAGAAGTTCAGAAAATATTCTAAGTACCCAACTCCTTTCGCAGGAAAGACATCATTCATTCACCATCTGCCTACAAGTCTCAAAGTGTCTACTGGTTAAAGCACTCTCCTACGGTGCAAGGGGTCCCCAGTTCGAATCCAGCTCAGTCCAGAACCAATTCTTTCCTTTTAGCCAACACAGTTCTCCAACCTGTCCATAGAGGGCGCCACCAAAATTTCCAAGATGGCCCCCAAGTTCTTCAACCCCACTGTTTGTGTCAGTACATGACGTCATCCAATAATCTTATCGAGTGAGTCATCTGATAAGATAAGCTTATCTGATAAGATAAGATAAGCCGATGACGTCATCCGATAAGATAAGCTTATCTGATAAGATAAGCCGATGACGTCATCAGATAAGATAAGATAACGTGACGTCATCGGGGGATGACGTCATCCGTGACGTCACTGCTGCGCCTGCTGATGTTGAACACCCTTTCCTCTACTACTCTTATTTGATGGCGTTTCTAATGCACTTTCCTACATCCTAGAGAGTTAAAATTTGGTACACAGCTTAAATTTGTAGAACATTTTATTCTACAACAATTTGGTGGATCTTTAAATATAGATCCTACATTTTTTTCGAAATGGCCTGCAAATAATCCCCGTTCACTTCTATAAATCATTGTTGTAATATTGTTAAAAATTCTGATGTGGACAGCTCATGTCTTTCCCTGCAGGCTCATATTCACGTTCTCTTTATTTTGTAATTTGTCCCTATCGAACCTTGTGTTGGCTAACAGGATTCTCCGAGATTTTACGAAATATTGAAAGGGTTCTTCCTAGAGATGTGGATTTTTCCGGAAAATTTTAAAGATGTTAGCTCTATAATGCATTTCAGCTGGAATAATATGTTCAGTGATTTTTAAAAGTATTTATTCTTATATTACAGTTACAGTCAAACATATATTATACTAGTAGCGTACCCGTTCTTCGTACGGAGTATATAATATAAAGAAACTTAAAATTCACAATCATGTGCAAATTCCTATAGTATACTAAATGACATTTTTAATCAAAATATTCCGTTAAAATATTTAATTTAATGTTCCTAAAAAGAAGTTTAAGAATCTCTGTTTTCGCTATACAAAATTATTTTCAAGAGTAGATCTGAAGAATAAAACATCCGGGCCCCTTCTGTAAGCAAATTTACAAAAAAAAAAAGGGAATTGTATCAATATATGCAAAACGAAAGCATTCAAATTGTATGGGACCCGTACTACTTATATTGTCGCAGATTAGAAAATATGCCAGTGTGTTAGTAGAAGATTACCAGCTTTACAATATGAGTCTCAAAAATCTTTGCCAAAATAAAACAGATGACGTAAAAAATTGAAAATATCAATAATTCCCGTAATTTTTATACCAGAAGGTCGTACTTGATTCCAATATATGCCAATATGTATCAAAATATATGCCAATATACCTGTACTACTTATATTCTCGTAGATTAGAAGATATACCCGTGCATTTGTAGAATATTACTCGTACAACGAACAATATATGAGTTTAAACAATTTTTGTCATAATGAAACAATGGCATAATAACTTGAAAATATCAATAATCCCCGAAAATATCAATAATAATAATGTTTAAACCTGAAGACCGTAATTGATATTATCCAGTCAAAAATGCAATGTCAATGAAATTTATTTTATATACATATCTTTATTATTCAAATCGGAAAAGATTTAATAAAAATCGTATGCCGCATAACACGTTGGATTTACATTCATTGCTAAACGACATGATATCATTTGCTTCAAATAAATTGATGGAAATCATATGGTCTGAATAATACTATGTCCATGGAAGGTTTCGCGACATTTTCATCAATTTAGTGATCATTTAAAAAAACGCCAAATTTATCGCCAAGTGGGACTGTAAAACTGATAGCCCCATTTTGCGCTAAATTGACGAAACATCATAACAATACTAGCCCCTAACAAAACACAATAATTTCATTTATTAAGCGCAATTTTATCAAATTCATGATATTTTTATAGATTTACAAACATTTTTATCAATTTTGTGAAATTTTAACAATTTGCCAAATGTGTTACGAAGTAAGATGGATGGATTGACCGACAAATGCTACCGAACCATCATTTCAGTACTCTTTTCTAAAAAAAGGAATTTAATTTCATTGATTTGCGTCGTTTTTATCAATTTGGCGATATTTCCGTCAATTTGGCAAAGTTTAAGAAAATTTACCAAGTTAGCGATATTCCGCGAAATTCGTAGCTCTGAATTTGGAGATCTGAAGAATAAAATATCCTGATCACGTTTGTATGTACTAAATGAAAACATTAAAATTGTATTAGAAGATGTACCCTTTCTACTCTTTTTCTGTTTCAACAATTGGCTAAATGAATTTATTGGATAAACACAATATGTGAGTTTATTAGCTGAACACAATATATAAGCTTGAAAACTCTTTACCAAAATAATGAAAGTGATGTACGCAGTCCGCAATTAATATAATTAAAAGAAATATCAAACCGTTCATATATAAAATATATTTTTACATCCATATATTTATTATTTAAATAGAAAAAAAAAATAACAAATATCAACAAACATATTTAATTTAATTGCTTTGCTGAGCAACACGATATAAGATAGATTCTTCCTCATAAAATGCGAAATTAAATAATCATTTTGATTTCTTTATACTTTTCGTCGTTGAGTAAATGCGTGTGAAAATAAACCATGGAGATAGATTTTCCATTTAAATTCATGTTTCAAACAATGCATTCTTTCAGATAGTGACTAATTTGCGCAAAAATCATCCATCAAACTCAGAAATAAAGTTTAAATTCACGTTGACATTTTAAACAAACGATTTTCATCCTTTCCTTTTGGATAAACCACGGAGTTAGATAGTAGAAGTCTTAGGAAAATGTTCCGTTTTTCATTAATATCTCGACAACCCTGGTCTTAGAAACCCGAAATTTGGACTAAATTTATGAGGGGCTATTTCAAGGCTACCCACAAAATTTTATTAAATTTAGTTCAGCCGTTCTCTCGTGATGATGAGACAAACGAAAGTTTTGTTTTTTACTAATATCTCGAGAGCCACTGGTCGCAGAAACTCAAATCATAGACTAAATTTTAAGTGGGGCTATTTCTAGGCTACCCACAAAATTTCATCAAATTCGGTTCAGCCGTTCTCCCGTGATGATGGGATAAACAGACAGATTTTCAATTTTATTTATATAGATAATAAGGCTGAAAAAACATTAAATATAGAAATATATATATATATAAATTCTATGCATGAACATTTCTTATATCTGTATATTATAGTTAGATACAATTTAATATTTTCCTTAAATATGCTTGCTTTTGAAAACTTATTAAAAATTCTATTTCATCTATAATAATGTTTTATATCTTCAAAATTCCAATTTACACAAAAGGAATGAGAAGGCGCGTTCTTTCTCATTTCTTTCCTTCAAAAAGCATGCGATATGAATTAAAACTGTTAAACCCTCTCAGAATCATAAATAATTTACTGTTTATTATAGGTATCAAAAGAAGATTATAAAATATAGTATATAGAAAAAAAAACTGATTGTAATTGAAAAATGCATTAAATGTTATATTGCATTTCTTTTAATACTTACTGATAATTCAAGGGACACATTCCACAAACTTCTTAAAAATTACAGAAACAAAAAAAAATTACCAGTGTATTATATGTGTAAAGACAAATTATGAAATATATAAGCATACTAGCAGCATACCCGTTCTTCGTACGGGTGTATAATATAAAGAAACTTATAATTCTCAATCATGTGCAAATTCTGTTAAAATATTAAATTTATTGCTCCTAGACAGAAGTTTAAGAATATATGTTCTCACTATACAAAATTATCTTCACGGGCAGATCTGAAGAATAAAACATCCTGGCCCCTTTTGTAAGCAAATTCACAAAAAAAAAAAAAGGAATTGAATCAATATATGCAACTCCGTACTACTTATATTGTCGCAGCTTAGAAAATATACCAGTGTGTTAGTAGAAGATTACCCGTATTACAATATAAGTCTAAAAAATATTTGCCAAAATAAAAGAGATGACGTTAATAAATTGAAAATATGAATAACCCTCGTACTCTTTATACCAGAAGGTCGTAATTGATTCCAATATATGCCAATATATATCAAAACATATGCCAATATACCTGTACTACTTATATTCTCGTAGATTAAAAGATATACCCGTCGAAAACCCAGGACGACCGGCTCGTCCGAAGACTTGAGCAGCATAAAGATATACCCGTTGAAGACCCAGACCGTCCGACTCGTCGTACAACGTACCATATACCCGTGTATTTGTAGAAGATTACTCGTACAACGTACCATATATGAGTTTAAACAATTTTTGTCATAATAAAACACTTGCATAATAACTAATCCCTGATATCAATAATCCCTGAATCAATAATCCCCGAAAATATCAATAATAATAAAGTTTAAACCTGAAGACCGTAATTGATATTATCCAGTCAAAAATGCTATAAGAAAAATCAAATCCTTCTTTTCTAAAATATATTTTTATATTCATTTATTTATTATTCAAATCGAAAAAATAATTATTAAAATTAACAGACAGATTTAATTTCATTGCGTTTCTGAGTAACATGATATAAGATAAAATCTTCCTCATAAACTGCGAAATTAAATAACCATTTTGATTTCTTTATACTTTTCATTGTTCAGTAAAAGCTTGTTTAAAATAAACCACGGAGATAGATTTCCCATTTAAATCCAGTTTCAAACAATTCATATTTTCAGACAGTGACTAATTAGCGCAAAAAATCTCCCATCAAACTCAGAGATTAAATTTTAATTCACTTTCAAACGATTTTCAAGCTTTTCGTTTGGCTAAACCACGGAGTTAGAGAGTAGAACTAGGAAAAAGTTTCGTTTTTCATTAATATCTCGACAACCCCTGATTTTAGATACTCGAAACTTGGGCTAAATTTATGGGGGCTATTTCAAGGCTATCCACAAAATTTCATCAAATTCGGTTCAGCCGTTCTCCCGTGATGATGAGACAAACGAAAATTTAGTTTTTTTACTAATATCTCGAGAACAACTGATCATAGAAACTCCATGGACTAAATTTTAAGTGGGATTATTTCCAGGCTACCCACAAAATTTCATCAAATTCTATTCGGCCGTTCTCCCGTGATGACGGGACAAACAGACAGACAGACAGATTTTCAATTTTATATATATAGACTAGCAGCATGCCCGTTCTTCGTACGGAATATATAATATAAAGAAACTTATAAATCGCAATCATGTGCAAATTCTGTTAAAATATTAAATTTATTGCGCCTAAAGTGAAGTTTAAGAATATCTGTTCTCACAATGCAAAATTATCTTCACGGGCAGATCTGAAGAATATAACATCCTGGCCCCTTTTGTAAGCAAATTTACAAAAAAAAAAAAAAAGGAATTGAATCAATGTATGCAACCCCGTACTACTTATATTGTCGCAGATTAAAAAATATACCAGTGTGTTAGTAGAAGATTACCCGTATTACAATATGAGTCTCAAAAATATTTGCCAAAATAAAAGAGATGACGTAATAAATTGAAAATATCAATAATCCCCGTAATCTTTATACCAGAAGGTCGTAATTGATTCCAATATATGCCAATATATATCAAAATATATGCCAATATACCTGTACTACTTTTATTCTCGTAGATTAGAAGATATATCCATGTATTTGTAAAAGATTACTCATACAACGTACTATATATATGAGTTTCAACAATTTTCGTCATAATAAAACAATGGCATAATAGCTTGAAAATATCAATAATCCCTGAATCAACTGTCCCCAAAAATATCAATAATAATAATGTTTAAACCTGAAGACTGTAATTGATATTATCCAGTCAAAAATGCAATGTCAATGAAATTTATTTTATATACATATCTTTATTATTCAAATCGGAAAAGATTTAATATAAAATCGTAAACACATTGGATCCGTTGCTAAGCGACATGATATCATTTGCTTCAAATAAATTGATGGAAATCATATCGTCTGAATAATGCGATTTCCATGGAAGGTTTGGCGACATTTTCGTCAATTTAGCGATAACTTAAAAAATCGCCAAATTTATCGCTAAGTGGGACTGTAGAACTGATAGTCCCATTTTGCGACAAATTGACGAAACATCATCACAATACTATCCCCTAACAAAACACAATTAATTTCATTTATTAACCGCGATTTTATCAATTCCATGATATTTTTATGGATTGATAAATATTTTTATCAATTTGGTGATATTAAAAAAATTCGTTAAATGTGTTACTAAGTAGGATGGGTGGACTGACCGACAAATGCTACAGAAACATCATTTCAGTACTCTATTCTAAAAAAACAAATTTAATTTCATTGATTTGGGTCATTTTTATCAATTTGGCGACATTTCCGCTAATTTGGTAAAGTTTAAGGAAGTTACCAAGTTATTTAGAGATATTCCGCTAAATTCGTAGCTCTGAATTTGCAGATCTGAAGAATAAAATATCCTGATCCCGTTTGTATATACTAAATGAAAACACTAAAATTGTATTAGAAGATACATACACCCGTTCTACTCTTTTTCTGCTTCAACAATCGGCTAAATGAATTTATTGGGTAAACACAATATATGAGTTTATTAGCTAAACACAATATATGAGCTTGAAACCTCTTTTCTAAAATAAATGAAAGTGATGCACGCAGTCCGCAATTTATATAATTTTATATAATTAAAAGAACAATCACACCGTTCATTTATAAAATATATTTTTATATCCATTTATATATTATTCAAATAGGAAAAATAATAATAAATATTAACAATCCATTTAATTTCATTCCGTTGCCGAGCAATATGATATAAGATAGAATCTTCCTCATAAAATGCGAAATTAAATAGCCATTTTGATTTTTTTATACTTTTCATCATTGAGTAAAAGTTTGTGAAAGATGAACCATGGGGGTAGATTTTCCCATTTAAATTCATATTTTTAAACAATTCATGTTTTCCTATAGTTACTAATTAATGCAAAAATCCTGCACCAAACTCGGAAATAAAGTTTTATTTCATTTTGACGTTTTAAACAAACGATTTTCATCCTTTCCGTTTGGATAAACCACGGAGTTGGAGAGTAAAACTCCTAGGAAAAAGTTCCGTTTTTCATTAATATCTCGACAACCCCTGGTCTTAGAAACTCGAAACTTAGACTAAATTTATGGGGGTGCTATTTCAAGGCTATCCACAAAATTTCATTAAATTCGGTTCAGCCGTTTTCCCGTGATGATGAGACAAACGAAAATTTCATTTTTTACTAATATCTCGAGAACCACTGGTCGTAGAAACTCAAAACACGGACTAAATTTTAAGTGAGGCTATTTCTATAGGCTACCCACAAAATTTCATCAAATTCGGTTTAGCGGTTCTCCCGTGATGATGGGACAAACAGACAGATAGACAGATTTTCAATTTTATTTATATAGATTAAAAATAGTTTTTAAAATACCTGCTTGAACGAGTGAGTATTGTGAGAAAAAAGAGACAATTTGCGAGATGAGTTTCTATATTTAGTGCTATTAAAGCATTTTCCCTCGGCAGAACTTTGGAAAATTTTCCATTTTTTTAATATTTTTTTTATAAATTTTGGAGAACTTAATACTGATAGAATAGGCTTCTTAAAACTTTATTTGCTTTTTATTTATTTATTTATTTATTTATTTATTTATTTTTTGTATCCTTTTGATTGTCATCCCTTATTTTTTTTAAATAAAGCGCATTTGCACACCTTTGTTCTCTTTATTTCTTCACACGTTCTCTTTATTTTTTCAATATAATTCATTGACTTTAATTGCACGAAATAACACCCATTATTATTTTAAAGTAAACTGATTTTGCACTTTTAATTCAATTTTCGTTTTAATTTGGTCACTCGAGTTATTTTCAAAGTTGGCGTAGCGAAAATGCGAAAAAGTACAATATTTTGATAACGACTGGTCCTGGTGTATTGGGGTTGGTCTTATTCGTTCCAACGTCAAAAATTGCGTATAAAACAACCATTTAATTGTTATATTTGAACATACGTTGCCTTTTATTTTAGATTTTGCCGATTTTTGCGGGCCATTTCGCAAAAAAAGCAGGTTCTTTTATTCCGAATCGCTCCAAAATCTAATCAGCACCAGGGTAATTCATACGTGACTTTCCTATATATTTTTTTGAAATTTGGTCCTTTTTGAATTGCAGTAGATACATTAATTGCAGAGACAGACACACATACACACACAGACGACATGCTAAAAATGGTTTTTTTTTTGTGTGTGTTTTAGAAGTCCCAAAACAGATAGATCCGTTGAAAACTCGAGTTGCTATTTTCGACATGATTCCAATACTTTCCCTATACATTACCGTGTATGGCAAAGAAAGTAAAAGGTTGGGAATCACTGGCTGAAGGACTTATCTGAAAACCCTGTACATAGAAAAAAGTTGTTTCCCGTTAATTAATAATTTTAATAAACAACAATAAATTTTGCATGTTATTTTCTAGCAATTATGAGATCTTTAAAATCCTAACCATGTTCAAATGACACTTGTGAAAATTTGCAGCCAAGATCTGAAAAATATGGTACTACTAGAAAATGTACTCGGCGTTGCCCGAGAGTTAAAGCAGAATAATTGTATAAAATAACAAAATAAATAGATTTTATTCGTATAAATAATAGTGAAAAATGCGTGCAACAATTTACATCTTAATTTCAACACAATCATAGTACGGGCGCGGTAGCCCAGTGGTTAGTGCGCGGGAATTGCATTCGGTAGCCTCGGGTTCGATTCCCTCCGCTGCCAAAACTGCCGCCGTGTTTACGCGGAGTACGATCACGTTAAACATGTGGGTCCGTAAGTCCTTCCGAGAGGTTGGTGGTAGGGGAGGACAGGTACCGTCCCTGTGGATGCCTCCCCCACTGGGTCCCGGTCTAAATTGGGTGGCTCTTCCCGGCCGTCCAAACAGTTACCTTACACCTTTCTGGTAGGTCGGACGGTCTGGGTCTCAACAACAAGAATCTGTAGTACAATCATGGCAGGGTTAAAAATTTTATAATTGATCAATGGATGGGTTCATAATATTATTTTTCTGGAGTAGTCTGTGATATATTTAGTAGCTGCTGTTAACATATGAACGTTGGATGTAGGCTACTTTTTATACATCCTAATATAAAAATCGGAGAGGGTTAAAACGCAAACGCACGAAAAGTATATATATATATATATATATATATATATATATATATATATATAAATTCCCAAGAAGAACAAGTAACAATGTACTCGTAAATTTCTAGAAGAATGACAGGAGTAACGGCCGGGGGGAGTTGCGACCCCCAACACTCCGGTTAAAGCTTTTTTTCCGCCATGGCAAACGCTCCCGGTAGCCGATACTCCCTACCCTGTTTACTTCATGACTCTTATAAAACCGTAAAAATTACATACATAGATATACACTTTCAATAGCATGTAAATCTCTAAAAATTTACTATTCTACGCTAAAACAAACCAAAAAGCACACTATAAAAATTTTTAACAATTAATTTAAAATACTAATGTATGAAATTACTCACTCGTGGTTATTTAATACCTTAATATCAATATATTCAAAACTAATGTTTGAAATCCAAGTCAGAGTGGTTAAAAATAAAAATTTGGATACAAGACCTATTGGCAAAACTATTGCCATATAAATACTAATGTATGAAGTTACTTCACTCGTGCCTATTTAATACTTTAAAATCAAATATTCATGACTAATTAAATCCAAGTCTGAGTGGTTATTTTTAAAAAAATGGATACAAGACCTATTAGCTACATTATTGCCATATAAATACTGATGTATGAAATTTCTTCACTCGTGGTTATTTAATCCTTTAAAAACTATATATTCAAAACTAATATTTGAAATCCAAGTCAGAGTGGTTGTTTTTTAAAAATTGGATACAAGACCAATTGGCAACATTATCGCCATATAAATACTAATGTATGAAATTACTTCACTCGTGGTTATTTTAATACTTTAAAATCAATATATTCAAGACTAATGAAATCCAAGTCAGAGTGGTTAATTTTAAAAATTGGATACAAGACCCAGTGGCGGATTTCAGGAGGGGCGATCGAGGCGATCGCCCCCCCAAAACGCCTGACGAACGTCTACGTTTTATCAAATAAATTATAAAATTAAAAAATATATATATCATTAGGGAGATACTTTGGGCTTGCTCTCCCTCCCTCAGTTTATCCACCAAATCTCGCCCCCATAATGAAAGTCAAAAGTCTGCGCCTGGATGTCTTATATTTACAAGATTTAGTACCATCGACTCTTTTAGCGAAAATCAACACGGACGAAGAGTCACTCCTCACATCTTGGACAGAGCTAAGCAAGAAGTATCACAGAATAGCCGAACTGGGAGTGGAAGAAATGAACAGTACACTTCAAGTTGAGGTGATTAACTGGAGAACCAAATGGATGCGAGAAAATACCGATACCGGCAAAGTACCCAAGTCTGCTTTTGAAGCACTACAGAACTGTGATCGGGCAGTGTACCATGTGATCTACGTGTTACTGAAATTTCTTGTAGCATTACCAATTACTGTAGCAACCGCCGAACGTAGCTTCTCAGCACTAAAACGATTGAAGACATGGCTTCGAAACACAATTAGAGAAGATCGGCTAGTGGGATTGGCTTTGTTGCATGTGCATTATGATATCGCAATTTCACCAGTAACAATTTTAGATCGATTTGCTAAAGAAAAAGCAAGAAGACTTGAGTTGATATTATAATGATGATTCTTCCTGGGAGGTGCCAGGATTTTTGCGATGGACTCCGTAAGGCTGTTAAGGATAATGATCGACAATAAGCTGAATTGGCAATTACATTTGAATAGTGTTATAGGTATTACCCCTGGCAAAAATTATGGAATCACTTCCATGTTATTTCAATGGGATACGACGTTCAATACCCTACAACTTTTGATGCACGGATACCCTGAAAAACCCTTTTTGAACGAAATTGAAGAACTTTAAGGGCTTAACAAAACAAAAAATATTTGAAAAATTTTGCACTTCTTATTATTTAATAATTCACGATCAAAAAATGGGAAAAAAGCTAGATATTGAAAGAAAAAACTCGTAAAAACTAATTTGGAATAATAAATTTGATCATGGAAAGTCATTAAGATATAGTTACTCATGTTTATATAATCAAATTTATTATTCTAAATTAGTTTTTACGAGTTTTTTCTTTCAGCCTACAGCTCTTTTCCCATTTTTTGGTTGTGAATTATTAAATAATGAAAAGTGCAAAATTTTTCAAACATTTTTTATTTTGTTAAGTTTTTAAAGTTCTTCAATTTCGCTCAAAAAGGGTTTTTTAGGGCATCAAAAATTGTAGAGCATTGAACTTCGTATCCCATTGAAATAACATGGAAGTGATTCCATAATTTTTACCAGGGGTAGTAAACTCGATCAAACCATTGGTCTTTTCTTTTGATGTTTTTGCGTAATGTTTTTGCGTAATGTTTATACGTGATGTTTTTCGCGTAAAAATTTATTGATTCCTGTGCAGCTAAAAATGTAAAAAAATGGGAAAATGTAAATCAATGTTCAGTGCTTATTAATACCTATATTAACTTCATTTACTCATGTTCATCCTCCTTTTCTACCACAATCTAAGAAAAATAAAATTTATTTGTATTGTATCGTATGATAATCATATTTAGTGAATAGAATATAAATGTGTGTTTATTTAGTTAATATTCAGTATTAATCTTCTCACATGGAAATCTCTTACTTGTGTATACTTTTGTAGAAAACCCAGACCACACGACCAACCC
Organism: Amaurobius ferox; assembly: GCA_951213105.1. NCBI lineage: Eukaryota > Metazoa > Arthropoda > Arachnida > Araneae > Amaurobiidae > Amaurobius > Amaurobius ferox. The sequence goes on from OX578138.1 coordinate 156,696,771, forward strand.
ATAGGCTAATGGTAGCTTTCTGTGTGGCCGGTAGTGTATACTTACTTGTGTATACTTTTGTGTAAACTTACTACAGAATATAATTTAGTTTCCTGTTTCGACTTCAACAATAAGTTTGTTTCCTTATATAGTCACGTAATTTTTTTTTCTTCCAATCTTCATTGTTTTGCTTTGATCTTAAAAAAATGATAGACCGTATTTTATAAGCTGCAAAGAACTTACTATAAACTTCCGAATTTGTTCTAGTTATTTCAAAAATGTCAAATATCCGTATATAGGAAGACGTTAAGAAAATCCTAAGTGAACAAACCTCCGAGAACATTTCGATCTACAAAATCGCCCCCCCCCCCCAAACAAGAGGCCAAAATCCGCCACTGACAAGACCTATTGGCAACATTATCGCCATATAAATACTAAAATAGGTATTGGATAGGTTGCCAATAGGTCTTGTATCTAATTTTTAAAATTAACCATTCTGACTTGGATTTCATTAGTCTTGAATATATTGATTTTAAAGTATTAAAATAACCACGAGTGAAGTAATTTCATACATTAGTATTTATATGGCGATAATGTTGCCAATTGGTCTTGTATCCAATTTTTAAAAAACAACCACTCTGACTTGGATTTCAAATATTAGTTTTGAATATATAGTTTTTAAAGGATTAAATAACTACGAGTGAAGAAATTTCATACATCAGTATTTATATGGCAATAATGTAGCTAATAGGTCTTGTATCCATTTTTTAAAATAACCACTCAGACTTGGATTTAATTAGTCATGAATATATTGATTTTAAAGTATTAAATAGGCACGAGTGAAGTAACTTCATACATTAGTATTTATATGACGATAGTTTTGCCAATAGGTCTTGTATCCAAATTTTTAATTTTAACCACTCTGACTTGGATTTCAAACATTAGTTTTGAATATATCGATATTAAGGTATTAAATAACCACGAGTGAAGTAATTTCATACATTAGTATTTTAAATTAATTGTTAAAAAATTTTATAGTGTGCTTTTTGGTTTGTTTTAGCGTAGAATAGTAAACTTTTAAAGATTTACATGTTATTGAAAGTGTATATGTATGTACGTAATTTTTACGGTTTTATAAGAGTCACAAAGTAAATATGGTAGGGAGTATCGGCTACCGGGAGCGTTTGCCATGGCGGAAAAAAGCTTTAACCGGAGTGTTGGAGGTCGCAACTCCCTCCGGCCGTTACTCCTGCCACTCTTCTAGAAATTTACGAGTACATTGTTACTTGTCCTTTTGGGGAATTTATATAGGTATACACATGTAAAATTGCAGCATTACGCTTTACTAGTTGTATTATAAATTATTTTTTGCTTTTAACTTTTTAATCAATTCAACAAAAATTGTAGCAATTTTTCAAGCTTTATATTGTATATATATATATATATATATATACTTAAAAAGTTCATTAAAATTATTTGTCTATTCATCATATGGACTCTGTTCAAAGTTTGTTTGAAAGATAATTTTTCGATCTTTCCGTTGGTGTCAAGATGAAAATTCTATGATAATATTGTAGGTTTACTAAGGAATCAATTTATTGGCCTAAATCGAGGTAAAACATAAAATAACTAGAAAACTAATTTTAAATTTTAAAAAATGACGCCGATGTGCACCTATTCAGATCCTAAAGTACTTGTGTACCAAATTTCATGGTCGTACGTCGCTTAGATTTTCCGCTACAGACTACACAGACATATTCCTTTATTATGTTAGATGTATCAAAGGGGAAACACGAGGTTAAAATTAAATTCGCTTAAATAGAGGAATGACCGTCGCTTCTGCCACTGTATCGAATTCAGCATTAAATCCGTCCTTGCCACTACCTATAATTGTTTTCTCCATTACGAGTACAAAGGTGACCATTATCTACTCAGTCCTTCACGGAACACATCATTTACCGGCTCAGCAATGGCCGGTATAATAACGGGCTTGTGCATATTTTTTGTTCTTAGCGGACCCGACATTCTTTGTTGCACGAAAAGAAGTATCCTTGCGCATCGACCATCGCCAAGGTTGTTTTTGTACTCACTCCGTTTCGAAAAAGAATACGTTTGTTTCTTGTGTATGGGATGTTCCATTTCTATTAAATTCGTTAGATACCCGAAGAAAAAGAAAATAGATAGAGGGCGAACGATTTCTTTTAGAACAAAAATGCTAGGCTTTACTGAAACAAGATCCATCCTTGACTGAATTTTATTTGTCTTATTTTACAAAAAAATAAATAAATAAGCAAACAGACAATGAGAGCTAGTTTAATTTCCTTTTTGTTCTAATTTTTCTCAACCTTTTACTTAACTTGAACTTATGTTTGTTTGTCAATGTGTTTCAAATCTCAGAGTTATTTCAAAGCCCCTAAACAATCAAGTTCCATTAATCATAGAAACAATCCCAAATTCACACAACCCTTGACCATTAGACCTCAATAGGAGATTTACTAATAACTGGTCACGACCGTGGATTTTTTTTATAGACTTCTCAGGAATTTTTACATTGAACACTTCAAAAATGTACAATATAATAATGATGAATAACATAAAACACAACATATAATAATGATGAATAACATAAAACACAATATATAATAATGATGAATAACATAAAACACGATATATAACAATTATGAATAACATAAAACATAATGTATAATAATAATGGGAAAACATAAAATAATTCGCAGTATGAAAACCCTGTATTTAATGTTCTTCAACAATATTACTATATACTCTACTACACAAATAACTGAGATAAAAACTTCAAACAATATCTATTAAAATTACTAACAATTTACAATGAAATTTATATGTTTAATAAATGAATTTACAATTAAAATTAAAATTGTTCAGCAATAATTACTTTCATTTTCCTTAACAATTTCTTATAACATTAATATCTTATTATTAACGTGTGAAAACGCATGTTTGTATGTATGTATATTAGTATGTCCTCTTATCCCGAAACCAAGAGACCAGGGACGCCCATGTCAAAAGTAATTTATGTATCCACTCTAACTCAAAAACTAATGGACCGAATTTCATAAAATTTGGTAGGTAAGTCACTTGGGTGTGACCCTGGTGCTGATTAGTTTTTAGTACGATTCAGGATAAAGGAACCCGCCTTTTTTTTACGAAATGGCCCGCAAAAATTGTCTGTATCCCCTCTAGCTGAAAAACTAATGGACCGAATTTCACAAAATTCGGTAGATAAGTCGCTTGTGGGTTACCCTAGCGCTGATTAGATTTTGGTACGATTCGGAAAAAATAACCTGCCTTTTTTTGCAAAATGGCCCCCAAAAATTATCAAAATCTAAGATAAACAAGAAAGATCAATCATGCATAAAGCATTATGAAACACTTCCCAACTTCAATGCAATTTTATATAAGCATCTCTAAAATGCGATACGTTCCTCGGTAATATTTTTAAAATTATCACAATACTACATTAATTTGTTATATTTGAAAACTTAAAACTTCATCGAAAAAAAAGAACTTCATTCAAATGATGGCATTGAAATATAAATTGCCTGGTTTAAACATCTCTAAAATGCGATACATTTCTCGGTAATATTTTTAAAATTATCATAATACTACAATAATTTATTATATTAGAAAACTTCATAAAAAACAAATGAAATTTATTCAAATAACGTCATCGAAATATAACACACCTGGCTCTCTCTGTAAAAGCAGCATTTCATTCATAACTTTTTTCCATTCATTTCATTCATCACAATACTGTAATAATTTATTTTATTTAAAAACTTAAGACCATGGAGGTACAAGTAATTAAACTCTATGCTTAAAACTTCATCGAAAAAATCGTCTGCTTCTCTGTGTAAAATCAATGAATATTTCATTCATATCAGCTATATTGCAGACTCCATCAGCTAAATAATTTTGCGTTAAAGAAATGCAGCTATTCTTATACAACTCATTCTACATCTTTTGGTATTTACATTCTCCATAAGTGAAAATTAGGCTTGTAGAAATAATAAAAGTTGGATGATCAATTAAACTCAAATATATTGTAATTACTTTGTTTCAGTATGTAGATGCACAGTTTTTATGCAAAACAAAAGCAGTTTTAGGACGGATACAACACTAAATATGAATTAAAAAGAACTTTAAAAATCACGATTTTGACACAAGATGGATGCCATATTTTATTTTGAAGTGGGTCACGTGATTTCTTCATATAAAATGTGTAATTATTATTTTAATTTTTATTTAAAAAACTACTGAATATATTTTGCTGAAATTTTTTTTATATATTTTATGGGATAATTTGAATATTTCCTAAAACTTTCGAAGCAATTTGTGAATTCTAAATCGGCTTAAAAAATGTTTTTTAAATGAGGTCCCATAGAGTTCAATGTATTTCATTTTTTCAACCCGGATTCAATCTAAACCTAATTGGGTGATATTATTCATTTATATTCCCATAGGTCCCACAGACCGTCTGAACAACATACTAAAATTTTATTTTGATAAAGTCATTTTTACGGCAGTTATCGTGCTAACGGACAGACAGACAGAATGAATGAATGAACAAAGTCATAAACACTTTTCAACTATGTTGTAAAGTGTTAAAAACTACGTATGCTCAATAATATCCATTAAGTGCTTGTTTTATACGTAATTTTTAACGAAGAAAAGGATAAGACCAACACTATTACACTAGGACTAGCCATTCTCGAGATATTTTAGTTTTTCGTATTTTCTCCACGTCACTTTTGAAAATAAGTCCAGTTACCAAATGAGAACGAAAATTGAATTAAAAATGAATTAAATTTAATTAAAATAAAGAGAACGTGGATATAAGTCTGCAGAGAAAGTCATGTGCTGCCCACATCAGATTTTTTTACTTTCCTTGCAATACATGGTAATGTATAGGGAAAGTATTGGAATCAAGCCGAAAATCGCAACTCGAGTTTTCGACGAATCTACACGTTTCGGGACCTCTAGAATACGAAAATGCAGTCAAAAATGCAATGTCAATGAAATTTATTTTATATACATATCTTCATTATTCAAATCGGAAAAGATTTAATAAAAATCGTATGCCGCATAAACACATTGGATTTAAATCTGTTGCTAATCGACAAGATATCATTTGCTTCAAATAAATTGGTGGAAAAAATATTGTTTGAATGATGCTATCTTCATGAAAGGTTTGGCGACATTTTCGTCAATTTAGCGACATTTTAAAAAATTGCCAAATTTATCGTCAAGTGGGACTGTATTACTAACAGTCCCACTTGACGACAAATTAATGAAACATCATCACAATACTATCCCCTAACAAAACACAATTAATTTCATTTATTAAGCTCAATTTTATCAATTTCATGATATTTTTATGGATTTACAAACATTTTTATCAATTTGGTGACATTTTAAAAATTCGCTAAATGTGTTACTAAGTAGGAAGGATGGACTGATCGACAAATGCTACCGAAACATCATTTCAGTGCTCCATTCTAAGAAAACAAATTTAATTTCATTGATTTGCTTCGTTTTTATCAATTTGGCGACATTTCCGTCAATTTGGCAAAGTTTAAAAAAGTTGCCAAGTTAGCTATATTCCGTCAAATTCGTAGCTCTGAATTTGAAGATCTGAAGAATAAAACATCCTGATCCCGTTTGTATATACTAAATGGAAACACTAAAATTGTATTAGAAGATATACCCGTTCTACTCTTTTTTTGTTTCAACAATCGGATAAATGAATTTATTGGGTAAACACAATATATGAGTTTATTGGCTAAAGACAATATATAAGCTTAAAAGCTCTTTGCTAAAATACATGAAAGTGATGTACGCAGTCCGCAATTAATATAATTGAAAGAAAAATCAAACCGTTCTTTCTAAAATATATTTTATATCTATTTATTTATTATTCAAATCGAAAAAATGATAAATAAAATTAACAGACAGATTTAATTTAATTGCGTGTCTGAGCAACATGATATAAGATAGAATCTTCCTCATAAACTGCGAAATTAAATAACTATTTTAATTTCTGTATACTTTTCATTGTTCAGTAAAAGCTTATAAAAAATAAACCATTGAGATAGTTCCCATTTAAATCATATTTCAAATAATTCAGGTTTTCAAAAACTGACTAATTTATACAAAAAATCTCCCACCAAACTCAGTGATGAAGTTTTAATTCACTTTCAAACGATTTTCAAGCTTTTCGTTTGGATAAACCAGAGTAGAACTCCTAGAGAGTAGGACTCCTAGAGAGTAGAACTCCTAGGGAAAAGTTTCGTTTTCAATTAATATCTCGACAACGCCTGATCTTAAAAACTCGAAACCTGGTCTACTTTTAAGTAGGAATATTTCAATGCTACTCACAAAATTTCATTAAATTCGGTTCTGCCGTTCTCCCGTGATGATGAGACAAACAAAAGTTTCGTTTTCCATTAATATCTTGAGAACCACTGGTCGTAGATGCTCGAAACATGGACTAAATTTTAAGTGGGACTATTACAAGGCTACCCACAAAATTTCATCAAATTCGGTTCGGCCGTTTTCCCGTGATGACGGGACAAACAGACAGATTTTCAATTTTATTTATATAGACTTGTCTGGCGGCACATAAGTACCCAGAATACGTATATTTCCTTCTGTTCTGTTGAAACCTCGTCAACTCCCCTTACATACCCCCCCCCTAAAAGAGTTGAAAATATTAATATATATATATATATATATATTATGATACACATTTAGAACCACTGTAAAGTTCCTTGAAAAGCTGCATCTACAGAGAGTCTATCCAATTTCATATATTTAATTTGCATCTTATCTTTACAATTTACTTTTTTTTTCAGATATAAGCTTTTTTTTTCCTTTTTATTCGGAGATATAAGCGTCCAAAGTTTTTCGTAACGCTCCGACTTACATCGGGGAGGGGTATTAGAGGTACCTTGACTATAGATATTATTCACATCTGAACTGTAAGCCTCCGCCAAGTTAGAGTCCATCTGATAAGTTCTATTTTTAATTAAAATCTAAAATTATTTTCATAAAACCGATGGTTTAAGTTCAAATAATCGATTTAAAAAAAAAAGGATTCAAAAAGATATCTGTCATTTTCCAACATTGACAATATACTATATCCTATATATGAAATAACCACCATCAAAATCTTAAATTTCGAACAATTTGAATTCTAATGAAGAGAATTAATAAAAATTATGTCTTATTCTTGTTTTTTACATAACGTATATATACGTTTAAGTTCAATGCGATACGTACATTCTTCTTGAGTTATCGTATTCACACCACATATACACACGTACACACAGACGGACATCTCTTCAAAAGTGTTCGAAACGCGTTCAGGAAGTCTTAAAATGGATCCGTCAAAATTTCGAAGAAAGTTTTCTTGAAAAACAATATTTTCTTTATATAATAGTATGAGGAAGTAAAAATGTTAAATAATGCATATGTACTGTCTCTAATTTCGTCCTCCCTTTCTCCAATTTTCATTTTATATATTTAAATTCAAGTAAAAGAACAATAACTGAACTTTAAGCATTTTTTAGAACAAAATTTACTTCCCCTGAGTGCTCATTTTGTTATTTACATTCCCAAATTCATTTCTCTAAAAGCGACTTTCAGAAAATTCCGTCTTTCTCCAGCCTATATCTGCTCATACTGCGCATGCGCATTCGCTGAGCGAGCACTGCAGGGAAAACAGCGAGTCATTCGATAGATATCTTCTGGGGTTTAACAAACCCCGTTACAAGCGATGCTAAATAAAAACAAAAATTGGGGCGAATGTTCTGCAATAAGGTGACCCCATGTGTGACCGGGGATGAGGAGGATGACACCGAGCCAAAGGCCGAGTCGTTGCCAGAAGAGGTTGGATAAATTTTTATATTAATTATTTTCCATACGTAAACATTGTATCTCGTGCATTATTGATTAAAACCGCGTGATTTGTAAAGCTCATACATTGCAGACATTTAGGGCGAAAATAGACATATAGTTATATATTGTAAGGACATTCTCTAGACAGTTTTTTTTTTTATGAGTATTTTTATCGTTGTTAACATGCTTGAAAACAAAATATATATATATATTTGGAAAAAAGAAAACGTAATGGGAGATAAAATATTTTGAAAATCCTTTTGGATTTTTTTTTTATTTTAATTTTACTTTAAAAAGAAAGTATTTCATCGCGAGATTTAGATAGAAATGCACATTTTAAGGCCTCACGAATACTTTTTCGACATTTTCAAGTGACACAGACTGTGCGGCCTATCAAGAAGGTGTAAGGCATCTTGATGCACAGTCAGCTTTCGACTCAGATTTCTCTCTCTCTCTCTTTCTTTCTCTTTCTTTTTTTCGACCCAGGACTGCCGATCTACCAAGAAGGTGTAAGATAAAAAGGTGTAAGAAGGTTATTTTATTCCGAATCTTACCAAGATCTAATCAGCACCAGGGTAACTAACAAAGGACTTGCCTATGAAGTTTTATGAAATTTGGTCTATTAGTTTTTGAGTTAGAGTGGACACATACATTGCACAGACAGACAGACACACACACACTCTCCCTCTCTCTCTCTCTCTCTCACACACACACACAGAGAGAGAGAGACACACACACAGACATCACGTTAAAATAGTTTTTTCGTGTTTAAGAAGGCTAAAAACGTGTACATCCGTCGTAAACTGTAGTTGCGCGTTTCGACACGTTTTCAAAACTTTCCTTGTACTTGTATTATAGTGAAAGTAAAAATCTCATGTGGGCAGCACATGACTTTCCCTGCAGACTCAAAGTCATTTTCTCTTTATTTTTTTAATAATTCATGAAATGGAGTTTAATTGTATAAAATAACACGCATAATTATTTGAAATTACACCGAATTTGCGCTTTTTATTCAATTATCGTTTTCATTTGGTAACTGGGCGTATTTTCTGTTGTGTCAAACACAACACTGATTTATTCTTTATTTTAAATTTAATACTTTTTATAATCATTAAATACTTTTATTTCAACTTAAATTTTTACTTTTAATTATTCTACATTATCTTATTTTAATTGCTTTTATTTTTACTTTCATTAATAAATCATTTGTCTCATTTTCTAATTATAATTGTAAGTGCGCTGGAATTCAAATGTCATCCCTTTCCTTCTTTCCTGGTCGTGAATCAATTCATGTTTTTGACCAGTGTCACTGTGCGCACTTTCGGAAGTTGCACAATTTGGTTTCCGGTTAGGAGGAAAAATTTTTTAGAACGATTGGCTAGAATCTGACCTCTATTTGTGATCTCGTTCTTTGAACTTGTCTGAAAAGTTCGGGCCATATATTCTTATTCTTGGAGTCAGTCTCCTAAAACAATTTGCTGAGTGTGTGTTTCGTTGAGGTGGGGGTGCTTCGGTGCCCCTAGCTCTAGCCATTTATTTATTTATTTATTTTTTTTTTGCGAATTTAAGAATACCAGCTCTTGATATGCATGATGGATTTTATCTCAATACATCCTGGTCACGGCACCATTTTTATATAACCAGATGTTGCGATAAGAGATCACAGGAAAGGAGAATTTAAATTTATCAGATTATTAAAAATTCTTGCAATCTCCTATTTACAAACATCTAATCGGGGATCAGACAGCCTCATGCCTATATATATATATATATTTATTCTATATTTTCACACAACGCATTGAATTTGTTTCAAAATTTCTTTTCCTCACTGTACGACACCCCTACATTAATTATAATATTGTGATTTTTAGTTAATTATCCTAAAGACTGCATGAGGCTGTCTAATCCCCGATTAGATGTTTGGAAATAGGAGATTGCAAGAATTTTTAATAATCTGGTTTTATAAATTTAAATTTTCCTTTCCTGCGATCTCTTATCGCATCATTTTCAAACTTATTTTAAAATATCTCAAGAACGGCTAGTCCTAGTAGAGTAATGGGGTTAGTCCTATTCTCTCCATCGTCATAAATTACTTATAAAACAAGCACTTAATCGATACATTTGAGCATACGTAGTCTTATTTTAGATTTTGACGATTTTTGCAGGCCATTTCGCAAAAAAAAACATGTAGGTTCTTTTTTTTTTAATTGTACCAAAATCTAATCAGTTCCAGGGTAACTCACAAGTGATTTATCTATCCAATTTGTGAAAATTAATCAATTACTGTTTTAGCAGAGTGGATTCTTGCGATTTTTGCGGGTCATTTAGCAAAAAAAAGGCATGTTCCTACACGTGACTTATAAAAATTTTATGAAATTGGTGTATTAGTTTTTGAGTTAGAGGGGGTACATACATTGCCCAGACAGGCGCACACACAGACATCACGCCAAAAATAGTTTTCCGTATTTTAGAGGTCCCAAAACGTGTAGATCCGTCAAAAATACGAGTTGCGATTTTCGACACGATTCCAATACTTTCCCTATACATTACCTTGTATTGCAGGGAAAGTAAAAATGTGGAATATGATTGTACGAGAAAGTATAAAACACCGCTAATCCAGTTTGTGTCTGTCTGATATCCACGTGTTCTATTTGCCTCTTCGTGATTCTGACAGCAGTAGTTGTACTACACTGCACGGAAATGAACA